>JAGIQG010000002.1:110075991-110523985 GCA_024679065.1 Sphyrna mokarran
TGAGTGAGAGGAGTGTGTGTGTGTGACTGAGTGAGAGGAGTGTGTGTGTGTGACTGAGTGAGAGGAGTGTGTGTGTGTGACTGAGTGAGAGGAGTGTGTGTGTGACTGAGTGAGAGGAGTGTGTGTGTGACTGAGTGAGAGGAGTGTGTGTGTGTGACTGAGTGAGAGGAGTGTGTGTGTGACTGAGTGAGAGGAGTGTGTGTGTGACTGAGTGAGAGGAGTGTGTGTGTGTGACTGAGTGAGAGGAGTGTGTGTGTGACTGAGTGAGAGGAGTGTGTGTGTGACTGAGTGAGAGGATGTGTGTGTGTGACTGAGTGAGAGGAGTGTGTGGTGACTGAGTGAGAGGAGTGTGTGTGTGGACTGAGTGAGAGGAGTGTGTGGTGACTGAGTGAGAGGAGTGTGGTGTGTGACTGAGTGAGAGGAGTGTTGTGTGTGCGATGAGTGAGAGGAGTGTGTGTGTGACTGAGTGAGAGGAGTGTGTGTTGTGACTGAGTGAGAGGAGTGTGTGTGTGTGACTGAGTGAGAGGAGTGTGTGTGTACTGAGTGAGAGGAGTGTGTGTGTGTGACTGAGTGAGAGGAGTGTGTGTGTGTGACTGAGTGAGAGGAGTGTTGGTGTGACTGAGTGAGAGGAGTGTGTGTGTGTGACTGAGTGAGAGGAGTGTGTGTGTGTGACTGAGTGAGAGGAGTGTGTGTGTGTGACTGAGTGAGAGGAGTGTGTGTGTGTGACTGAGTGAGAGGAGTGTGTGTGTGACTGAGTGAGAGGTGTGTGTGTGTGACTGAGTGAGAGGAGTGTGTGTGTGTGACTGAGTGAGAGGAGTGTGTGTGTGTGACGGAGAGGAGTGTGTGTGTGACTGAGTGAGAGGAGTGTGTGTGTGTGACTGAGTGAGAGGAGTGTGTGTGTGACTGAGTGAGAGGAGTGTGTGTGTGACTGAGTGAGAGGAGGTTGTGTGTGTGACTGAGTGAGAGGAGTGTGTGTGTGTGACTGAGTGAGAGGAGTGTGTGTGTGTGACTGAGTGAGAGGAGTGTGTGTGTGTGACTGAGAGGATTGTGTGTGTGACTGAGTGAGAGGAGTGTGTGTGTGTGACTGAGTGAGAGGAGTGTGTGTGTGTGACTGAGTGAGAGGAGTGTGTGTGTGTGACTGAGTGAGAGGAGTGTGTGTGTGTGACTGAGTGAGAGGAGTGTGTGTGTGACTGAGTGAGAGGAGTGTGTGTGTGACTGAGTGAGAGGAGTGTGTGTGTGTGACTGAGTGAGAGGAGTGTGTGTGTGTGACTGAGTGAGAGGAGTGTGTGTGTGTGACTGAGTGAGAGGAGTGTGTGTGACTGAGTGAGAGGAGTGTGTGTGTGTCACTGAGTGAGAGGAGTGTGTGTGTGTGACTGAGTGAGAGGAGTGTGTGTGTGTGACTGAGTGAGAGGAGTGTGTGTGTGACTGAGTGAGAGGTGTGTGTGTGTGACTGAGTGAGAGGAGTGTGTGTGTGTGACTGAGTGAGAGGAGTGTGTGTGTGTGACGGAGAGGAGTGTGTGTGTGACTGAGTGAGAGGAGTGTGTGTGTGTGACTGAGTGAGAGGAGTGTGTGTGTTGACTGAGTGAGAGGAGTGTGTGTGTGACTGAGTGAGAGGAGTGTTGGTGTGACTGAGTGAGAGGAGTGTGTGTGTGACTGAGTGAGAGGAGTGTGTGTGTGACTGTGTGAGATGAGTGTGTGTGACTGAGTGAGAGAAGTGTGTGTGTGACTGAGTGAGAGGAGTGTGTGTGTGTGACTGAGTGAGAGGAGTGTGTGTGTGGCTGAGTGAGAGGAGTGTGTGTGTGTGACTGAGTGAGAGGAGTGTGTGTGTGACTGAGTGAGAGGAGTGTGTGTGTGACTGAGTGAGAGGAGTGTGTGTGTGTACTAGTGAGAGAGTGTGTGTGTGTGACTGAGTGAGAGGAGTGTGTGTGTGACTGAGTGAGAGGAGTGTGTGTGTGTGACTGAGTGAGAGGAGTGTGTGTGTGTGACTGAGTGAGAGGAGTGTGTGTGTGTGACTGAGTGAGAGGAGTGTGTGTGTGTGACTGAGTGAGAGGAGTGTGTGTGTGTGACTGAGTGAGAGGAGTGTGTGTGTGACTGAGTGAGAGGAGTGTGTGTGTGACTGAGTGAGAGGAGTGTGTGTGTGTGACTGAGTGAGAGGATGTGTGTGTGTGACTGAGTGAGAGGAGTGTGTGTGTGTGACTGAGTGAGAGGAGTGTGTGTGTGTGACTGAGTGAGAGGAGTGTGTGTGTGTGACTGAGTGAGAGGAGTGTGTGTGTGTGACTGAGTGAGAGGAGTGTGTGTGTGTGACTGAGTGAGAGGAGTGTGTGTGTGTGACTGAGTGAGAGGTGTGTGTGTGTGACTGAGTGAGAGGAGTGTGTGTGTGTGACTGAGTGAGAGGAGTGTGTGTGTGACTGAGTGAGAGGAGTGTTGGTGTGACTGAGTGAGAGGAGTGTGTGTGTGTGACTGAGTGAGAGGAGTGTGTGTGTGACTGAGTGAGAGGAGTGTGTGTGTGTGACTGAGTGAGAGGAGTGTGTGTGTGACTGAGTGAGAGGAGTGTGTGTGTGTGACTGAGTGAGAGGAGTGTGTGTGTGACTGAGTGAGAGGAGTGTGTGTGTGTGACTGAGTGAGAGGAGTGTGTGTGTGTGACTGAGTGAGAGGAGTGTGTGTGTGTGACTGAGTGAGAGGAGTGTGTGTGTGACTGAGTGAGAGGAGTGTGTGTGTGACTGAGTGAGAGGAGTGTGTGTGTGTGACTGAGTGAGAGGATGTGTGTGTGTGACTGAGTGAGAGGAGTGTGTGTGTGTGACTGAGTGAGAGGAGTGTGTGTGTGTGACTGAGTGAGAGAGTGTGTGTGTGTGACTGAGTGAGAGGAGTGTGTGTGTGACTGATGAGAGGAGTGTGTGTGTGACTGAGTGAGAGGAGTGTGTGTGTGTGACTGAGTGAGAGGATGTGTGTGTGTGACTGAGTGAGAGGAGTGTGTGTGTGACTGAGTGAGAGGAGTGTGTGTGTGTGACTGAGTGAGAGGAGTGTGTGTGTGTGTGACTGAGTGAGAGGAGTGTGTGTGTGTGACTGAGTGAGAGGAGTGTGTGTGTGTGACTGAGTGAGAGGAGTGTGTGTGTGTGAGTGAGAGGAGTGTGTGTGTGTGACTGAGTGAGAGGAGTGTGTGTGTGTGACTGAGTGAGAGGAGTGTGTGTGTGTGACTGAGTGAGAGGAGTGTGTGTGTGTGACTGAGTGAGAGGAGTGTGTGTGTGACTGAGTGAGAGGAGTGTGTGTGACTGAGTGAGAGGAGTGTGTGTGTGACTGAGTGAGAGGAGTGTGTGTGTGACTGAGTGAGAGGAGTGTGTGTGTGACTGAGTGAGAGGAGTGTGTGTGTGTGACTGAGTGAGAGGAGTGTGTGTGTGTGACTGAGTGAGAGGAGTGTGTGTGTGTGACTGAGTGAGAGGAGTGTGTGTGTGTGACTGAGTGAGAGGAGTGTGGTGTGTGACTGAGAGGAGAGTGTGTGTGTGTGACTGAGTGAGAGGAGTGTGTGTGTGTGACTGAGTGAGAGGAGTGTGTGTGTGTGACTGAGTGAGAGGAGTGTGTGTGTGTGACTGAGGAGAGGAGTGTGTGTGTGTGAGTGAGAGGAGTGTGTGTGTGTGACTGAGTGAGAGGAGTGTGTGTGTGTGACTGAGTGAGAGGAGTGTGTGTGTGTGACTGAGAGGAGTGTGTGTGTGTGACTGAGTGAGAGGAGTGTGTGTGTGTGACTGAGTGAGAGGAGTGTGTGTGTGTGACTGAGTGAGAAGAGTGTGTGTGTGTGACTGAACATAGAACATAGAACAATACAGCACAGAACAGGCCCTTCGGCCTTCGATGTTGTGCCGACCAAAATAAAAAGCAATGCCCCTCCAAACTAAACCATTCCCTTCTCTTCCATATACTTATCAACTAACCTCTTAAACGCCACCAAACTTGGCGCATCTACAACAGCTGCAGGCAGGGCATTCCACTCCTAATCACTCTTTGAGTAAAGAACCTACCTCTGATATCCGTCCTATAACTCATACCCCTTAATTTAAAGCTGTGTCCCCTCGTGCTAGCTTTCTCCATCCTAGGAAAAAGGCTAACACTGTCCACCCTATCTCAACCTCTAATCATCTTATATGCTTCAATAAGATAAGTGTGTGACTGAGTGAGAGGAGTGTGTGTGTTTGACTTAGTGAGAGGAGTGTGTGTGTGTGTGACTGAGTGAGAGGAGTGTGTGTGTGTCACTGAGTGAGAGGAGTGTGTGTGTGACTGAGTGAGAGGAGTGTGTGTGTGACTGAGTGAGAGGAGTGTGTGTGTGTGACTGAGTGAGAGAAGTGTGTGTGTCTCTGACTGAGGGGCGTGTGCATGTGTGACAGAGTGAGGTGGGTCTGAATACGATGGTGTGGGTTTGTGTGATGGAGTGACCGGGATGTGCATGTGTGTTTCTGTGTGCATTGGAGTGAGAGGTTCGTGTGTGATGGAGTACGAGCCGTATATTTGTCTCGGTGATGGGTGAGAGGCGTGTCTGTTTGAGTGTAAGGGAGTAAGACTGGTCTGTGTGTGTGTGTGTGGGCACATTCGTCAGAGGGAAGTGTATCTTTGTGTGTATGCAAGTATGTCGGAATGAAGTGGTGTGTGTGCGTTGGACTGAAGCGTGTGCGTGTGCACTTTGGAATGAAGTATATGTGTGCACCTTGAGTGAAGCGTGTGCGTATGACGGGGTGAAGCGTGTGAGTGCATGCGTGTGTCAGGGCGAAGTGTGTGTGTGTGTGCATGACGGAACAAAGCTTGTTGTTGGAGTGAAGTGTGTGTGTGTGTGTGTGTTGGACTAAAGTGCGTGTATGTATGTTTGGGTGGCAAACAAGATGTACTTTCAGCTAATTGGTAAAACTTTAAAAATAAAAACAGAGAAAGAAACTTCTTTCCTCAATGCTTCTAGCAATGGAACCAAAATGAATCTAAAAAAAAACGACCCTTGTCACATGACCAGCACAGTTTTTTTCTATATCTCCTCTCACCAATTACATCACCTTCGGCTGCAAATAGCAGACATCTTGATTTTTAAAAAAATTCTTATTATTCCTATATTAGTCCTGTTTCTACCACAGTGTTCCTTTTTTATTGATGGGCTTGTGAAATGTTTTTCTTTTTTCTATGTACCTTGTTAATTTAGTCTAATTGTTCTACTTTGGCTTTCTTTTTTACTTCCTTCTGAATCCCCTCATGCACTGTTCTGCAGTCTCCATGCCTATTTGCTTAACCTCAACTTGGTCCCTTAAATCTTTATTTTTCCATAGAGCCTCCCTAATATTTAGCCTCTTCTTTCCTTTTAGCAGAATATGATCCTCTTGCATTCTGTTGAACAGTTTTAAACATTGTCTATTATTGTTCCACATCAGTGTTTGCCATATTGCTGCTCATTTTATTTTCCTAAGTTTTATTCTCAGCTCCTGAAAATCAGTGTCTTTGACATGCCCGCCTAGAGATTGCCCATCTTGCAGCTCCTGATATTCCTGCTGTGCCCCTGCTATCACCTGGACCTCCCTCTCTCTACCCTATGCCTTCACTTCAAGAGTGCGGTTTCAGCAACTTTATGAATTAGCCCATGGCAGGAGAATCCCTTCTGAAGGTTCTCTCCAGCCCACCTCCCCGCATTGTGTTTTATAGTGCCTTGAGAATAAGTGCCCCTGCCCGTCTGTGATTTTTGCAGCAAATCCCCTCCATCACTTACATGTCTTCTGTTGTTACCGGACAATTCCCTCTGTTATATATACATTAAAAACTCAGCATCCCACTCCATTGCACACACTTCCTGATTTCCACTGCATGTTGGCTCTCCAGTGGCTGGCTGGCAGAGTCAACACTACACTTCAGCCTTGTTTAACCAAGTGAGGCTATAAAGTTCCATTGTTCCAATGATAAAATTGTTGGAACAGATGTTATGATTTTTTTTATATGCCAATGGCAGAACATTTAGAATGTAGTAAACAATGAGGAGGATATTAACATATTTCAAGAGGACATAGTCTGGTTAAACAGTCAAAAGGCAACACAGTGGCACAGTGCCAGGGACCCAGGTTCAATTCCAGCCTCAGGTCATTGTGTGGCTTTTGCACATTCTCCCTGTGTTGACGTAGATTTGCTCCGGTTGCTCCAGTTTCCTCCCACTGTCCGAAGATATGTGGGTTAGGCTGACTGGCTGTGCTAAATTGTTCCTTGGTGTCAGAGGGTTTAGCAGGGTAAATATGTGGGTTTATTGGAATAGGGCATGGGTCAGATTGTGGTCGATGCAGATTCGATGGGCCGAATCTCCTCCTTTTGCACTGTATAGATTCTGTAATTCTAAACAGACAGTTTCATAGCAGATGTAAATTTACAGTATGAAGTGATTGTTTGATAGCAAGAAAGAGGAGAGGCAAAATGATCCAATTTTAAAGGGAATGCAAAGAAGAAAAATTCTGGGGTGTATACCAGAAATTTTAGAAGGCACCAGAACAATGGAAATAGGATTTATGCTGAGGCATACAGTACATTTTCTAAACCTTTCAAATGGAAACTAGTTAGGACTAAGCTTTAAAATTGTGTCCCGTTCTACACACTGCACATTGGGAGTCAATGTCATAGAGAATCGAGATGTCGAAGACAAAGAAAATTACAGCACAGGAACAGGTCCTTTGGCCCTCCAAACCTGCACTGACCATGCTGATACCTGAACTGGTAGACTGCAATTATGTAGAAAGACTAGTTACATCCATAGATTAAGAGTAGATTTGACCATTTGATAATGTAAATAAGGTGAACATATTTTATGTGGCAGAAAGCCCAGAAGAAAAAAATACATAAAATGTGGAAATGAGAATCCTGTTCTGAACGGGGCTTGTATACCTTAAAATGTAACGTTACTAAAACAGGGAAATAAAAATTCTGGTCCAGACTGTTTCACACTTCTGGGAGATTAACAAACAAAAGACATATTTCTCTCCCAGAAATCAGGAAAGAACAAAGAGAACAAAGAACAAAACAGCACGGGAAACAGGCCCTTCGGCCCAACGAGCCCGCGCTGCCACCTCGATGTTCCCACCTCTACCCATCATCCCTGTCCATGTTTATAGATCTATGGATTAAAAACTAAATTTGAGACAATTTAGGAGAATGTCTTTTGCCAATTGGCCTAAGAGAACATCTTTGGGATGTGGGAGGAAACCAGAGCACCTGGAGAAAACCCACGCAAGCACAGGGAGAATGTGCAAACTCCCACAGACTCAGGCCCAAATCCATGTATTTGCACAGCACAACGATAGTCACTGAGCTGTTGTGTTGCCCATCAAATGGTCCAGGTCAAGTGTACACTAACGACATGAAGCACTAGGATACTCTTGAAAAAAAAATCCAAGAGCAGCCCTCTCACGACCCATTGCCTGTATGCCCCTTGTTAGACAACAAGATGGACCAAAGCACCTGTAGGATAAAAACAAGTACATCAATATCATCATCTATTTACACACTTCCCAGGGACTCTCAAGGCTCATGATCCCTATTTTAAATCAGTTTTCTATACCCCTCCATTCCCATTCTGTTCATGTGCCCATCTAAATATTTCTTAAATAACTCCAGAGTGCCTGCCTCCACCACTTTACTTGGACTTTGTTAAACCGCTGTCTCTGCATTTTCTAAAGAATGAGTCATTGGCCGAGCAGCTCACTCCACCTCATCACACCTCAGAGCTTCACTAATCTGAGTACCACATTTAAAGGGCACCCTGCAAAGAGCTAGTATCCTGCGAAAGGAAGGAAATACCCAGAGAGTTCTGATCACCAAATGTTTAGTTTGTTTGATGCCTTATGAAAACCCCATTCACATCCTCCCCACACCACATGATACAATGGTGCTCTCAGTTCAAGCCCAGGCATTAGCCAAACCTTCACTCACAGATTCAGGTGGTTTGCTTAGACCATGAGGGTCAATATCCCATACCTATATAGCAATAATGTGGGTGTTCTGAGTGCCACACTCAGTGAGTGATCCATGCCCATCTATTGCAGGAGGATCCTCAAACTTACCCAATCAATCGTTCAGCAGCCCTATAACAGAGATGTGTATGAAGAGTTAGCACGGCAGGTGCAATCATTGGCATCCTCAGGAATTAGTGTTTCTTGAGTAGACATGATTGCTTCAGAAGCCATACCCTAAGGGCAGCAATGTAGCTGATATTGAACTGCCTCAATTATGGAAGAATGCTCAATCTTGAAATGCTTTTCCAATTGTAGAACCCAATGCCTCCCTATTCCATCACACTATCTCCCACACTGTTGCCCTTGCCCAGCACTACAAGCCACCATGAAAAAGCCACTATGGAGATTTGCTCTGACCCGACCCTGAATTGGGTCTGGATGGTGGCCCCCACCTTGAATCCTCAAAAGCTGCTTCCTTGTGAGTGCTGCACAAAGTTCTGTGCAGTCACCTTTGAGTTCACTGTGAAGTACAGGCTGTCAGATGCACACTTTTCAATGGCAATTGTAAATCACATTTTTCTGAGATCGCACTGATAAATTTCACATAGGAGGAAAGATTCTGATGTGCAGCTACTATAATGAGATACAAAGTTGTTTTAATTATATTTTTGATGTTCAGTGGCAGCATTGCTGGAGGAAGGGACAATCCCCTTCTGGATTTACACCAGCAGGAAATGCATCCAAGGTCTTTTTAGAATATTTTCCAGTTATGCCTCTGAACACTGATCGGGCAAGGAATATCATGGCCACAGATTTCAGATGATTGGCAAAAAAAAATCAGAGGAGATGAGGAAGTGGTTATTTTCAGACGAGTTTTTATGATCTGGAATGTACTGCTTGAAGAATGCCAAAAGCAAATGCTTTGGAAATTTTTAAAAGGAAAATGGGTTAATACTTACAAAACACCAATTTACAGGGCTACAGGAATGATGCTCCCCATAGCAGGTAAATGGGATTAGTTTTATCGTACATTCACTGAGCTGGTTTGGGCCAAATAGCTGTATCATTCTGTGCTTACTTGATATAACACTGCTATATATTGGTGTTTGATTTTAAATAATATGTTATTCTTATTTGCATTTAGGCGTTCTACTGATCCTGGCATTGACAGAAGAACTAATGTCCACTGTACAAGAATTGCCTCTTAAGTCAAGTTCTCAAAATCATCTAATAGATTTTACTGCAAGTATAGCACTTCCCAAATCGAGTGCTAATCCCAAGATGTTGGATCATACAAACTGGCATAGGATGTTAGCTACAGATGGAAGTAACTTGGAATACCTTCAGATTGTCCATGACATCAAGTTGATGGATACCAGCTTAATTGAACCCACACCTACCATCATCCAGTTACCACCATCAGCCTCAACACAAAATAATGCCTATAATTATCTCAGAACAATGGAGGCCTCAGTTTCCATGTATAATCAAAGCACTTTGTATTCAAAGTCAACACCTTTAAAAGAGAGACCATCCCCACGTCATAAAAGTGACTTAGTGGAACCTGTACCACTTAATGGAAATTTAATATTATATTCTTCTTTTACTACTAGAATATACCACAATGCTTTTGAGACAATTTCTTCATTTGTTAACCATCAGTCTGAGATGGTTTTGAGAACCTCTGATATCCATAACATCACTATGCTTAAATTTTCAAATGAAACCTACAGCCTGCATGACCTTAAAAATCTCCAGCAAGTTGAGAGGTCAAACAGCACAGAAGAAAACATTTTAGAGACATCATTTCTTCCTGCCTTGCCAACTAATCTGATAATTAGTTCTATCTCACAGGTCACTTCTACATTTGATAGCTTGTCACTAAAATCACAACCGGATCTAAACCTGGATTTGTCTGTTGTAATGAGTGACTATCCCCCCTACATTGATAGACTGAAGGATTTATTGAAAGTTGGCAGTCAACACCTACCAGCCATGCTTGAAACTTATATTTCAACCTCCATGACAACAATCAGCATGATGGGAAGTGATTCTTTTTCTAATGGCATTCTGTCAACTTTGTCTGCACCTGGGATTTCTTCAGCCTTTTCTGAATCAGATTCAACAGCAGCAGGAAACTTCCTGAACAGAGTAGTTCCTGCAGGAACAAGGAACCCTCAAATATCCAGCAACATTTCCCATGTAACTGAAGAAGATAAGCCTCAGCAAAAAACAACTATCTGCCTCAGCAAAATTGACATAGCCTGGATTATTTTGGCTATCAGTGTGCCTGTTTCATCATGCTGTAAGTCAGGAATTCAATTTCACTACTATATGGTATTTATCATATATTTTATGAATAATTTAATTATTTAGGTTGTATGTAACTAAAAATAATGGTTAGCAACTTAACATAGGCTTTAATGTTCAATGAAATTGAAAAAAATCCCAAATCTTTGTACAACATGAAAAGTTTCTAAGACTGAAATCCATGTAGAAAAGTTAATTTATAACAAGTATAATATCGTATCAGTTTAACTGAGAACATTTTCAGGTTTAATGTGAGCATGTCCAGATAAAGGGCCACAATAGGGAGGATACTTTAACATGTTAATCTCTAACTGTGAGGTTTCTGATTCTGCAGGTACAATGCTGGAAAACGTTACCACCTTCAGATATAAAGAAGTGATCATGACTCAGAATGCTCTGAATTTGAGTAAATTCTGCTTTTGCCAGGGCACAATTGGACTGAGAAAGGTTAATGTGAAACTATCCATCAAAAATTAGGAATTAGCCTATGACCACTGGAAGGTCAAAATATTTGCAGATTGAATATTTATTGTCCTTAATTTCAGTGGCACAATAGAAAAGCAAAGCATTTGACTGATATTCTTTGAGCAGAATCATTGAATCCCCACAGTGCAGGAGGCTATTCAACCCTGTTCAGCTTATTCCAATGTCAACCCCACCTAGGCCCTATCCCTAGGTATTTACCCTGATAATCCCCTGACACGAAGTGGCAATTTAGCACAGCCAATCCATCTACCTTGCACATCTTTGCACTGTGGGACAAAACTGGAAAATTCACAGGAAACCCATGCAGATGTAGGGAGAATATGCAAACTTCACACAGTCACTCCATATAGTCACCAAGGCTGAATTGAATCCAGCTTCCAGATGTTGAGAGTTAAAGTTTATAATAGTAATTGTCACAAGTAGGCATACGTTAACAGTGCAATGAAATTACTGTGAAAATCACCCAGTGATTAGGGAATTTTCACAGTAACTTCATTGCAGTGTTAATGTAAGCCTACTTTTGTGACAAACAAATAAACTTCAACTTTAGTTTGTGTAATCTCTTCTGATAATTTAACCTTTATATTCCAGTTAACATTCTGATACACCTTTGCTGTACTCACTCCAGGCACTGGATTATTGGCTGTCCCTCAACTTGAGATTGATGTTCGATTTAATTTGATTTATTATTGTCACATATATTAATATACGTGAAAAGTATTGTTTCTTGCATGCTATAAAGAAAAAGCATACCATTCATAGAGAAGGAAAGAAGAGAGAACAGAATGTAGTGTTACAGTTATAGCTAGGGTGTAGAAAAAGATCAACTTAGTGTAAGGTAGGTTCATTCGAAAGTCTGATAGCAGCAGGGAAGAAGCTGTTCTTGAGGCTTTTGTCTCCAGATAAATGCAATCCTGATAAATGTGAGGTGATGCATTTCAGGAAAAAGAATGTAGCGGGGAGGTATATGATAAAGGGTAGACCTATTAAGAGTATAGAAACGCAGAGGGACCTGGGGGTGCAGGTGAACAAGTCTCTGAAGGTGGCAGAGCAAGTGGAGAAGGTTGTGAAGAAAGCATATAGTATGTTAGCCTTTATAGGAAGGTGTATAGAGTACAAGAGCTGGCCTTTAATGTTGCAGTTGTATAAAACGTTGGTTAGACTTCATTTGGAATACTGCGTCCAGTTCTGGTCGCCTTACTACCGGAAGGACTTGGAGACTCTGGAGAGAGTGCAGAGGAGGTTTACCAGGATGCTGCCTGGTATGGAAGGTCTGAGTTACGAGGAGACATTAGGCAAATTGGGACTGTTTTCCTTAGAAAGACGTAGACTTAGAGGAGATCTAATAGAGGTATACAAGATTATGAGAGGTATAGATAGAATAAACAGGGTTAAGCTTTTTCCTAGGATGGACTCGAATAGCACGAGGGGCTTAGGGTGAGGGGGGTAAGGTATAATTTGGATGCTAGAGGGAGTTGGTGGTGGGGGTATGGAACACGCTGCCAAGTAAAGTGGTGGAGGCAAGCACTCTGGAGTTATTTAAGAGATACTTAGATGGGCACATGAACAGAATGGGAATGGAGGGGTATAGAAAACTGATTTAAAATAGGGATCATGAGCCTTGGGAGTCCCTGGGAAATGTGTAAATTATCGATGATATTGATGTATTTGTTTTATCCTACAAGTACTTCGGTCCACCTTGTCTAACAAGGGGCATACACGAGATGGGTCGTGAGAGAGCTGCTCTTGGATTTTTCGAGAGTAGCCTAGTGCTTCACGTCATTAGTGTATGCTTGACGTGGACCATTTGATGGGCAACATGACAGCTCAGTGACTATCGCTGTGCTGTGAAGATACATGGATTTGGGCCTGTGTCTGTGGGAGTTTGCGCATTTTCCCCGTGCTTGCGTGGGTTTTCTCCGAGTGCTCCGGTTTCCTCCCACATCCCAATGATGTGCTCTTAGAACAAATTCTCCCTAAATTGTCTCAAATTTGGTTCTAATGCATAGATCTATAAACATAGACAGGGATGACAGGGATCATGGGTAGAAGTGGGAACATCGAGGTGGCAGTGTGGGCTCATTGGGCCAAAGGGTCTATTTCCCGTGCTGTTTTGTTCTTTGTTCTTTGTTCTTCCTATAACTAGGTGACCAAAACTGTACACAATACTCTAAATTTGGCCTCACCAATGCCTTATATAATCTTACCATAACATTCCAACTTTTATACTCGATACTCCAATTTATAAAGGCCAGTGTACTAAAAGCACTCTTTACGACCCTATCCACTTGTGACGTCACTTTTAGGAAATTCTGTACCTGTTTTCCTAGATCCCATTGTTTAACTGCACTCTTCAGAATCCTACCATTTACCTTGTATGTTCTATTTTGGTTTGTCCTTCCAAATTGCAATGTCTCACATTTGTCTGCATTAAATTCCGTTTGCCATTTCTCAGCCCATTTTTCTAGTTGGTCTAAATCCCTCTGCAAGCTTTGAAAACCTTCCTCGCTGTCCACTATACCTCCAATCTTTGTATCATCAGCAAATTTGGTGATCCAATTTACCACATTATGATCCAGATCATTGATATAGATGACAAACAAAAATGGATCCAACACTTATCTCTGCAGCACATCACTAGTTACAGGCCTCCACTCAGAGAAGCAATTCTCCACAACCACTCTCTGGCTTCTTCCATTAAGCCAGTGTCTAATCCAATTTATTACCTCCCCAGGTATACCTAGCAAATGAACCTTCCTAACTAACATCCCATGAGGGACGTAATCAAAGGCCTTGCTAAAATCTAGGTAGACAACATCCACTGCTTTTCGTCATCCACTTTCCTGGTAACCTTCTTGAAAAACTCTAATAGATTGGTCAAATATGACCTACCACACACAAAGCCATGTTGACTCTCCCTAATAAGTCCCTGTCTATCCAAAGTTTTGTACACCCTATCCCTTATCACACCTTCCAATAACTTGTCCACCACGTACGTCAAATTTACTGGTCTATAATTTCTCGGATTTCTTTTGGAACCTTTTTTAAACAACAGAACAATATGAGCCACCCTCCAATCATCTGTCACCTCCCTCCTGCATACTAACATTTTAAATATGTCTGCTAGGGCCTCTGCAAGTTCACTACTAGCCTCCCTCAAGGTCCGTGGGAATACCCTATACAGTCCTGGGGATTTAACCTCTCTGATTTGCCTCAAGACAGCCAGCACCCCTTCCTCTTTAATCTGTAAAGGTTCCATGACCTCCCTACCTGTTTGCCCTATTTCTGTAGACTCCATGCCCATTTCCTCAGTAGGGGAATGCAAGAAAACCCATTTAGTATCTCCCCCATCTCTTTTGGTTCTGTACACAGTCTACCACTTTGGTCTTCTAGAGGACGTCTTATGTCAGAATGTTCTGATTGCCTGCTTCAAACTGATATCATTATCAGCACCGGATACCTTCTTATATAAAATTAACCTCTGCTTTCTGTTGACAGCAGTTTTACTTACAGTGTGCTGTATGCAGAAAAAAAAGAAGCCGACAAATCCTGAAAACAATTCAAGTTATTGGAACAATACAATCACTATGGATTATTTCAACAGACATGCTGTGGAACTTCCAAGAGAAATCCAATCTTTTGAAACATCAGAGGTAATTTATTTTTTAAAGATTTGAAAATACCTGAAATTATAGATTAAGTAAATAAAGTGATTTAGTGGCCCAACCAGATGATCATGTAAGATTAACATAGTTATTTGACTCCTGCTAGTTTACATGTGAGGTAATCAATGGCAGCCAGCAGATCTGCTTATCTTCCACCTTCTCATTAGTCAACAAACTGAATTAACATTTCTAATTTTGCCTCCATCTATGTAAATAGGCCAAATTAAATAGGTTTTCTAGAAACCTGTAGTATCTAGAAGACAAAATTGAAACTTAAAACTTTTTCATAATGGCAGTACTTTCACCTCTAAATCAAAAGGTCATGCCGTTTGTATGGTTTTGTAGTCAGTAGTGAACAAACATTACTTATCTTGCTTACTCTTTCCCGCAGGATCTCTGTAGATTGCAATTTGTTGTTTATCAGATAGTCTACATATCATGGTGCCCTCTACAAATAATATGGAATTGTATAGAACCATAGAATCCCTACAGTGCAGAAAGAGGCCATTCAGCCCATCAAGCTTGCACCGACCACAATGTCACCCAGGCCTCATCTCCGTAACCCCACATATTTATTTGAGTACCAGACAAGCAACAGCACAAAACCTCAAACAATCAGATTAAGAATTCTAACGAATATAATCTAACTCAGGAAAAATCTATTAGAATATGTAATTCAATTTAGAATCATGTACAGAAAGCAAAAAGAAGAGAAGAAATATAGGATGGAGACAAAAGGGAAAAGTTAAAACAAACTAAATGTTTTAAAACTTCCAATAATAATTAATACCTGGTTAAATGACTTGCAGCATTTATAAAAGTTAGTTTTCAGTGCCAGCAAGATTGGTGGCAGCATATGAGATTTATCATGCTGTTAAAAGTCATTTACACTTGAGTGAATAAACTCTTAACACTTTGGCATATTCATTGTGTCTTGTGAGTAAATATAGTAATTTCATGTCTTCGAATGCTAAGTCAACTTAGTGAGATATTCAGATCCGAGTGTTGGAAACAGTGGGAATCTTCAAAGGTTAGTGCTTGGACCACTTTTTTTTGCAGTATGTAAATGACTTAGATCTTGAAACATGGAGTACAATTCCAAAATTGGCCAATGATACCAAACTTGGAGGAATAGCCAACAGTGAGGAGAAACAAATCGTTTGCAACATAACAGATAGACAAACAGGATAGACAAGCAAAAATTTGATATAGAGAAGTCCAAACTGATGCATTTTGGCAACAGGAATAATTTGTTGCATAAGTTAAGTCTTAAGTTGCTAGTGCCTGGTGGGAAATGGTGAATCAATTACGAACTGTGAGGCCTTTCGATGAAAAAAATGAATCATGGAGCTGTCAGGCATTTTCATGATTTTCAATACTTTGTACCAGCTTTTCTATGTACAGTTGGAAGCAAATCCTTCAGTTTGCTGTTGAACTTTGTTCGTCCAGCAAAGCCAGGAGTAAAAACTTACGATGACTTGACAAAGATCCTTGAAGAGTATTACTCTCTGAAGCCTTTGATCAGAGGTTCCACTGGAGGAATCAAGTGAAAGGCAAAAACGTTTCTTTGTTTGTGGCAACCATAAAAAGGCTGGCATAACATTATAAGTTTAGTGATACTCTTAGAAATCATCTAGTTTATGCTCTCTAAAATGAGGCAATCCAAAGAAGGTTGCTTACTGAACATGCTTTGACTTTAAAAACAGCAATAGAAATTTCAATGTCAATGGAATTGGCTGCTAAAGCAGCTTCACCATTTGGTGGAGGAATGAAGATCCACAAGGTGGGAACAGCCCATAGAAATAGAAACAGCAACAACCATGCCATATATGTGCCAAAATTGGTTATTCAGCAATTGGATGCTGAAGCATGGATAGTCAATGCAGGAATTGTTCAAAATGGGGCATATTGCAAAAGCTTGTTGGGCTAGTTTCCCCTAAGAAGACTATTCAGAAGAAGAATCTGGTACCTTATAGAAGAACAAGTTATATTCTACAAAAAGAATTTATATCATAGAAGAAAAGAATTACAACTGAAGAAGAGAATGTTCAGAAATATGATGGAGAGCTCCAACTGAATGTCTTATCCGTACAGGCTCAAGTCATAGATTCTGGGTGATTCTGAAGTTTTGTAGCAACCTATTAGGATGGAAGTTGATACTGGTGCTGCTGTATCTTTAGTTCCTGATACTGCATATGAACAAAAGCATATTCCTTTAAAACCAGCTGATCTGATTTTAATGGCATACACAGAAGAGATCATGCTATTAAAAGTTACATCATGGTCAACATAGAGTTGCATGAACAAATACCAGAGTTGCCTCTCCTCATGGTCTGTGGGAATTTCCCACCTCTATTTGGGAGATCATGGTTGGAGAAGATTAAGTTTAACCGGAGTGCTGTCATGGATTGGTCCACGTCAAAACAGACCTACAAGAGTGTATTTGAAGAGACACTTGATTCAATGGAGAGAGTTCAAATGAAACCCAAGATGAAGCTTAATAGTAAATCAAAAAGTCTCAAAATAAAACGCGATTTGTTCCAAGGCCAAAGAAGATTTAGTATGACTTGTTAACATTGATGTATTAGAACCAGTTACAATGATTGACTCAGCTACTACCGTCACAAAATCAGATGGTTTAGTTCGTATCTATGATGGTTTCAAAACAATCATAAATTTGGTTTTATGTGCTGATCAATATCCGCTTCCTTTAATTGAAGATTTGCTTGCTGGGTTATCAGGTGGGCAGAAATTCAGGAAAATCAATCTCTCACAAGAAAGTTTACAGCTGAATGTATCTGTTGAATCCCAATCATTACTAACCATCATTACTCATAAAGGTCTTTTCATTATAAAAGATAGCCTTTTTGGAAATAACATCTGCACTAGTCCTATTCCAAAGATCGATGGATCAAATTTCAAGTGGTCGCTCTGATGTACAATGTTACCTGATGGATATTCTAATTACAGAGTCCACTGAAAAGGAACACTTGAATAATTTAGAAGCAACATTGGAACATCTTCAAGCATATGGTCTTCATATCAAGAAAGAAGATGTGACTTTTTCCAAACATTAGTCCAATATTTGGATCACATGATTGATAGTAAAGGCCTACATAAAGCAGGTAAAAAGATGGATGATATTTTAGAAGCACCACCAACTAGTTTTGCTAATAATCTTTATTTTTTCGCAAGTAGATCATTTGCCTGTGACAGTTTCTCAAGTTCAGAAACATTACCAGAAATTATCCCATGATGGGGAAGATGATGGAGATGATATTGAAAGCAATGAACATATTGGGCAGAATTTTACTGGCATGCCAGCCCCGATTCCGGGGCGGGCTCAGCTCAGAGAATAGCATTCTCCATTGGTCTCGGGCAGATTATGCGAAACTTGAGTAGACATGCCAGTAAAATTCTGCCCATTGTCTGCATCCTGATTTGAAACCATATGTGTCAAGAAAGCTCGAGTTGACCATCCAAGGTGGGTGTCTATTGTGAGGAATCTGAGTACTCATTCCTCCTAGTCTGCATGGAAGAGTTCTTGAGCAACTACATGAAGGACATCGTGGTATAATCCAGATGAAGAAATTTGCACATAGTTATTTTTGGTGGCCAGGTCTGGATGCGCACCTTGAAGAAAATGTGGAACAGTGTCAGTCCTGTGTATGAATAAGAAATGCACCACCGTTGTCTTCTTTACACACTTGGGAGTGGCCTAAAATGTCATGACAATATTGAGTATAGATTTTCCTGGTTCATTTGATGATTATGTGTACTTAGTCATAATTGATGCACACTCAAAATGGCCGGGGCGGAACAAACCATTGAAAAACTTGACTAATTTTTTTACAAGATTTAATAAACCAGAACAGATTGTTAGAGATAATGGTTCATAGTTTACTTCACAAGAGTTTGAGGATTATCTCAAAGTAACTGGTAGTTAGCCTATAAAATCCATGTCTTATCAACCAGTGGAATTGCCAAAAGATTCATACAGTTTTTGAAGCATTCTTTAAAAAGTTTCAAGAGTGTAAGGTTTAGAAGAAGCAATTTGACAAGAAAGTATTCAGTGAACAGCATGACAGTAGTAAGTTCTGTGGAGCAAAGGGACTTTGGCGTGTTTGTCCATAGATCTCTGAAAACAACATGTTAGAAGGGTGAAAACAGCAATATGGGACAGTTGCCTTTATCAATCAAGCCATAGATCACAAAGCAGGGAAGTCATGTCGGAGTTGTATAGAACTTTGGTGAAGCCACAGCTGAAGCACTGCATGCAGTCCTGGTCACCATCTTGTAGGAAGGATGTGAATTGCACTATTCAGAGTATAGAGTAGATTCACCAGGATATGGCTGGAATAGAACATTTAAATTATGAAGAGAGATTAGATAGACTTCAGTTTTTGTTGGAGCAGAGAAGGCTGAGGGTGACCTGATCAATGTTCACAATATTATGTGGGGCATGGACTGGGTGGATAAGGAGCAGCTAATCCTCTTAAGAGTTGGTCACAAGGGGACACATATTCAAGGTGAGGGGCAAGAGATTTAGGGGGAATGTGAGGAAGTTTTTTTTAACAAGAGGGCGATGATGGTCTGGAATGAATTGACTGGAAGGGAGGTGGAGGCAGGTTGGCCCACATCCTTCAAAAAGTACCTGGGATGAGTACTTGGTACTTCATAACATTCAAGGCTATGTCAAGTGCTGACAAATGTGGTTAGGTGGGACAGGTGTTTCTCATTTGTCAGTATAAACTTGGTGGGTTGAAGAGCCTGTTCTGCACTTTGTGGTTCTATTATATGTTGACCTTTAGTGCAAAAGTATTTGGGTTCAGAAGTCGGCATGTCTTCCTGCAGTTATACAGGGCCCTGATGAGCCCACACCTGGAACATTGCATGCAGTTTTGCTCTCCCTACTAAGAACAGATACACTTGTCATAGAGGGAGTGCTGCAGAGGTTCATTAGGTAATACTGTTGCTGGACTGTAATGAACAGAGATTGGATTGACTGAGCCTGTATTCTGGGTGGCACCATGGTTAGCACTGGGTTCAATTCCCAGCTTGGGGCACTGTCTGTGTGGAGTTTACGCATTCTGCTCATGTCTGCATGGATTTCCTCAGTATGCTCTGATTTCCTCCCACAGTCCAAAGATGTGTGGGTTAGGTGGATTGGTCACATTAATTGTCCCTTTGTGTCAGGAACAATGCATAGGGTAAATGCATAGGGTTATGGGGATAGGGCCTAGGTGGGGTTATGGTTGATGCAGACTTACTTAGCTGAATGGTCTCCTTCTGCACTGTAAGATTTCATAGTTTAGGAAGATAAGAGGAGATCTGACCAAAATATATAAAATTTTAACAAAACTGGACAGTGGAGATGCAGGGTAGAAATTTTCCCTGTTTAGGGAATCTAGAACCAGTGGGGATAGTCTCGGGATATGAGATAGACTATTCAGTGGAATTCTCTACCACAGAAGGCTGTAGATTCTAAGTTACTGAGTGTATTCAAGAAAAAAACAGAGTTTTAGATTTTACTGTCATCAAGAGTTTTGGGGAGAAAGCTCAGGGATCAACTATGATAATGAATGGCAAAGCAGGGTCATAGGCTGGACAGTGTACTTCTGCTCCTTGTCTCTGTGTTAATAGATTAGACATAAAAAAATGTTTCCGCTTGTGGGGAAGAGCACAAGATTGTTATCATGGAATCAAATTCAAAAGGAATTCTTTTCCCAGGATGGTGAGAAAATTGCTAAATTATTCTCTGACACAGATCCAGATTCAGGTAAATAGCACTTTAAGAAGAAGCTAGAAAGATACGTTCAGCTAATTAAGTTAACTGAAGAAGGATAAGAGGGAATCCAAGTGCAGTGTTAACACCACATGGATGATTGGATTGAATGCCTATTTCTGTGCTTTATAAAATGTAATTTTATCTATGGAGCGTAGGAGGCTTAAGGGTGATCTTATACAGTCTATAAAATAATGAGGGGCATAGATCAGCTAGATAGTCAGTAGGGGAGAGTAAAACTAGAGGACATAGGTTTAAGGTATTGACTGGAGAGAGATACAAAAGGGTCCAGAGGGCCAGTTTTTTCACACACAGTTTTTCACAATGTCTGAATAAGCTGCCAGAGGTAGTAGTAGAGAAGGGTACAATTTTGTCTTTGAAAAAGCATTTAGACAATTACATGAGTATGATTAGTATTGGGGGATATGGGCCAAACACAGGCAATTGGGACTAGCTTCGTTGTTTAAAGAAAAAGAGCAACATGGACAAGAAATAATTCTAGTCTACATTTCCATATAGGCAAAAATTATTTTGCTTGCAATCAAATATCACAATATTTAAAAGCATTGTTTGTAAATAATACATTGGGATATCTCATTTGAAAATGCTTGTTCTTATTTTTCAGGACCATCTATCTGAACCTCAGTCCCCCCTGAATGACAATTATGTAGATCCTGGAATGGTTCTTGTCAATCCTTTTTGCCAAGAAACAGTGTTTTCAGCAAACACAGATTTTCTGAGTTGTAGCCATTTGAAAACAAAACCTGAGTAAATCTACATTTATCAATAATAAGGTACCTAACCTCGATGTTATTCGTAAAAGAACAAGATGTTGGCTGAGATCATCGATTTTTTCCAAAATATCACTGGTCCTTTTTATATGTGTGAAGAAGCTTTTACAACACTACTTTATCGAATAAAAACATTTGTCAACAGATAATTTCTGGTCTATTTGTGTACGTTTTGTGATATTTCCAGTTTCACATGTATGTTTTCTGACTGATATCATATTTTATGTTTATTCGTTAAAAAATGTAATTTTAAAAAATTCTGTAATTAAACTTGGTGCATTAGGCCAGAAAAATAAATGTTTTTATACACAGCTATACAGACTTGAAGTTAAAAGTCTGACCAATACAAACATTTTATTGATTGAATCATGGTGACATGTACATGCCACTTTACAACTGTTCAACAGGTATAATGCACAAAGTATTACAAAATCTAGACTTAAAGATCAGTCTTTTTCCTGTTAAAAAGTCTGTTAAAATTTGCAATGTTGTGTTCATGTTATTGTTGATAATTACATATTTAGCAAGTAAAGTAATAAAGTGTGAAGACATTATTACTGGCCCAAATTATGATGTAGTAGAGCATCAAGTTATATCTGGTATTAGTTAAATTTGCTCTTGCACAATTATACATTTTTGCATACAAGGCTAGGAAAGGTGCGACAGAATAAATGTCCAGCTGGAGAAGAGGCATTAGGGTGGGTGAATAGTTTATCTCCTTAATCAGTCAGATTGATATATTGTAAAAATTAATAGTGCAGGGGCAGAAGGCTCTTTAATATAGAGTGGATGAATTCAACGTCAATGAGTTACATCAAGAAAGAAGAGAGAAAGATTGGATTAAGAAAAATAAAGAGTCAAGTAAAAACATTGTAAAGTGATACTTTAAAATCATCAACATTCTTTACTATAAAGACACATGGCTCCACTTTTGTAGTTCATTTCAGAACCCACGTCCTTTTAAAGGTTGCGTACACTTGAAGTAACAAAAATTAATTTTCCATGGTGCAGTTAGTTTGCATTTATCTCATATTTATAGCATCTTCCTGCCATTCAGTATATTTTAACATATCAATATGTTAAAAAGAACAAAGAACAAAACAGTACGGGAAACAGGCCCATCGGCCCAACGAGCCCACGCCACCACCCCGATGTTCCCACCTCTACCTGCGATCCCTCTTCATGTTTATAGATCTATGGATTAAAAACCAAATTTGAGACAATTTAGGGAGAATTTGTTTTGCCAATTAGCCTAAGCGCACACCTTTGGGATGTGGGAGGAAACCGGAGCACCCGGAGAAAACCCACGCAAGCACAGGGAGAATGCGCAAACTCCCACAGACACAGGCCCAAATCCATGTATCTGCACAGCACAGCGATAGTCACTGAGCTGTCGTGTTGCCTATCAAATAGCCTAGGTCAAGTGTACACTAACAACGTGAAGCACTAGGATACTCTCGAAAAAAAAATCCAAGAGCAGCCCTCTCACGACCCATCGCGTGTATGCCCCTCGTTAGACAACAAGGTGTCAAAGCACCTGTAGGATAAAAACAATGCAAGATATTGTAAAGGTGAAGATGGAGCAGCACAACTGAGCAACTTTTGGATATATTCATTCAACTCATATCTGCACCTAAATTTATTCTACAATTAACTGATAAATAAGGTGATTTCCAATCCTAAGGGTTGATATGGAGATGCTGTTTCCTCCTGTTGGAGAATCTAGAATTTGGTGTCATTCTTTAAAAATAAGGGGTTGCTCATTTAAGACAGAGATGAGGAGAACTTTTTTCTCTGAGCCTAACAAATTTGATTGAATTTTTTGAGGAGGTGACCAGGTGTGTGTAGACGAGGGTAGTGCAGTCAATATAATTTATATGGATTTCAGCAAAGCTTTTGACAAAATGGGAAACTTACAAAGAAGGTAAATTCACATGGGATACAGAGTAATTTGATGAAGTGTATTCAAAGTTGGCTCAGTTATAGAAGCCAGAGAGTGATGATAGAAGCTGGAAGCCAGTGGCGTACCAACTCTAGTTGGGTCCACTATTATTTATCATTCATATAAATGACATTGATGACTATTTGGGGGGTAGGATTAGTAAGTTCATGGCTAACATACAGATTAGATGCGTGATTAACATTGAGGTGGTATATCTAGATATAGAAGATATAGATGGAATGGTCAAATGGGCAGATAAATGGCAGATAGAATTTAACCCTGAAAAGTGTGAGGTGATGCACTTCAGAAAGTGTAATTTGAAGAGAGTACTCAATGAACGATAGGACACTAGAAAATTCTGTGGCACAAAGGGACCTTAGCATGTTGTCCAAAGATCTCTTAGAGTGGAAGAGTATGTTAGTAGGGTGGTGAAAAAGGCACATGGGACATTTGCCTTTATCAAGTTTAGAAGCATAGATTACAAAATTCTCACTCACCTGATGAAGGAGCAGCACTCCGAAAGCTTTTGGCTTTTGCTACCAAACAAATCTGTTGGATTTTAACCTGATGTTATGAGACTTCTTACATAGATTACACAAGCCATGTTGGAGTTGTGTAGAATTTTGGTGAGGCCATAGTTTTACAAACAGGGTATATATAGATACAAATTCAGTTACAAGATATTGCTTGGAATGCGAGTCTGAACAGGTAAATCAAGCCTTTACAGGTGCAGACAATGCAGACAGGTTAAAGAGGTGTGGATTGTCTCAAGAATAGTTACTGAGATTTTGCAGCCCAGACAATCATGGGGTTACAGATAGTGTGACATAAACCCAAGATCCCAGTTGAGGCTGAGCTCCTGTTTGGAACTTGGCGATCGGTTTCTGTTCAGTGATTCTGCGTTGTCGTGTCTTGAAGGTCACCTCGGAGAATGCTTACTGGAAGTTCTGAGGCTGAATGCCCTTGACTGCTAAAGTGTTCCCCAACAGGAAGGGAACACCCTTGCTTGGTGATTGTCAAGCGGTGTCCATTCATCCATTATTGTAGCATCTGCAAAATCTCGCCAATGCACCATGCCTCTGGACATCCTTTCCTGTAGTGTATCAGGTAGACAATGTTGGCCAAGTTGCAGGAGTATGTACCATGTAGTTGGTATTCTCACAAGAGATGATGGCATCCATGCGATGATCTGACATGTCTTGCAGAGGTTGCTGTGGCAGGGTTGTATGGTCACTGTTCTCCTGAAGGCTGCATACAATGATCTGTTGGCAAGATGTTTGTCTTCATCAATGGCAAGTTAAAGGCTCTGGCGAAGATGTAGGGAAGGGGAAGTATGGACAACAGAGGGTACTTAGTCCCCTGTGTCCCATGTTTGTCATAAAATCCCAGAATCTCTACAGTACAGAAGGAGACCATTTGACCCATCAAATCTGCACCAACAACAATCCCACCCTCTCCCTGTAATCCCACATATTTACTCTACTAATCCCCCGAAACTAGGATCAATTCAGCATGGCCAATCAACAAGAGCATTTCTCATCACAATGAATATATCAGAATCCCACATCAGCATCTCCCACGACAATGGCATTGCTGCAATTATATCAGTACTCAATGCCGACAACTGTCAATCTCCAGACGTAATTTTACAAGTCATTTGTTTCATCCTGGATCACATCCAGACACATGGAACAGTTATGGGAACCAAATTTGCATCTCAATATGCCAATATCTTCATGCATAGACTTGACAAAGACTTCTTCATTGCGCACGACCTTCAGTCAATGCTGTATGGTAGATATATCAATGACATTTTCTTCTTTTGGACTCATGGGCAAAGAATGACTGAAACAAGTATAAGATGACATCAATGAGTTCCATCCCACCATCAGACTCATCATGGACTAGTCTCCACAATCAGTTGCATTCTCAGACATATGCATCTTCATCAAGGACGATCACCTCAGCACTTCATTGTACTGGATGCCTACAGATAACTTCACGATACTCCATTTCTCCAGCTTCCACCCTAAATATATTAAAGAAGTCATTCCCTAGAGACAAGCCTTCCATATACACAGAATCTGCTCAGATGAGGAGGGTTGCAAAAGACATCTACACTCTCATAAGAAGGGCGTTCGACAGTTCTGATGTGCCACAGCAAAAAGTTGCATCACCTCCTCAGAAGACAAACATGAGACAGAATACCCTTCATCATCCAGCACGAGAGCAAAAAAACTATGACATCTTCTCCAGAGTCTTCAGTGTCATCAATGAAGACGAACATCTCACCAAGGCCATCCCCACACCTCAGTATTTGCTTTCAAACAACCATGCAACTTCAGGTCATTTTATGCAGCACACTACCCAGCCTTCAGGGGAACAGTGACCATGATGCCACACAACCCTGCCACTGCAACCTCTGCAAAATGTGCCAGATTATTGACACACATTCCATCATCTCACATGAGAACACCATCCACCAGGTACATGGTATACACTCTTGCGACTTGGCCAACATCACAAGAGTATATGTCTGATATGCTGCAGGAAAGAACGTCCTGGGGCATGGTGCATTGACGAGACCATGCAGACGCTATGACAATGGATGAATGGACACCACTCAGTGATCATCAGACAGGAGTGTTCCCTTCCTGTTGGGGAACATTTCAGCAGTCAAGGGCATTCAGCCCTTTGAGTAAACGTTCTCCAAGGCGGCCTTCAAAACACATGACAACATAGAATTGCCAAGCAGAAACTGGTAGCCAAGTTCCAAATACATGAGGATGACCTCATGTGGGCGGCACGGAAGCATAGTGGTTAGCACTGCTGCTTTACAGCTCCAGGGTCCTAGGTTCGATTCCCGGCTTGGCTCACTGTCTGTGTGGAGTTTGCACATTCTCCTCGTTTCTTCTGGGTGCCCTGGTTTCCTCCCACAGTCCCACACAAAGATATGTGGGTTAGGTTGATTGGCCATGCCACATTGATGCATAGATTAGAGGATTAGTGAGTAAATGTACAGATTGGGGGTGGGATTGTGGTCGGTGCAGACTTGAGGGGCCAAAGGTAGTAATTTCAGGATTGCTGCCTGCGCCTTGGGAGAATGAAAGCAGGAATCAAATGAAGTGGAGAATGAATGCATGGCTAAGGGACTGGAGCAGGGGGCAGGGATTCAGGTTCATAGATCATTGGGACCTCTAGGGGCAGGTGTGACTTGTACAGTAAGGACGGGTGGCACTTGAACCCTAGGGGGGTCTAATATCTTGGCAGGTAGACTAGCTAGGGCTACTGGGGAGTCTTTAAACTAGAAAAGCTGGGGGGTGGGAATACCGATGGGATGGTGAATAAGGAGGTTAGTTCCCAGGTAGGGAAGGACTGTAGGCACTCTGAGAGGGGGGTTAAGCAGGTGGTGGAAAAGGGAAATATCCTGACTGAGGGGCTGAGGTGTGTCTATTTTAATGTCAGGAGTGTAGTAAATAAGGTAGATGAGCTTAAGGCGTGGATTGCTGCTTGGGAGTGTGATGTGGTGGCCATTACAGAGACCTGGTTGTCTCAGGGACAGGAACTGGGTACTTCAGGTGCCGGGCTTCAGGAGGGACAGGGTTGGGGGGCAAAAGAGGAGGTAGTGTGGCACTGTTGATCAGGGACAGTGTCATGGCTGTAGAGAAGGTGGAAGACGGGGAGGGAATGTCTACAGAGTGTGGGTGGAAGTTAGGAACAGCAAAGGCTCGATAACTTTGCTGGGTGTATTCTATAGGCCTCCCAATAGCGACAGGGAACTTGGGGTGCAGATAGGGAAACAGATCCTAGACAGATGTAGAAATAACAGGGTTGTTGTGATGGGAGATTTCAATTTCCCAAACATTGACTGGAATATCCCAAGGGTAAGGGGTTTGGATGGTGTGGAGTTTGTTAGGTGTATTCAGGAAGGTTTCCTGACACAGTACGTGGAAAAGCCTACAAGAGGAGAGGCTGTACTTGACCTGGTGTTTGCTAATGAGCCAGGGCAGGTGTCAGATCTCACGGTAGGTGAGCATCTTGGGAATGGAGATCATAATTCTATCTCTTTCACCATAGCAATGGAAAGAGATAGGATCAGGCAGGCTAGGAAGGTGTATGTCTGGAGTAAGGGGAAATATGAAAACATTAGGCAGGTAATTGGACGTATAAACTGGAAGGAGGTGTTCTTGGGGAAGAGTACAGAAGGAAAGTGGCAGTTTTTCAAGGAATGTTTGTCTGGGGCACTGCAAGACAACGTCCTGAGGAGTCAAGGAGGTTCTGGTAGGACGCGGGAACTATGGTGCACGAAAGTAGTGGTGAACCGAATTAGGAAGAAAAAAAAGGTGTATAAAAGGTTCAGAGAGCTAGGGGATGTTAGGGATCTAGAGGAGTATAAGGTGTGTAGAAGGGAACTTAAAAAGAAAATTAGGAGAGCCAGAAGGGTTCATGAGAATGCACTGGGTGTTGGTATCTCGGGCAGGGCTGTTCACACTGGGTGTTGGTATCTCAGGCAGGGCTGTTCACACTGGGTGTTGGTGTCATAGGCAGGGCTGTTCACACTGGCTGTTGGTGTCTCGGGCAGGGCTGTTCACACTGGGTGTTGGTATCTCGGGCAGGGCTGTTCACACTGGGTATTGGTGTCATAGGCAGGGCTGTTCACACTGGCTGTTGGTTTCTTGGGCAACGCTGTTCACACTGGGTGCTGGTGTCACAGACAGGCTTGTTCACACTGGCTGTTGGTGTGTCGGGCAGGGCTGTTCACACTGGGTGCTGGTGTCACAGACAGGGCTGTTCACACTGGGTGCTGGTTGTCATAGGCAGGGCTGATCACAGTGGGTGCTGGTGTCACAGGCAGGGCTGTTCACACTGGCTGTTGGTGTCTCGGACAGACTGTTCACACTGGGTGCTGGGGTCTCATAGAACATAGAACATTACAGCACAGAACAGGCCCTTCGGCCTTCGATGTTGCGCTGACCAATATAAAAAGCAATGCCCCTCCAAACTAAACCATTCCCTTCTCTTCCATATACTTATCAACTCACCTCTTAAACGCCACCAAACTTGGCGCATCTACAACAGCTGCAGGCAGGGCATTCCACTCCCTAATCACTCTTTGAGTAAAGAACCTACCTCTTATATCCGTCCTATCACTCATACCCCTTAATTTAAAGCTGTGTCCCCTCGTGCTAGCTTTCTCCATCCTAGGAAAAAGGCTATCACTGTCACCCTATCTAAACCTCTAATCATCTTATATGTTTCGATTAGGTCCCCTCTTAGCCGCCTCCTTTCTAACGAAAACAACCTCAAATCCCTCAGCCTCTCTTCATAAGACCTGCCCTCCATACCAGGCAACATCCTGGTAAACCTCCTCTGTACCCTCTCCAAATCCTCCACATCTTTCTTATAATGCGGGGACCAGAACTGCACACAATACTCCAAGTGCGGCCGCATTAGAGTTTTGTACAGTTGCAACATAACGTTGCGGCTCCGAAATTCAATCCCCCTACCAATAAAAGCTAAGACTCCATCTGCCTTCTTAACAACCTTCTCGACTTGACTGCCTACTTTCAGGGATCTATGCACATACACACCAAGATCCCTCTGTTTATCTAGACTGCTAAGAATCCTACCATTTGCCCTATACTCTACACATTTATTATTTCTGCCATAGTGCATTACCTCACACTTTTCCACATTAAACTCCATTTGGCACCTCTCGGCCCAGCTCTGCAACTTGTCCAAGTCCCTCTGCAAACTATAACACCCCTCTTCACTATCTACCACTCCACCGACTTTAGTGTCATCTGCAAATTTACTAATCCCTCCTTCAATACCCTCATCCAGATCATTTATAAAAATTACAAACAGCAGGGGCCCCAAAACAGACCCCTGAGGTACACCACTTGTCACCAAACTCCAAGATGAATATCTCCCATCAACCACCACCCTCTGTCTTCTATCTGCTAGCCAATTCCTAACCCAATTAGGGTCTTAAAAGACCCCAGTCAGTTTGCCTCTATCACCACCAACAGCAGCTGATTTCACACTCTAAGTGAAAAACTTACCTCTGACATCTCCCTCTGTACCTGCTCTCCAGCACCTCAAACCTGTGTCCTCTCGTGGCAACCATTTCAGCCCTGGGAAATAACGTGGGTCACCTCCCAATCTTTGTCTCTCCAGGGAGAAGAAACCTAATTCCCTCAACCTATCTTCATAAGGCATGCCTCCCAATCCAGGCAACATCCTTGTAAATCTCTTCTGCACCCTCTCAATAGCTTCCACATCCTTTTTGTAATGAAGCGACCAGAACTGCGCACAGTACTCCAAGTGGGGTCTGACAAGGATCTTATAAAGTTGCAGCATTACCTCCCGACTCCAAAATTCAATCCCTCGATTAATGAAGGCCAGTACACCATACGCCTTCTTGACCACATCCTCCAACTGTGAGACCGATTTAAGAGTCCTATGGACCCGGACCCCAAGATCCTTCTGCTCCTCGACACTGCTAAGACTCCTACCCTTGATATTGTACTCCTTCATCCCATTGGTCCTGCCAAAATGGACCACCACACATTTATCCACATTGAAGTCCATTTGCCACTTCTCCGCCCAGTCTTACATCCTATCTATGTCTCACTGCAACTTCTGACATCCCTCCAGACCATCCACAACACCACCAACCTTCGTGTTGTCAGCAAACTTAACCCATCCCTCCACTTCCTCATCCAGGTCATTTATGACAAACAGCAAGGGTCCTAGAATAGATCCCTGGGGGACTCCACTGGTGACCGACCTCCATGCAGAACAAGACCCATCCACAACCACTCTCAGCCTTCTGCAGGCAAACCAGTTCTGGATCCACAAGGCAACAGCCCCTTGGATCCCATGCCCTCTCATCTTTTCTTGGAATTCTTGGAAACATTTCAGTAGCCAAAAAACAGGCACTACATGGCCTGCATTATGTACCAATCTATTCCAAATCAATGAACCAAGCAAAGTTTGCACCAAATGATCACGAAAATGAAGACACCAGTTTGCCTTTGTTTTAACTTTTAATGAGACCAAAGCTTGAGTTATTTAGCAAAATTAGATTTAACCAAACTCTTTAAATTGAAGCCCCTTTTGTGTAAAAACAGTTGTTGAATGCCAACCACTTAAAAAAAGACTTTTTAAATAAGATTTAGTCTTAAGAAATTGTATACATCATTTGAAACAAACTTGTAGACAGTAATTTAAATTATACAGGAACATGCAATTTCAGTATGTACAGATGACAAAGCCAGGAGCAATTTTTTATGGTTATTTACAGTTTTCATACATCAAAATGTTTATTATACAATATTGGAAGAGACAGAGGGAACAGCCATAACATTCACTCCTTAACAAAGACAATTATGTATAGTGGTCACCTTAATTTATGCTGTTTTTTCAGAACCACGTGCTCATGAAAACATACTGAGTAACTGGAGCTTAAAATATGGAGTTACAGAATGCACACACAAAAGAATGTTTAAATTCCAAACTGAGTCAACCGCATCAGTTTCTTAAGTAAGCTGAATCACAGTTTTGGCTAAAATGCTGGGGAGTAAATCAACAAAATCTACTGCATTTAGATAATGGATAATGGCAATTTAAAAACAAACTTTAAGTTAATGGCACCTTTTCCATTGCTGAAGCTTCCTTTGCATTCAATGGAAGAAATGTAGAAAAAATAGAATCAATTATTCAAGTTTATCTTGATGTTCAAATCCTGACTTTATACTAGAGCGGCTTGCAAATTAACAGCAAAGGCATCTAGTTGATGCAGTCACTGTTGTATCTGGGTTCAAATATATGACTGGCACATAGGGTGAGGTTGTTATAATAACTGAGCATGTATATTCTGGCCAAAGTTCATATTAGAAAATATTCCATCTAGAGCAATGCTGTTTGGTAGCTGGACCCCAGTCACAAGTGTTACTCGGATTTGTATATAGTCACTTACATACTTCACTATATACATTTGAACAGCTCATTTGATTTACACTACCATTCACTTTTCTTCCTATACAAAATGATGCACTTTATATGGGTGTAAGTGTCTTCCTTAAAAAGTGCAGTTACATGAGTAATATACAATACAAATTAAGATCAATCGGTAAATTCCGATAGGTCCTTTTCTCAATATCCAGCATAAAGTATTTTCTCAAGCTTAAGAAACACTTGCTTGATCCTCCCATGCCTAGCTATTAAAATGTGCAAAGCTCAACTGCCTTGGGCAAATCTTGTTGCAAGTTGCTAAAATAGGTTTGGGTTGAATATTAGATGCTGCAGTCTCTGTAGACCCTTAACCCTAATACAGTGTTACAAATCAACAATTACTCTTATCCAGTTTTATTAGTAACTTGTAAGTATAATAGTTATTCTGTTCGACCAACTAGTTGTATGTGTAAATTGGTTTCTTATATATACAAAACTTAAGATGTACAATCTGTGTATTGAAGAAACTCCTTCAGTTATTATCCAGTAACATCTTTAAAGAAACAAGAAGCAATTGATTATTTTTTTTCTCAATCAGAACCATAACCAATGGATATATTTGTGACAATTGTTGCAATTAATCTTTATGCAGCACACATTTATCATAAAATGTATAAGAGCTGGATCTGAAAACCCGCTGAACATTAAGTATCTATTAGAGATACATTTCCCTCCAAATGTTTAACTGCAACTGCAATGCCTGATAAACTGACATAATTTTGCACCCTAGTAAAATGTGTGATAACATTTCAGTAACATTAACTGAATAGAAACTTCTATTCAGAGTTCTTCTGGAGAAAAACTGTCTCAGCTCCATCACACAAGTAATGATATTAAAGATTGATTAAAGACTGATTACGATTCTTTTGCATTGTTACAAGCAATAAACAATGAGAGAGACCAAGACAATGCTGAATGTACAATAGTCACCAGCTTTTGCAATGTTCCACATCTGATTCAATCTCTGGAGCAACATGATGACTCCTGAAGACAGTTGGAAAATGTGCATTACTGAAATATCTGACACAAAAGTTCTGTCCTGGTAGGGATTAGTGCGCACCCATACAGTCTAGCACTTCGGGTTTTTTGTAAGATTCCCTGTGGTTGTCAGCAGTAAACAGCTAGGGCCTGTGAAACCTGAGAATGATATGGCAAATATTAAACAAAGGGTATGTATTTACAACATGAAGACATTCTATTCAATAGGTTGTAAAAACAGGCCTACCTTGTTAGGTGTCTACTTAATTCATGGACTTCCATTTCAGTGCTTTTGAATTCGTTCAATTCCTTACGAATAGCAGCCTGAAAATGAGAAGGATTGGAATTTTTATAAAGATCCTGGACTTCCTTGTGCTATTTTATACATTCCATAAAATCCATGTAGCGAAGAAGGAAGCCATTTGGCCCATCAAGTCACAACCCCACTCAGGCCCTATTCCCATAAGCCCACATTTTTATCCTGCTAATCAAAGAATAAAGGGAACAAATAAAAATACAACCCTTTGACCTTCCAAACCTGCACCAATCATGATTCCTGTCTAAACTCAAACCTGCATGTACTTACTGAGTCCGTGTCCTTCTATTCCCATCCTATTCACGTCTAATTGCCCCTTAAATGCCACTATTGTACCACAACCCTTGGCAGCATATTCCAGACATTCATCACTCTCTGTGTAAAAAAAAAGTTTGCATATGTCCTCTAAACTTTTCCCCACACATCTATCTCCTATCTCCCTTAGTACTGGACTATTCTACCCCAGAAAAGAGCAGCTGATTCTCCACTCAGTCCATTCCACTCAATCTTGTAGGCCTCTATCATGTCACCCATCAAGCTCTGTTGTTTCAGTTAAAAAAAAATTGAGTTTATCTATCCAACATTCCCTCATAGCTAATATCTTCCAGACCAGAAAATACCCTGGTAAACATCTTCTGTGCCTCCTACAAAGCATCCACATCTTTTTGGTAGTGTGGCAACCAGAATATTCTAAATGAGGCCTAACTAATCCCCTGACACTCGGGTCAATTTAGCATGGCCAATCAACCTAACCCGTATCTCTCAGCTGTTGGGGGAAACTTGAGCAAACCCACACAGACACAGGGAGAATGTGCAAATTCCACACACCCAAGGCTTGGGTCCCTGGTACTGAGACAAACTATTCGACTGTCTATCAAATTTGTTTGTCCATTCTTCTAGTGAGGTCAGAAGGAATACAAAGGGTACATAGAACATAGAACAAAACAGCACAAACAGGCCCTTCGGCCCACGAGTTGTGCCAATCACATCTACCAATCCACAGACCTATCTATAGCCCCCTATCCCATTTGTTCCCATATACTCATCCAGAAGTCTTTTAAAAGACCCCAGTGAGTTTGCCTCTACCACCACTGATGGCAGCCAATTCCATTCACTCACCACCCTCTGAGTGAAAAACTTACTCCTAACATCTCCTCTGTATTTGCTTCCCTCCACCTTAAATCTGTGCCCTCTCGTAGTGACCATTTCAGCTTGGGGAAATAGTCTCTGAGAATCCACCCTATCTATTCCTTTCAACATTTTATAAACCTCTATCAGGTCGCCTCTCAACCTACGTCTCTCCAGTGAGAAGAGTCCCAGCTCCCTCAACCTATCTTCATAAGGCCTGCCTCCCAATCCAGGCAGCATCCTTGTAAATCTCCTCTGAACTCTCTCAATAGCCTCTACATCCTTTCTATAGTGAGGCGACCAGAACTGCGCACAATACTCCAAGTGGGGTCTGACAAGAGTCTTATAGAGCTGCATCATTACCTCCTGACTCCTAAACTCTATTCCTTGATTAATGAAGGCCAGTACACCGTACGCCTTCTTGACCACTTCCTCCACCTGCAAGGCCGATTTAAGAGTCCTATGGACCCGGACCCCGAGATCCTTCTGCTCTACAACACAGCTAAGACTCCTACCCCTTATATTGTACTCCTTCATCCCATTATTCCTGCCAAAATGGGCCACTACACATTTATCTGCGTTGAAGTCTATCTGCCACTTCTCCGCCCAGTCTTGCATCCTGTCTATGTAGTTGAAATTTAGAACACACTTTCCCCAAGAAGCTGCAACTGAAAATTCAAAACTGAGATGATAGATTTTTGTTAAGCAAAGATACTAAGATGCAGGGAGGTGAAGATCAGGTACAGATTGAACGTTGGAATGTTTTCAAGAGGGTACTAATACTACTCCATATTTAACTCATTTAAATCAGCTTAGAGTGACAATAAAGATCAACCACAGAGATCAGGTTTAAGGTGCTGGGCAGCAAGTACAGAGGAGATGTTAGGGGTAAGTTTTTCACTCAGAGGGTGGTGAGTGAATCGAATTGGCTGCCATCAGTGGTGGAGGAGGCGAACTCACTGGGGTCTTTTAAGAGGCTTCTGGATGAGTATATGGGATTTAATGGGATTGGGGCTTATAGATAGTTCTATGGCCTGGTAGGTACTGATATGATTGGCACAGCTTGTGGGCCGAAGGGCCTGTTTGTGCTGTAGTGTTCTATGTTCTATCAACATGTGTAGAGGGCTACATAATGACACGTTCTGTTTATGTCCCCAAGCTCCTCAGCTCTCTTCCTTACATTTTGTAATCAGAATTTGGGCTATTTGGGCTTTCAGGTTTATTTTAGGAAAAAATGACCCAGTGCAGAGTGGCAATCCCATGGATGGCTCTTGGGTCCCACCTCCTAGGTCCCATTCTATTGGCACTGCCTTATGTCAAGGTGCCTCCTGGGCATGGCATTTTGCCCCTTGAGCAGTGCCGGGGACACAGGGTACCCACCCCATACCGACAATGCCGTTAGGGAGGGAATTCCAGGATTTTGATCAGGATGGTAAGTGCCTTAGAGGAGGTTGGGGGGTGGGGGGGATCATGGTTTTCCCAAGTATCCGCTGCTCTTGTCCTTCTAGATGGTTTTAGATTATGGGACACTGGGTCTGGCTCTGGGGAAAATGGTACTTGTACAAAACTGGATGGGTTGCACCTGAAGTGGAGATGCTGGTAATGGACTGGGGTAAACACAGTAAGAAGTCTCACAACAAAAAGGTTAAAGTCCAATAGGTTTATTATTGGTAGCAAAAGCCACTAACTTTCGGAGTGCTTGCAGGTCCTTCGTCAGGTGAGTGGGAGTTCTGTTCACAAACTGGGCATATAATGACACAAACTCAATTTACAAAATAATGGTTGGAATATGAGTCTTTACAGCTAATCAAGTTTCAAAAGTATCGACAATATGGGTGGAAAAAGCATTAAGCACAGTTTAAAGAGATGTGTATTGTCTCCAGACAGGACAGTTAGTGAGATTTTGGAAGTCCAAGCAAGTCGTGGGCAATAGCCAAGTTCTGCACACGAGGACAGTGTTAAAACTAGTGGATTTTACTACCAAATAAACCTATTGGACTTTAACCTGGTGTTGTGAGAATTTATAGAAATCATAGAAACCCTACAGTAGAGAAAGAGGCCATTCTGCATCGAGCAGAATCCTACCCAGGCCCTACCCTCATATCCCTGCATATTTTACCCACTAATCCCTCTAACCTACACATCTCAGACACTAAAGGGGAATTTTTTAGTGTGGGCAAACAACTTAACCTGCATATCATTGGACTGTGGGAAGAAACTGGAGTACCCGGAGGCAACGCACACAGACGCGAGGAGAATGTGCAAACTCCACATAGACAGTAACCCAAGCCAGGAATCGAACCCAGGTCCCTGAAACCGTGAAGCAACAGTGCTAACCTCCTCCCCCTGACCCCTGCCACTTCTTATACGGTTGCACCTGACTAGTAGTGGGAGAAAATTCCTTGTGTGGCATTTTGCTAATGCTGTTGGGACTAACTCTGCAAGGGTGTAGAAACCAAGAGGAATACCAGGGTTTGCAATATACTTGGAGAGACAAATAGAAATAATAAAGAGAATAATAAGTTAATAGGCGGGATTGTAGTAAGGGAGAGAATAACGGGCTGGAATTTTATTGGCACACCTGCTTGAGACTCGTAAGATGCCACCCGAAACCAATGGAGAATGCTGTTGTGTGAGCTGGTAAGATTCCAGCCATGATGTCTAAATCAGGATAATTGTGTTTCTATGTGAATTCACAGAATATAGTAAATAAGATTGGGAAGTTACAGGTGCAGATTGCATGTGGAAATATTATGTTATAACTATAAAAGACTTGGCTCAAGGAAAGGCAGGACTGGATGTTAAATGTTCCTGGGAACAAGCTGTTAAGAAAAAATAGGAAAGGAGAAAATGTGGAAAAATGTGTCTGATGTTGCATTTTTGTTGGAATAACATGGAGAGACAATACCAGAAATGGAGTACAATTCTTAAGGAGGTATAGAAATCCCGATTCTTAAACTCAATTCCTCGATTGAGTAGGCTGGTGGTGAAGGATTAGTGTATAGTAATTGTTTAACAAATGTTGGGAGTCCTGCGACTCTGTTCATCCAAGTCTCTAAACGAAAAAGAAAAATTATATTCCCTTGTGCCAGGGTTCCATTCTGGGACCTGACCATCCAGTAATATCAGCATGAATGGTAACATTTCATTCAGCCAATGTTGCTCAAAATGATGTTTCTCATTAAAGAAAGTGAGTACATACTTCATGTGAATTAAAATGAATTTATTTGTGTTAATTTCTCAATAGTTTATTTTGGTGATGAGTTTTTGTGCATGCCAAATATCCAACTGATTTAAAAATAATTGTCAATACTTGTGCAATTCCTATTTTTCTGAACATTTACCCCTGATATCTTACTTTGTCAGCAGCTGTTAGCCTTGTCCATGGCTTATCTGCACGTCGGTCATAATCCTGGGCCTCAGCCACTTCCACATAGTCACTGAAACGGATCAGGATTTTTCTTTCCCTCAACTCTTCCACAGTGGGCCTTTGGCTAAGCTAGAGAAAAACAAATTAATATTAAAGATTTATAAAACAATGTTAGTAACCAATTTGCAATACTTTTTATTACTATTACATACACAAAGTGTAGTCACTTCCACCAGTATATGGTTATCTGGAGGTAAATAATCTTACCAAAACATGGTTTGTCAGGTCACATTTCAAGGTAGGGATTTCTATACATTAAATTATTCTACACATTACCTTATTGAAACATACAAGATGATTAGAGGTTTAGATAGGGTGGACAGTGATAGCCTTTTTCCTAGGATGGAGAAAGCTAGCACGAGGGGACATAGCTTTAAATTAAGGGGTGGTAGTTATAGGACGGATGTCAGAGGTACGTTCTTTACCCAGAGGGTGGTAAAGTATGGAATGCCCTGCCTGCTGCAGTTGTAGATGCGCCAAGTTTGGGGGCGTTTAAGAGGTCCGTGGATAGGTTTATGGATGATAAGGGAATGGTTTAGGTTAGAGGGTCATTGCTTTTTCTTAATTGGTCGGCGCAACATCGAGGGCCGAAGGGGCTGTACTGTGCTGTAATGTTCTATGTTCTAAATGTGATTCACTGATTAAGAACATCATCTGTCAACCACACAAGTCAAAAATTCAAGTACATTAGCTACTGAGGAAATCTATGATTTTCTATAAGTCTGTTAAGACAACACAAAGCAAAGCCATAATCAGTTGTACTATCAGAAGAGGTAGCTTCATTATTCTACATTTATTGTTATAATAATCTCACCAAGGCCTGTCTTTCATCACCATAAGTGTTGAGGAGCAGAAGAATCTTGGGCTCCGGGTCCATAGGTCTCTTAAATCTGCCCCACAAGTGGAGGATGTAGTCAAGAAGGCGTATGGTTACTGGCCTTCATTAATAAAGGAATTGAGTTTCGGAGTCGGGAGGTAATGCTGCAACTTTATAAGACTCTTGTCAGACCCCACTTGGAGTACTGTGCGCAGTTCTGGTCACCTCACTATAGGAAGGATGTGGAAGCTATTGAGAGGGTGCAGAGGAGATTTACAAGGATGTTGCCTGGATTGGTGGGGCATGCCTTATGAAGATAGGTTGAGAGAGCCAGTCTGTTTTCCCTGGAAAGACGAAGGTTGAGAGGTGACCTGATAGAGGTTTATAAAATGTTGAGAGGAATAGATAGGGTGGATTCTCGTAGGCTATTTCCCAGGACTGAAATGGTCGCTACGAGAAGACACAGGTTTAAGGTGCTGGGGGTAAGTACACGAGGTGTTCGAGGTAAGTTTTTCACTCAGAGGGTGGTGAGTGAATGGAATCGGTTGCCATCAGTGGTGGTAGAGGCGAACTCGCTGGGGTCTTTTAAGAGACTTCTGGATGAGTACATGGGATTTAATGGGATTGGGAGTTACAGATAGTTCTATGGCCTGGTAAGTATAGATATGATCGGCACAACTTTGTGGGCTGAAGGGCTTGTTTGTGCTGTAGTGTTCTATGTTCTATATAACTCTTTATTCACAGAATGGAAAGGAGTAGCATCATTGGCTATAACACATAATTTCAACAGACACATGACTGGAGGAAGCGGGGAAGGGTGCTCAGAGACATATGACTGGGCATGGAGATGTGGGAAACATGCATACAACACAACTGGGCGGGAGAGACAGTGAAAAGGTGCACACAAGCATATGACTGAGGCAGGGAATGGGGAAGGGAACACACAGATATATGACTGGGAGGGAGAATGGGGAAGGATGCACATGTGACTGGACACAGGAGGGAGAAGGATGCACACAGCTACACAATTCGGGGGAGAGACTGGTGAAGAGTGCACATAACTGACAGACATGGGAAAAGTACACAAAAAAATATGGGGTGGTATTGGCTGCAATGAGCACACAGAATGTGTCTGGGGGTTGATAGTGGAAAAGTATACACAAATACATGAGTAACAGAGACTAGGGAAGGATGCTCACAGGCATGATTTTGGGGAGATGGGGGAAGGATGCATGTAGGCACATGAGTGACTAGGAAGGGCTATCGGAAGGGTTCACACAGACACCTGACTGGAGTGCGGAGAAAACTGAAGCGTGCAAACCAAGTCACATGCTGGGGGGAGATAAGGGAAGATTGCACTCAGCACATGACTTTGCGGTGGAAACAGGGAAGTGGGTAACAGACTGAGCAGAATAGTTGGAGAAAGGATGACTACAACAATAATGGTAATATGGCTTTGAAATGGCTATTCTGGCTGTGATTTAAGCATGCTGGGACCTCTGGTCAACTTATAATTAAAAATACAGGTCATAATGTTACTCTGAGTCAGGGATCTGGTCTGGAAACTGGTCTGAAACTGTTAACCAATATGAGAAGTTGTTTACTTTCAAGTAGACAAGGTGGCACCAAATTTTATTGCTGTTATGTGAGGGACATGCATACTGGCATCATTTACAAATAATTTCATTGGCTATTTGAGCTGTGTGATTGGTTTCTGGTCACACAATTGGGTGGATGATAGAGAATCTTAACATTAATGTTCAATTAAAATTAATAATCAGTTAAAGTTAAAGTTGATGTTCAGTTCATAAGAACATAATACCTAGGAACAGGAGTAGGCCATTTGGCACTTCAGACCTGCCCAATAAGATCATGGCTGATCTTTTCATGGACCTAGCCCCACTTACCTTAATTTCTTTACTGTTCAAAAATCTATCTTTGCCTTAAAAACATTCCACAAGGTTGTCTCAAATGCTTCATTGGGCAGGGAATTCAACAAAGAATTCACCCTTTGGGTGAAGAAGTTCCTCCTCAACTCTGTCCTGAATTTACTCCCCCTTATTTTGAGGCTATGCCCTCTAGTTCTGGTTTCTTCCAACAGTGGAAACAACCTACCTACTTCTATGTCATCTGGTCTCTTCATAATTTTGTATGTTTCTATAAGATCCTCCCCCCTCACTTTTCTAAATTCCAATTAGAATTTACCCAATTTACTCAGTCTCTCCTCATAAGCCAACCCTTTCAACTCTAGAATCAACCTAGTGAATCTCTTCTGCAACCACCCCCCACCACCTCCCCCCCCACTCCCCCCAGTGCCAGTACATCCTTTCTCAAGTAAGGTGACCAAAACTGTACACACTATTTCAGGTGTGGCCTCACCAGCACCTTATATTGCTGCAACATAATCTCGCTCTTTTTAAACTCCATCCCTCTAGCAGTGAAGGACAAAATTCCATTTACCTTTTTAATTATCCTGCTGCTTCTTCAACTTTTTGTGATTATACACAGGGACACACAGGTCCCTCTGCACAGCAGCATGATGCAATTTTTTACCATTTTTCTGTTAATTCCTACAAAATGATGACCTCATATTAGTTAAACATTCAGTAAAGGAGTGAAAAGAGTGGCAACTGTTTAAGTTTGAATTGGTATCTAAAGCGTTAAATAAAGTGAGACTGTTCAATTAATTAAGATTCCTATCTTTGTTTGTTTCATTAAACTGGAATGCTTGGAAGGTGTTTAAATTAAAAACCAAATAACAATGGAGATGGGGCCAGGGTGCATCTAGCACATGATGGGGCAAAGTTGCCCCTATCATAGTGGAATTGCTGGTACATGGACACATGTTGAAAATAAAGATGGATAGGCGAGCTGCAGTTTCTGTTATCGAGGGGCATGAATATAACCATATGAATATATGAATATAATTCAAACTGGTATTCAATTTTGGAATTTACACCACACAAAGGCAAACTAACTTATGTGGGAAAACCATTAAGAATCAGGGGCATTACTGACCTGTATGTGGTTTTAATAATAAGTTGGTCAAAAGTCCCAGCATGCTTAACTTTCAGTTTGAATAGCCATTTCAAAGCCAATATTATCATTATTGTGGTTAAATTATTATTGTAGTCATCCTTTCACCTACTACATCTCTCAGCCATGTACCTGTTACCACCCTTCCCTGTTTCCACCCCAAAGTCAGCGGACAACAGACAACAATCAGCTAAACTCCTGGTTCATTGTTGTGCAGGGGCAAGAACCAAGCTGAACTGGCTCCAACAAACCAGGCTAAATGGTGCATCATGGAAGAAGTCAGCCCAGCAACATCTACCAAGAAGTGGGAAGTGAACGATCTGGTTTGACATCTTCATATGACAGGGATACATGATCTCAAGACCACCTGAAATCTTGATTTCAAAGGCTTGGAGGAGGGGAAACAAGCTGGTATGAACTCTACTATTACATACTGTTAATGTTGTAATGTTAATCATGAAATAGTTTAGAGTAGTTACAATTGCAATACTGAAACTAAGTACATAAGCCTTATGACTTGAATCATAGTGTAAGTAACTCATGTTCACCTATAGGCAGGAGAGTCATGAAGAGAGGTATAGTAGAAGGAGCCTTTACTTTCAAGGATAACTTGGGTGTCTGCATATTATGACACATTGGTGATATAAGAAGGCATTTGACTTAAAGATCAGAGCAGTATAGATTTGGTCAGCAGAATATTAGGAAATGTCATGGTGTCCTCTCCTTACCGGTATCCTGTATTGCAAGTATGTATGTAGAGTTCAGTAAAGTAAATAATTATCTCAAGATAACTACATGTTTAATGATGTAACACAATACAATATTCAACCTAAGCCTTCCCCATGTCAAGGCCTAATATCCCCATCCCCCAAGAGACCATCATGCAGGCATTTATAGTTATTTGTTCCCCAATTACAGTCTGCTTATGCTTCTGCTGACTGACTGTGCCATCTGTGGTTCAGTGAGAAACCAACAATTTCCAGGACTGAAATATGTGAGGGACTGACCATGTCATGCACATTATATTGTGAACAACTGACAGAATGGCAAAGCCCTCTTCCTCTCTGGACTGGCATTAGGGTTGACATTGCTCCAGGATTGTCTCTGCTTTCTAGCCCTGATTACATGGTGCACACAACTTCAGGATTATCTCTTCTTTATGCTTCTGTTTTCTTCCACCCCTTTCCCCAATCATATGCCTTTGTCTGTCCTCGTCTACTGAGTCTGTACTGACTTTCCAAAACAGCATCTTTCCCAGGGATCCCCATCATCTTATCCACCACCCCATACCCCCAGCCTGCTATATCCCCCTGCATTTACCATGGCTAATGTTCATAACCTACATAGCTTTAAACACTAAGCAATAATTTAGCACAGCTCATCCACCTAACATGTACATTTTTGGACTGCGGGAAGAAACTGGAACACCCAGAGGAAACAATGCAAATTCCACACAGATGGTGACCCAAGGCTGGAATCAAACCCGGATCCCTGCTGCTGTGAGGCAGCAATGCTAACCATTGTGTCACCATGTCCTGTGTAACTGAAGCATAACATCCTTACTTTTACATTCAATTCTACTTGTAATAAGGGATAGCATTCCATTAGCCTTTCTGACAATTACCTTTCGTGTCAGCCGTCTTTTAATTTCTCGCTTTTCCTCTTCTTCTTCTTGCTCATTTCTTGCTAAAGAGATAAATCAATAAAATCTTCAACAACTGCAGTATACGCTTGCTGAATGGTAAAACATGTTGCAAATATGGGGTAGATTTCATGGTCCCCTAGTGCTGTGTTTGAAAGCAGGGAGCTCATTAAATCCAACAGTGGCTTGCCCATTGCTTCCTCTGTCCCAATGCAATTATACAAGTGGCAGAGATGGCTAGGGGGGAACCTCCAATTGACCATTGGCTCTCTGATGTGGAACCTTCCAACTGAGGAGAGTGAATGCCTCTAAGTTATTGGTGTCTGATTCATTGTTAATTGGTTTCAAAAAATGTTAATCTCTCTTTTTCAAAAATTGCCATCTAACATTGCAAATGAATTCTTGGCATTTCATACAGTGTAATGCATAACTGACAGAAAATGATAGATGTCAGTTTGTGCTTAGCCAAACCCAATGCCATTCCCCCTCCCAATGGCCTCTCCCTCCCATAGCCCCCACTAAGGCTTCACCAGGCAATTGGCACCTCTGGAGTGTCTGATGGCCACTGCTGGCCTAGTAGCCAGTACTGGGCTGCCTGATGGCCAATGTCAGGGTGTCTGGTGGATATTGCCCTGCCATGCTCCGACGACCTAAGGGCATCAGTGGCCTCTGAGAACCTCAGCATGGTCATATTGCCAGGTCTGCACTAGTGAAGGCCAGTAGTGATTCTTGATGCTATCACACTGCACCTAAAGGCCAAAGAATCAATCCTGTGCGCTGGGAGTTGAACAGGTTATACATATTTAAATGCTACTTTAAATATGCTAATCAGATTTGCATCCCGTTTGTGACATCAGAAAGAGGCAGGGAAGATGGCAAACTAGTGTTCGGCACAAAACATATTTTGAGGATTGCACGTTATTTCCCTGAGATTGCTCAATCTGTGCCACATGTGGCAAGGTCGGAAAACAATCCTCTGAATCCTTAATGAATTAACTTACCCATTCCAATCTCTGCATTCATAAAGTGGAGCCTGAAGATTGAGACACAGACCTGCATACACAAATTTCTTATAAATGCAACTTGAGGCAAAGTAAAGTTTATGGGTGCAAAATTTGACTTTGCAGTGCCTCTTGCTAGCAAAGCCCGAAACTTCAAAAGTATTAACTGGACTGTTACTGCTGCATTTCATATGGTACTCCCTGACTGTAAGGTTGGGTGTGCATTGTGTCTTCTGAATCAAGATGAATGGCAGGAATCATGATACCAATCTGAGTTAGTCTTCCAACTATAGTTGTCAATTTCTGCACTCATGTTAATACCCTCTCATCATCAGTACAAGAGGTACCTCCATTCCTCCCTTGACTATTTAAAGGGATTACCATTCAACTTTTAGGTGACTTCATTTTGATTTTCTTTTGTGGTGAGCTTATTGTTATTGGTGGGATTGACAACGAGGCCAAAGAAGTTTGGAGGCCCATCAGGGGAAAGAAAGACTTATATTTTTACACCACCTTTCATGACCACAGCGTGCACACAAAACATTTTATGACAAATGGAATGCTTTTGAACTGTAATTACTGCTGCAGTTTAGAAAATGTTACAACCAATTTGTGCAAAGAATATAAAAATTGTCAGCTCAGTGGAGGAGCAGGCTCCACTAATAACCCCATCCTCAATGATAGCAGATTCAGCACATCAGTGCAAAAGATAAGGTTGGAGTATTTGCAATGGTCTTCAGCCAGAAGTACCAAGTGGATGATCCATCTTGGCTTCCTCCAAAGTCTCCAACATCACAAATGATAGTATTCAGCCATGTGAAGGTTCCCTTCACATGATATCAAGAAACAGCTGAAGGGTGTAAGTTACTGAAGAGGCTATGGGGCCTGACAATATTCCAGCAATGGTGCTCTACTTGCAGAACTTGCAGCACCCCTAGCCAAGCTGTCCCTGTACAGCTGCAGCATTGCTATCTTCCCAGCAATGTGGAAAATTGTCCAGGTATATCCTGTGCACAAGAAAAATTGGGCAATCTTACCAAGCCAAATACTACCCCATCAGTCCCTCAATCATCAGTAAAGTGGTGGAAGGGATGATCAATGGTGCTATTGCTAAGTTGCTTAGCAATAACCTGATTAGCTTCTGTCAGTGTCACTCAGCTCATTACAGCCTTGGTTATAACATGGATAAAAGAGCTGAACTCCAGAGGTGAGATAAGAGTGAATGTTCCTCTTAACAAATATGATACAAAGGATCCTGAGCAAAAATAGAGTCAATATGAATCAGGGGAAAATCATCTGTTGATTGGTACCTAGCATAAAGAAAGATGGAGGACATGTGTTCTAGTGAGGGAAAATGAGGATACAATGAATAGGGAGGGCAGACCTGCGGGGACCCCAGGATCTAGTAGTAGGGATGGGCTGGGTACAGTTACGAGGAACAAGAATAAAAATCAAGGCACAAAGGCCATCTCTAAGGAGGATTCCCAGAAAACCAAGGGAGGGGTAAAAGCTGTGATGGAGACAGCAACTGAGGGGGAACAGAATGCCACAGAGACCGGCGGGAAAGCAGGAGGTGAGATAGTGGTGGGGGATGGGATGGTTAAAGGGATCGATAGGAGATTCTGTGGGCAAAAGAGAGACTCCAGGATGGTAGTCTGCCTCCCCGGAGCAGGGGTCCAGGATGTATCAGAGAGGGTAGAGGGAATTTTGAAGGGAGAAGGGTCTAAGGCAAATGTAATAGTTCACGTAGGACAGAAAGATGTAGGAAGAAAGCACAGGGGGGACTTACATAGGCAGTTTAGGGAGTTGGGGGCTCAACTGAAAGGTAGGGCCTCCAGGGTGGCGTTCTCTGGGCTGCTGCCTGTGCCCGGGACCGATTGGGTAAAAACAAATGAGACACTCCAACTAAATGCATGGATGAGGGATTGGTGTAGGGCAGAAGGCTTCATATTCATTGATCATTGGGAGGTCTTCAGAAGGGAGGGTCACCTATTCAAGAGGGATAGGGAGCAGTTGACTGGGAGGGGAACACATATTTTAGCTGGGAGGTTAGCTGGAGTGTTTCAGAAGTGTTTAAACTAATAGGGAGGGAGGGTGGGGAGGGAGAGGGAACTGGGAGTGGGAGAGAGAGGGATGATAGGGTAACACCAGAAGGTAGAAAAGAATATCCGAGAGCTGAGGGTCTTCAGTGCATGTGTTTTAATGCGAGGAGTTTGACTGGCAAAACAGATGAACTGAAGGCAATAATGTTCACGAGGAATTTAGAAGTGGTGGCGGTGACCGAGACGTGGTTGAAGGAGGGGCAAGACTGGCAATTGAATATTCCAGGGTATAAGTGTTTTAGGCGTGATAGAGTTGGTGTGAGGAGAGGCAGGGGAGTGGCTTTATTAGTTAAGGACAACGTCATAGCAGTGCAGAGGGAGGGAGGTATGGATGATTTAGGAATTGAGTCTCTATGGGTAGAGTTGAGGAATAGGAAGGGAGTGGTTACTCTGTTGGGTGTTTACTACAGACCGCCCAACAGCCCGCGAGCCGTGGAAGAAGGGATATGCAGGGACATTTTAGATAAGTGTAGGAAAAATAGGGTGGTAGTAGTGGGAGATTTCAATTTTCCTGGAGTAGATTGGGGAGGGCCCAGAGCTGTAGGAGTGGACGGGGAGGAATTTGTACAGTGTGTTTTGGAAGGGTCCTTGGAGCAGTATGTGGATGGCCAGACTAGAGAGGGGGCTATACTGGATTTGGTTCTGGGGAATGAGCCAGGCCAGGTGGTTGACGTCGAGGTAGGAGAGCAGGTGTCAAATAGTGATCACAAATCTGTCTGCTTTAGGATATTAATGGAAAAGGACGAGACCGGCCCAAAAGGGAAGGTATTTAACTGGGGGAGGGCTAGATACGGCCAGATTAGGCAAGATCTTAAAGATACCGACTGGGATAAGCTTTGAGGGCAGGTCGACGAGGTACATGTGGGAGTCTTTCAAGGGAAAACTAAACTCTCTGCAGGAAAGATACGTGCCGGCAAGGAGGAAGGATGGGAAAGGTAGAATTAGAGAACCGTGGCTTACCAGGGATATTGAGGACTTGATCAGGAAGAAGCGAGAGGCTTACATTAGATCTAGGCAACTGGGGACTGAGACAGCACTGGAAGCTTATAGAGAGTGTAGACGGGATCTTAAAAGGGGTATTAGAAAGGCAAAAAGGGGCCATGAGGTGGCTCTGGCAGGTAGGATAAAGGAAATTCCAAAGGCATTTTACACCTATGTAAGGAGCAAAAGGATGGTTAGAGGCAAGATTGGACCTCTTAGGGACAGAGGAGGGGATCTATGCTTAGAGCCTGAGGGAATGGGGGATATCCTGAATGAATACTTTGCGTCGGTATTCACGCAGGAGACTGGACAGATGTCTGTGCCTGATGTTGACAAAGTTGAAGATTGGTTGAGGGAAATAAGGATTACGAGGAAGGAGGTGTTGGGGCTGTTAGGCAGCTTAAAGACATATAAAGCTCCGGGGCCTGATGGCATTTACCCCAGGCTGCTAAGGGAGTTGAGGAAAGACTTGGCTGGGCCTCTGACGCAAATCTTTGTCTCTTCCTTGGACACAGGTGAGGTCCCAGAGGACTGGAGGATAGCAAACGTAGTACCGTTGTTTAAAAAAGGTAAGAGGGATCACCCAGGGAACTATAGGCCGGTGAGCTTGACTTCAGTTATAGGTAAGCTAATGGAGAGGATTCTCAGGGACAGGATGTATGAGCATCTGGAGCGCTGCGATCTGATCAGGGATACGCAGCATGGCTTTGTCAAGGGGAGGTCTTGTCTTACAAATCTAGTGGAATTTTTTGAAGAAGTGACAAAAACAGTTGATGAAGGACAGGCTGTTGATGTCGTCTACATGGATTTCAATAAGGCGTTTGACAAGGTTCCTCATGGTAGACTGATAGAGAAGGTGAAGGCGCATGGGATACAGGGCCGGGTATGTAGATGGGTCGAAAACTGGCTCGGGAGGAGGAGACAGAGGGTAGTAGTGGAAGGCTCTTTTTCCGGCTGGAAGCCTGTCACTAGTGGAGTGCCACAAGGCTCAGTACTAGGTCATCTTCTATTTGTGGTCTACATAAACGACTTGGAAGTAGGGGTAGGTGGTGAGATCAGCAAATTTGCTGATGACACCAAGATGCTTGGATTGGCGGGTACAGAGGAGCAGTGTCAGGCAATACAACAGGACATAGACAGGTTGGTAGACTGGGCAGATAGATGGCAAATGGAATTTAATCCGGATAAATGCGAGGTGATGCATTTTGGCCAGAAAAATGTAGAAGAGATTTATAGGATAAAAGGTAAACTATTCGGAGTATAGAGACGCAGAGAGACTTGGGGGTGAAGGTTCACAAGTCTCTGAAGGTGTCCTCACAGGTGGAGAAGGTGACAAAGAAGGCGTATAGTATGTTAGCTTTCATAGAAAAGGGTATAGAATATAAGAGTAGGAGTGTGATGTTGCAGTTGTATACAACTTTGGTTAGGCCTCACTTGGAATACTGCGCCCAGTTCTGGTCTCCGTACTATCGGAAGGATGTGGAGTCCTTGGAGAGAGTGCAGAGGAGGTTTACCAGGATGCTGCATGGTATGGAAGGACTGTCCTATGAGGAACGATTAGATAGACTGGGGTTGTTTTCCCTTGAAAGACGTCGGCTTAGAGGGGATCTCATAGAGGTGTATAAGATTATAAGGGTATAGATAGAGTAAATGGAGGTAAACTTTTTCCACTTTCAGAAATGGATAGGATGAGGGGTCATGGCCTTAGGGTGAGGGGGGCTAAGTATAAGACGAATATTAGAGGGCAGTTTTTCACACAAAGGGTAGTGGGGGTGTGGAATGCACTGCCGAGTAAGGTGGTGGGAGCAGGCACGCTAGGGCTGTTTAAGGGTCTCTTGGACAGCCACATGAGCGTTATGCAGATAGAGGGATATAGTAAGCCTGTTTAACTATGGCTTTTTTTCAACAGGTAATTCAGTCCAACTTGACCAACAAGGAGCATGCATTTGGCAGGTGGTGCGAGGACAGCTCTTGGATGTTGATTCATGGGTTGCCTGGTACTTCATGTCGTAAATGAGTGCTTTTTGTGGACCATCTGAAGGGCACCATGACAGCTCAGAGACTATCGATGTGGCTGTGCAGACACTTGGAATTGGGCCGGTGTCTGCGGGAGTTTGCGCGTTCTCCCCGTGGTTGCGTGGGTTTTCTCCGGGCACTCCGGTTTCCTCCCACAACCCAAAAATTCGCTCTTAGGCCGATTGGGAAACAAATTGTCCCTATAGTGAGAGTCTTCCATATTAGGAATAACCTAAATCTATAATAGGATAATGGAATTGCTACTATATAGTTATGACGGCGGCGCGGGCTCGTTGGGCTGAAGGGCCTGTTTCCCGTGCTGTGTTGCTCATAAAAAAAAAAGATGGTTGTGATGGTTGGAGGTCAGCCATCTCAGCTCCAAGACATCGCTGCAGGAGCTCCTCAGGTAATGTGCTAAGCCCAACCACCTTCAGCTGCTTCATCAATGATTTTCCATCCATCATAAGGTCAGAAGTGGGGATGTTCACAATGTTCAAAACCATTTGTAACTCCCTGGACAATATCCAGGCATAAGCTGACAAGTAACAAGTAGTATTCACGCCATACAGTTGCCAGGCAAAGACCATCTCCAGCAAGACAGAATCTAACCATCACTACTTGACATTCAATGGAATTACTATCACAGAACGATCCATTACCAACATTCTTACTATTGAGCAGAAACTCAACTGGGCTAGCCATATACAAACAACGAAGAAAATTACAGCATCAGGATAGGTCCTTCAGCCCTCCAGGCCTGCACCGACCGTGTTGCCCGACTGAACTAAAACCCCCTACTCTTCTGGGGACTATATCCCTCTATTCCCAAACTATTCATGTATTTGTCCTGATATCCTTTAAAACTCACTATTGCATCTATTTCCACTACCTTCTCCGGTAGCGAGGCCCAGGCACCCACCACCCTCTGTGTAAAATATTTGCCTCGTCATCTCCTTTAAACCTTTACCTCACACCTAAACCTACGTCCCCTAGTAAGTGACTCTTCCATCCTGAGAAAAAGCTTTTGATCATACACTCTGTCCATGCCCCTCATAATCTTGTAGACTTCTATCAGATTGTCCTCTCAACCTCTGTCGTTCCAGTGAGAACAAACCAAGTTTCTCCAGCCTCTCCTCACAGCTAATGCCCTCCATACCAGTTAATATTCTGGTAAATCTTTTCTATATCCTATAAGGCTATCAGAGCAGTTCAGAGGCAGCACCTTCCAAACCCTCTACCTCTATGATAGGCACGGCACAAGTGAGGAATGTGATGGAATACTCTCCCAATGTTTGGGTAAATGTAGCTCTTTTTAAAGAAGCTTGACACCATGCAGGGCAAAGCAAACCAATTGATTGGTATCCCTTTCACAAACAACATTCCCTCCACCACCGATGCAGTGGCAGCAATGTGTACTAACCACTAGATGTGCTGGAGAAACATACCAGATTTCTTAGGTAGCACCTTTCAAACCCACAACCACTGCCATTTAAAAGGACAAGGGTAGCAGATGCATGGGAACACCACCATCTGGTAGTTTTCCTCTCAGCCACACAGCATCCTGACTTGGAAATATATCGCTGTTCCTTCACTGTTGCTGTCAATCACCATGCCACCACTCTGCTGCACAGGCAAATTTTATTTGGTTCTTCTCCTTTCCCTCCCCTTCATGACTTAAATTACAGGTTTGAACATTGACCTGTATTGCCTTAACCAATCTCAGGCACAGTGATATTGAAATGGGGCCTTACATTTGGCCCAACTAAGGGGAGGGGTGGGGCACATAAAAATGACTCAAGTTCTTCAACCAAATGATTATCCAGCGACTTCTGGTGAAAATTTGAGTCTATATATGGAGTTTATTTTAGCTGGAATTGCAATGATAAAATAGCTTGGAGGTTCCTGGAATTTATTTGCCACAAATTAAACTGTATCACAGACACAGTGGTCTTGACTTCCTACCAATTTCCCTCTCTCAGCTATGCCATTGAATGAGGAAGGGTCACTCTGGTTTCATGACACAATGGTATATACAAGTCAAACAATGTATTCATATAACACAATGCTACTTTGTGTCTACCCACATGTATATTTGATTGTCTAGCTTTGACTAGGGTCATAGAGGTTTACAGCATGGAAACAGGCCCTTTAGCCCAACTTGTCCTTGCCACCTTTCATTTTAAACCCGCCTCTACTACTATCGCTGGCAGCTTGTTCCACTCACTCACCACTCTCTGTGCGAAAAAAATGCCCCTCTGTGTCTCTCACCTTAAACCTATGCTCTCCAGTTTCAGACTCCCCTATCTCTGGGAAAAGATATTGACTATCCAGCTGATCTGTGCCCCTCATTATTTTATAGACCTCTATAAGATCATCCCTGAGCCTCCTATGCTCCAGAGAAAATAGTTCCAGTCTATCCAGCCTCTCCTTATAACTCAAACCATCAAGTCCCGATAGCATCCTAGTAAATCTTTTCTGCATTCTTTCTAGTTTGATAATATCCTTTCTGTAGTAGGGTGACAGAATTGCACACAATATTCCAAGTATGGCCTTAGCAATGTCTTGTACAACTTCAACAAGATGTATTCAATGTTCTGACTGATGAAACCAAGCATGCCAAATGCTTTCTTCACCACTCTGTCCACCTGTGACTCCACTTTCAGGAGCTATGAACATGTACCCCTAGGTCTCTGTTCTGTAACTCTCCCCAACGTCCTACCATTAACTAAGTCCTCAATCTACCAAAATGCATCACCTTGCATTTGTCTAAATTAAACTCCATCTATCATTGGTCTAATTGATCAAGGTCCCATTGTAATTGGAAATTACTTTCTTCACTGTCTACTGTGCCATCATGATGGGCCAAATGGCCTCTTTCTGCACTGTAGGGTTTCTATGATTCTTTGAAATTTGTGAGACATAATTTTCCACTCACAAAGCCATGCTGACTGTCCTAATCAGTTTTGCGTTTCTAAATGAATGTAGATTCTGTCTCTCAAAATACCTTCAACAACTTACCCACCACAGATGTGAGGCTCACTAGCCTGCAGTTCCCAGACTTTTCCCTGCAGCCCTTTTTAAACAAAGGCACATCATTTGCCACTCTCCAATCTTCAGGCACCTGACCTGTGAATATTGATGATTCAAATATCTCGGCTAGGGGACCACAATTTTCTCCCTAGCCTCCCAAAATGTCCTGGGAATTTTTCTACCTTGGTGCTATTTTTCTGTCGTCTGCACATTCCTTTTCCTACCAGCTCTTTCTCTATAGTCTGTACATTCCTCAAGATATCACTATTTATTTCTCAGGTTCCTAACATCTATGTTTTTCTCGACACTAAATACTGATGAGAAATATGCATTTAGGATCTTACCCATAGACTCTTTTGGTTCTTGTTACCAATCTCTTCCACTTATTGCCATTCTGCCACTTAGCACCATTCCATGGCTTTGTAAGAGCGAAGTCGTATCTTACAAATTTGGTGGAGTTTTTTGAGGAAATTGACGAAGGAAGGGCCGTGTATGTTGTCTATGTTGACTTCAGTAAAGCGTTTGACAAAGTCCCTCATGGCAGGTTGGTTAAGAAGATTAAAGCTCATGGGAGACAAGGAAAGGTGGCTAGATAGGTGGAGAACTGGCTTGGCCACAGGAGACAGAGGGTAGCAGTCGAAGAGTCTTTTTCCGGCTGGAGGTCTGTGACCAGAGGTGTTCCACAGGGCTCTTTACTGGGACCTCTGCTATTTGTGATATATATATAGTATATATATATAATATATAAATGATCTGGAAGAAGGTGTAACTGGTATGATCAGCAAGTTTGCGGATGACACGAAGATGGATGTAGTTGTGGATAGCTATGAACATTGTCGAACAATACAGCAGGATATAGCTAGGCTGGAAAATTGGGTGGAGAAATGGCAGATGGAATTTAATCCAAATAAATGTGAAATGATGCATTTTGGAAGAACTAATGTAGGGGGAGCTATGCAATAAATGGCAGAACCATCAAGAGTATAGACACAGAGAGGGACCTGGGTGTGCAAGTCCACAAATCCCTGAAGGTGGTAGCACAGGTGGAGAAGGTGGTGAAGAAGGCAAATGGTATGCTTGCCTTTATAGGACAGGGTATAGAGTATAAAAACTGGAGTCTGATCTTGCAGCTGTATAAAACACTGGTTAGGCTACATTTGGAGTACTGTATCCAATTTTGGTCACTGTACTATCAGAAGGACATGGAGGCTTTAGAGAGAGTGCAGAGAAGGTTTACCAGGCTGTTGCCTGATATGGAGGGTCTTAGCTATGAGGAGAGACTGGATAGACTGGGGTTGTTCTCCCTGGAAAGATGGAAAATGATGGAGATCAAATAGAAGTGTACAAAATTATGAAGGATACAGATAGGATGAATATTGGAAAGCTTTTTCCCAGGTCGGAGATGACGATCACGAGGGGTCACAGGTTCAAGGTGAGAAGGGCAAGGTATCACTCTGATATCAGAGGGATGTTTTTTACGCAGAGGGTGGTGGGGGCCTGGAATGCAATGCTAAATAGGGTGGTGGAGGCGGACACGCTGGGATTGTTTAAGAATTACCTGGATAGTCACATGAGCAGCCTGGGAATGGAGGGATACAAACAAATGGTCTAGTTAGACCAATAAACAGCACAGACTTAGAGGGCCAAAGGGCCTGTTTCCTGTGCTATACTGTTCTTTGTTCCATCTTCAGACAGGAGTGGAACTGTACTGAATTGGTCCCCAGAATTCTTCTGTATGGTGTTGCAAGTACTCAGTAATGCTGCCCCACTAGCTGATTATTCCCTACATTTCATGTTGTCATTTCAAATAGCTTGTTGAATTCCAGACCTGAAAGTGTACTGTAACTCAGCAAATTTTGAATAGATGATCGGAAATCAGATCTGCCAGGCAGCATGGGTGAAAAAGAAGGCAGATCTCAAATTGTCTGAAGAATATTCAGAAACTTTGATCTTTGCAGATAACACAGAAGAGAACTTCACTCAGCAATCTTCATGGGTTATGAACTTAGGTCCCAGAGACAAGTGGAGATCTTATTGATCCTCTGCACTAGCAAAGCTGCATGCTGCATGTTCCTTAGTGTAAAACTCAAGAAAACTCAAGCTTCTTGCTGCTTCCTCACCTTGCAGTCTTTCATATATAAAAACATTCTTGGTTTCAGAGTAAAATTTGACTTCTCCTCTATCTTTAACGATGTGGGTTCGCAACTGAGCATGATAATTTCTTGTTTGACACACAGAAGTATGTATCTGCTTTCCAAAATGTATCTTGAAAATCCACAAGAATTGCCATCCAGTAGAACAAGGGCAGCAAGCTTGTGAGAAGACTGCCAGTTACATGTTCATCTCCAGGTCACACATCATCTTGACTTGAAAATATATCATCATTTCTTCATCACCGCTGGGTTAAAATCCTGGAATTCCCTACTTAACAGCTCTCTTGCTGCAACTGCACAGCAGCTGTTCAAGAAGTTGGTTCACCATCACTTCCTCAAAAGCAATTAGAATGGGCAATAAATGTTGGCTTGTCACCAGTGCTCAAATCCTGTGAACAAAGTCAGAGGATTTGAGCACTGGAAGGGGATGGTGTCAGATGTGGGATAACTAAACTGATTTTCCTGATTCTTAGCCCAGGTACACCAAAGCTAATTGCAGAACTTTATAAAGATGGAATCAGTCATCTTAATCTAGGCAGAGGAATTTAGTCAACACTGTGTGGTTCAATAGTACTCTATGTTGTAAAATCACCCACTGTTAACTGAGCTCAAAGAATGTGGCATTTAAAGGTAAATTGGATGATTTATTTTCAAGAAACATTTCAGCACATAAAATGTATGCTTGGCTCTCCAATCACTTATAGACTAGCTTATAGAATAGTTAAGCAGGTAGTTGAATTCACACTAGATAAGTGCGCAGTATATATTGATGGTTTAATCTGGGTCTGTTGGTTGTAGTCAGTAACTATTAAACATCTGTGATTTACCAAACATGTGATATTGCTTTTTAGCTTTCACTAAAGCCTGTTAAATGTTCCTTTAATCAAATACTTCAAGTTTCAAAGAGTAATGAAATTAGAAATAAAAATGTAAAATGTTTGTTTCAGAATGGAAACTGGTACTGGATTTCTTTACCCATGAACCATACAAAGATAAACCATGATTTTCTGTGCATTTAATTTTAAATTGTGGGCATAATTTGAGAAGTGCAGCAAATGGAAGAATATTCTCACCAACTGAGTACATCAATTCTGATAAGTAAGATATTGCTTCATCAACTTTTTGGAGGTCCTACTGCAGTACATAGAATGCCAAATTTCTCATTAATATGAAAGTCATTGAATAATAGAGAACAAAACAGATTAGAGTACTAGATACGTATTATGAGTAGTAAAAGTCTTTCCAGCAACAGAAATTCAAACCACTTCTACCTTTAGTTACTTATTAAACAGTGAAAATCTACAGTTGACACTTTTTTTCCACCACATTAAGAGTCTGACTTTTGTACTGACAAGCAGGAATGATAAAGCTGTATAATTACTTACGTTTCAGAATGTTTCTTTGTTCCAGTTCCTCTGCAGTTGGCCTCTGACTTAATCGCCTGTGTAAAAAGATCAGGATCAGTCTCTTCACCATGTTTCTTCACAGCAGTGTTTGCTACAACATTATCATTATCCCATGTTGGAACTTGCAAGTGGCTGTTCAAGACCTCTGCCACTCCAACCCAGAATACCTAATGCAGTACCTGAACTGAAATTCTTGTTGTAAACAATATTTTTTGATCTGAAGGAAGTCATGCACGATTGCATGCTATCATTGCATTATGCTAAAAGCCATCTGAAAAGCATTTCATTTTGCATATTTCCTTTCTCCCACACCTGCTTCCAAGTTTTTCTGAGCCTGATCACTTGTATGAAATTGCCTGATTTTGTATGCCCCCCAAATGCTAGTTATAATGTTGATGACATGATGAAAAGTAGTTTCTTATATCTCCCAAGCTAAATAAAAAATGTTTTTATTTATTTAATCTTGTTACACTGAGTTGAAAGTCCCATTGAGTGATTTGCTCTGAAGAGAATTTGAAACTTGCAAAATAGTTATGACTCTTGATTAAGTGTCCAAATACCGAAAAAGTACAATCAGTAGGCAGTATATCAGGAATTTTCAATTTTCATCATTGTCATATTTAAGGATCTATCAATTCACAACTGACATTTATCAGATCCTGTTAACAAAAGGGACAGGCCCATTGAGAAGGTAGCAATGAGTGACATGGACAGAATTGAGTGTTTTATTGTTATCCATGATCAAAATATTTTTACATATTAAGTTAATAGGTCTTCTTATCTTCGGAATGATTTGTCCCAATTCAATCAATTTCAGCAGCAATCCTTTGTGAATTTAAAAACAAGATTATTTATCATCACATACTTTCCCCAGAGGTTTAAATGTGATATCTCATTCACACTATTACATGTGTGATGACTTCAGCCAGGCTGATGAGATTGGCTTGCTCGATTAGTCCTTGGCAACTGGCCCGTTGGTTTAGAGGTATGATTCTCGCTTAGAGGTAGCACTAGCATGCGAGAAATCCCAGTTCCAATTGCTCAACTGATGAGCTCAATTAATTGTTTCTTAAACTTGAAGCAGATTTGAGTTCAAGACAAATAATTGCAATGAATATATCACTGCAGAACATGAAGAGGAAAGATCATTAAATTTTGTCAAAAGAGCTACCTGATGAGTTCCAATTGATGGTTATATTCTCTATTTAAAGCAGATGTGTCAGACTCCCAGCCCACATTCAGCAGGGAGCAACTGGAGAGCTGGTCGTGTACAAATGTATAAATAAAGTAACTTGGTTACGGGACTTTTGCCTCTGTGAAGTTATTACAACATGCATGTAGATTAGAATGAACAAATCAATAAAATTCAATACAATTTGAAATGGCTCCATTCTCTTTTGTAACAGGTTTGTCCTTTCTTAGAGAAATTAATGACAGTTAGAATGGAAATCTTGCAAATAGCTGAGCATTGTCAGTAAACTACAGTACTTCTTGTAATTGAATTGCCAGGGGGTAAACTAACAGGTGAACTCAAAAATAATTCTTCCGTTTTCAAGATAGCTGTTTTATCCTGGCTGCATAATGTCTTGCAGATGATTTGATAGTATCTGTCATTGCATTTCTGTCTCAGAATAGCATCTTCTATTAGTTTTAAAAGTAGGTGACAAACATGCCCTGTCCATATGACCTACTACAAGTCCAAAATCCTTTTCCAAATGAAGGTGTGTTAGGACAATAAACATCATGGCTTTTCATACGGATAGTGGGATTTTATGGCCTCCCAAAACCGTAAAATCCTGCCCAAGGGCAAGAGACTTTTCCATGCTCTGCCCCTTTCCGCTCTGATTCCCGTGATGAGTGGGACAGTACAATTCTGACCTGAGTATTTAAGGTAGCAAAGGGACATGTGTTTGGAATGAGGAGTTATTCCTGATGCAATGAAAAGTCCATGAGATTCATTTCATATTTATCTAATGTTCATTGAGTTTTGATATTTTTATTGTCCAAGATGAAGCAGAAAGATATAGCTATAACAAAACATAAATTTAAAAATTGCAATATCTTCATGCCTATATTAGGCATGCCAATAAGTAGAGACAAACAGATGGAAAGGTTGGACACAATGCATTTGAGGAAAAGGAGAATGGAGAACTAAGAGCAGTGAATAGAGAGTGAGACGGAAAGAGAGGTTTTAACTGCAATAAGGCTTGCAAGTAGGAGATGGTTAAAAGAGCTTGTGGGGCATTGGGAAGCAGCAGCAACTCATGGCTTCTTCCTTTAACTGGAACACAGGAAGCCAATGTGGAACAGGTATGTTTACAGTTATAATACATAGAAAATCTTATTAAGAGCTGTTTTTACTTGGTTAAGTTTTAATTAAAGCTTAGCAATTCCCTTCGCTTTGTGGAGGTTGCCATGGACATCAAAACAAAAAAACAAGTGTGATTTGACAGGCTGAACAAAAGAAGGATAAGAATTTCTTCAAAATCTGAGATCTGACCCCTGCTTTCTTGTCTGGAGGAAACACTTCTGTTCAAACAACTTGTATTGGAAGTCTTTTTTGATTGCCTTGAAGATGACTTCCATTACTTTGGAATATTTGGCCTTTTATTTGTTCTTTTCAGTTGCAAACCTTTAGTTTGGCATGTGAACATTGCCATAGCTTTACCTTAGACCTCAGATGAACATAGAACATAGAACAATACAGCACAGAACAAGATGACCACTAGAAGTGTTGATGCTTCTCCTTAACCACCTGCTGCACCATAGGAGAAAAGGGTTGAGTACATAGAACATAGAACATAACAGCACAGAACAGGCCCTTCGGCCTTCGATGTTGTGCCGACAAAAATAAAAAGCAATGCCCCTCCAAACTAAACCATTCCCTTCTCTTCCATATACTTATCAATTAACCTCTTAAACGATATACTTATACTTAAACGATACTTAAACGATATACTTAAATGATATACTTATCATTTAACCTCTTAAAGAGTACACTGATCCAGTTTACAGGAGATAAAATGCCAAACATCTGGTTCACGAGTCAAGGAAGGCTTCTTAGACATGCTTCTTTCTTGTCCTTACTCATGGATTGAAATGTTCATACTTATTAAAACATGTGATCATGATACTGAAAACAACGAACAGAATTCTTCCATTTTGACACTAAGAGCAATGGTGGTCAGCTCCAGTGACGTCTGCTCTGACACTGGAATAATGGGATCCCATGCCAGATTTAGTGCTTGGAACCTAATTAATTATGCACAAACATTCCCTCAGTGCCACCTAGTAGGCTGTCCACCTGCTATTAGTTACCAAGTTCAAAGTTGTGGTGCCATATTTAAATGTCAGTCCAACAGACTCAAATCACTTTCTCCAGCCTTCACCAGACTTTACCAGACAACGCAGGATATCAGCAATCCAGAGAAGAAAAAAAACTAGCAGTCTCATGAATGAATCTGTTCCTTAACTCACTTGAGGAAGGAGCAGTGCTCCGAAAGCTCACAATTCCAAATCAACCTGTTGAACTTAGCGTGATGTTGAGAGACTTCTTATTTAATTCAATGGCCCCAATAGGACATCACCTGTGAGATGTCCATGCCCCACTTGGACTTCTGGACCTCTTCTCACTACAACTTGAGTCTTCATTTATCATCTTGCAGTAATGATGCGATATCTCTTTAACTCCCTTGTTTGGGAGCTTTTGATACAACCTTGTCAGGGTCCAGCTTTCCTCCCCTTTGTCCTCTCTTTGCCTTCTATTGTTCATCATTTTCTAAGAATGAGGGCAACGCATTTAACATAGTCTACTTGTATTTCAGCAAGGCTTTTGATAAGGCTCTAAATGGGAGATTGATAGTGAAATCAAGAGCCCATGGGATCCAAGGAAGTGTAACATGGCAGGAAACAGAGATGGCAGGAAACAGAGGGTGATGGTGAATGGGTGTTTTTCTGACTGGAAGATTGTGGGGTTCTGCAGGAATCCGTGTTGGGACCCTTGCTGTGTGTGGTTTATATAAATGATTCAGACTAGAATGTAGCAGGGTTCATCAGTAAGTGTGTGGATGATACAAAAATTGATATGGTGGTAAATAATGAGGAATGTAGCCTTAAGTTACAGGAGAATATAGATGGGCTGGTTAGATGGGCTGATCATTGGCAAATGGAACTCAATCTCCAATCAACACTTCTGCAGAATTCCCCCCTTCTCAGCCAATCATGACCTCTGCAGAGTTCCCCTCTTCCCCTCACGATTACCATCCCTGCAGAATTCCTCCACTTTCCTGCCAATCACCACCCCTGCAGAGTTCTCTCATTCTCTCCTTGATCACTACCCCTGCAAAATTCCTCCCTTCCCTCCCTGATTCCCACCCCTGCAGAGCTCCCAATGCCAACCACCACTTAGGCTCCACCCCACTGAGGACCTGCACCTTGACACTGTCACAACTACAGTGCCCAGTGGGCACTGTCAGACCGGTATGGCCCATAAGTACTGCCCATCCACTGGCTTCAATGGCCTCTGATCCGTCCTGCATGGCCATCACATCTGGTTCCTGTTGATGGGGACCATGAGTGATTCTCATCGGTGAGAGGGAGGAAATGGCCGTGTCTAGCACATTAACGGTCATTAATATTTAAATTGGTCTCTTGCTCTTTTTGTGCACAAAGTCAATCATACTAGCAAAACACAGCCTTGAAGATGGCTCCCCGCATGAGACTGGTTTGCACTGATGCAAAAGCCATATGCATTATCTCACTGATCATCCAACACAGAGAATCAAAAAGATCGTGCTCAATGTCCTTATAAGAAATAGAACACTACAGCACAGAACAGGCCCTTCGGCCTTCGATGTTGCGCCGGCCAATATAAAAAGCATTGCCCCTCCAAACTAAACCATTCCCTTCTCTTCCATATACTTATCAACTAACCTCTTAAACGCCACCAAACTTGGCGCATCTACAACTGCTGCAGGCAGGGCATTCCACTCCCGAACCACCCTTTGGGTAAAGAACCTACCTCTGATATCCGTCCTTTAACTATCACCCCTTAATTTAAAGCTGTGTCCCCTCGTGCTAGCTTTCTCCATCCTAGGAAAAAGGCTATCACTGTCCACCCTATCTAAACTCTAATCATCTTATATGTTTCGATTAGGTCCCCTCTTAGCCGCCTCCTTTCTAACGAAAACAACCTCAAATCCCTCAGCCTCTCTTCATAAGACCTGCCCTCCATACCAGGCACCATCCTGGTAAACCTCCTCTGTAACCTCTCCAATGCCTCCACATCTTTCTTATAATGTGGGGACCAGAACTGCACACAATACGCCAAGTGCGGCCGCACTAGAGTTTTGTACAGTTGCAACATGACGTTGCGGCTCCGAAATTCAATCCCTCTACCAATAAAAGCCAAGACTCATATGCCTTCCTAACAACCTTCTCGACCTGACTGCCTACTTTCAGGGATCTATGCACATACACACCAAGATCCCTCTGTTCATCTAGACTACTAAGAATCCTACCATTTGCCCTATACTCTACACATTTATTATTTCTGCCATAGTGCATTACCTCACACTTTTCCCACATTAAACTCCATTTGCCACCTCTCGGCCCAGCTCTGCAACTTGTCCAAGTCCCTCTGCAAACTATAACCCCCCTCTTCACTATCTACCATTCCACCGACTTTAGTGTCATCTGCAAATTTACTAATCCATCCTTCAATACCCTCATCCAGATCATTTATAAAAACTACAAACAGCAGGGGCCCCAAAACAGACCCCTGAGGTACACCACTTGTCACCGAACTCCAAGATGAATATCTCCCATCAACCACCACCCTCTGTCTTCTATCTGCTAGCCAATTCCTAACCCAATTAGCTAAATCACCCTCTATCCCATACATCTGCATTTTCTGCAGAAGTCTTCCATGGGCCCCCTTATCAAACGCCTTACTAAAGTCCATATATACCACATCAACCGCCTTACCCCATCCACCTCCTTAGTCACTTTTTCAAAAAACTCAATGAGGTTAGTAAGGCACGACCTACCCTTCACAAAACCATGCTGACTATCTCCAATCACTTCATTACTCTCTAAATAACTATAAATCCTATCCCTAATTATTCTCTCCAACACTTTGCCCACCACAGAAGTAAGACTCACTGGCCTATAATTCCCTGGAAGGTCTCTCTTCCCCTTCTTGACCAACGGGACCACATTCGCTATCCTCCAGTCCTCCGGAACCACACCCGTAACCAACGACGACCTGAAGATCAGAGCCAGAGGCTCTGCAATCTCCTCTCTTGCCTCCCAGAGAATCCTAGGGTAAATCCCGTCCGGCCCAGGGGACTTATCCACCTTCAAACCCTCGAGAATTTCTAGCACATCCTCCCTATCTACTACAATACTTCCCAATTTGCAACCCTGTACCTCAGTGTTCTCCATAGCTACATTTCCAGCACTCTGCGTGAATACCGAAGAGAAATATTTATTCAGTGCCTCACCAATCTCTTCAGGCTCCACGCACACCTTCCCACTGCTGTCTATGACTGGCCCTAATCTTGCCCTAACCAATCTTCTATTCTTAACATATCTAAAGAAAGCTTTGGGATTCTCCCTAATCCTATCAGCCAAAGTCTTCTCATGTCCTCTCTTTGCTCTCCTCAATTCCCCCTTTAGCTCCCTCCTGGCTAATCTATAGCTATCCATTGCACTAACTGAGCCTTCAAGCCTCATCCTGACATAAGCCTCCTTTTTCTTCTTAACCAGCAAATCAACTTTTTTTCGTACACCAAGGCTCTCTTACTCGACCATTTCCTCCCTGCCTGACAGGGACATACTTATCAAGGACTCGCAGCAGCTGCTCCTTGAATAAGCACCACATTCCAGATGTTCCCAGTCCATGTAGTTTCCTAGTCCAATCTATGCACCCTAATTCTCTCCTGATGGCCTCATAATTACCCTTCCCCCATCTATAACTACTGCCCCCAGCTTCATGCCTATCCCTATCCATCACTAAGGTGAACGTAACCGAATTGTGGTCACTATCACCAAAATGTTCACCAACTTCCAAGTCTAACACCTGGTCTGGCTCATTGCCCAGCACCAAATCCAATGTAGCCTCACCTCTAGTTGGCCTATCTACCTACTGAGTCAAAAAACCTTCCTGCACACTTTGTACAAAAACTGACCCCTCTAACGAGCTAGAGCTATAGCTATTCCAATCAATATTAGTAAAGTTAAAGTCCCCCATAACAATTACCCTATTACTTTCACTCCTGACCAGAATTGACTTTGCAATCCTTTCCTCAACCTCTCTAGAACTTTTCGGAGGTCTATAAAAGACTCCCAACAGGGTGACCTCTCCTTTCCTGTTTCTAATCTCAGCCCATACTACCTCAACAGACAAGTCCTCATGGTGACTTGTCTGTTGGCCAGCTTTGTGAAGCTGGGAATCAGGGAAGACTGGGATGAACCAAAGGAGCTAAAGGCATCAAAGGTTGTTCATTTGATTAGAGTTCATTATTGTTATAGATTTTTTTGTTTAAAAGCTCTGATATATATATTCATTTAACTCGTTGAGTAATATGTGCAGTTTGTACATTGGGGTGCTTTGTACTATCTGCTGATGGTCAGCATATGCAGTATACATGCGATCAGTACTTTACATGAAAACATCTACATAGATGAAAGAGGAGGCCATGTGGTCCTTCGAACCTACTCTGTCATTCATTATGATCATGGCCAATTGTTCAATTCAATAGCCTACTCCTGTTTTTCCCCATAATCTTTGATCCCATTCATCCCAAGCGCTATATCTAGCTGCATCTTCAATACATTCAGTGTTTTGGCATCAACTGCTTCCTGTGGTAATAAATACCACAGGCTCACTACTCTTTGGATGAACAAACATCTCCTTTTCTCTGTCCTAAATGGTCTATCCCGAATCCTCAGACTGTGACCCCTGGTTCCAGACTCCCCCACCATTCAGAACATTCTTCCTGCATCAACCCTATCTAGTGCTGTTAGAATTTTATAAGTCTCTATGAGATCCTTCCTTCATTTGTCTGAACTCCACCAAAAACAATCCTAACCTAGTCAATCTCTTCTCATGCATCAGTCCTGCTATCCCTAGAATCAGCCTGGTAAACCTTCGCTGCACTCCCTTGAGGGCAAGAACCTCAGAAAAAGAGGTCACTTTAATTCAGCAAGGAATGACAAGCAGAGTTACACTGTCAGGCTAGGGACATTTGTTTGGGTGCAATGTCTGGTGGTGACTGGAGGACAGATGGTGGTAGGTGATTAAAGTGAGATACCTGCAGACAGTGGAAAAAAAATGGTGTTTAAGTGAGTCAAGAGGCAACAGAATCACAGGTACAAGGAGGATGATAGTAGGTAAGATATGAGAAAGTTAACAGTTATTGAAACAGTTATTTAAATTTCTATTTTTAACATTGATGTTAAAACTAGGGCTGGGATTTTCCCAAAAAAACTCGATGTGCTGGAAAGGAGTATTTCCCATCGGTTTTTTTGTAACGTAATTACCAGACCAAATCTCCGGCAATGCGCAATAAGTCAATGTGATTTAATCTGGAAAAGTAGTGGAATCAGCTCATTGAACAGACCACTGCACACACATCGATCTCAGAGATCAGCACACACGTTATCCTCGCAAATGATATCAATGGCCTCTCAACCCCCTCATGGATATTGGTGACCTCACACAGCCCCCTACCCTTCCCCCAACATCGCTGGACTCCCAACCACCACCACCCTACCTGACGTGGGTATCGCAGTCTCAATGCCCCTCTAATCCAGACATTGCTGGCTTCATCCCCAGACTCTTAACATCCCTCTCCTCCAACCCAGACATCACTGGACTCCTCATCCCATCCCCCACTGACCCAGACATTGCTGGCCTCTCACTAATAATCGCCCCACCACCCACTGTCTCTCCCCCCCCCTCCAAAACTTGGATATTGCTGGCCACATCGCACTCCCTCTCCAACCACTCTTCCAATCCAGACATCAAAGGCTTCCCAACCCCATCATCCCCCTTGACCTGGACATCACTGGCCTCTTACCCCCTCTCCAACCTGGACACTGCTGATCCTAATGCACCCCCTGACTTGGGCATCACTGGCTCATTGCTGGACTCCCAATGTCTACTGACCCAGACATTGCCATCCCAGCCTTCTCCCAGCTACTGACCCAGAGATTGCTAGCCTCACAAATCCCATCCCCTCCCCTTTCGTCAATCTAGAAATCATTGACTTCATCTTTGGACTCCCAACCACTTCCCAACACAGATGGACATCGCTGGCTTTCCAACCTTCATCCCCCCTGACCTGGACATTGCTGGACTCAAACCTGCCCCTCCACATCTTTCCCCACCTTCTCACACTGCGCTGTGCTCCAGGCCCCTGTTCATCCACAGTACGCTGGCCTAACTGCTATTTTCCACCCACAATGTGCTGGCCTAACTACTGCCTTTCACCCACACTGTGAGGACTGCCATGCAGTCCTCACCGCAAGCATTCCCCCTTGCTGAATGAGGCCTTTGAGCTCTGCATATTCGCCCCCTTTCCCAGACACAATACCTTGTTGAGTTAAACCAGTTGGCACCTTTGCAGATGGTTCCCCATCTATGGAAACTAAACAGCCTGTACATTATTCACTGTGAAATTTAAAGTTTTAACATTTATTTAGTAGTGTCACAAGTAGGTTTACATTAACAATGCAATGAAACTACTATGAAAATCCTCTAGTTGCCACACTCTACCGCCTGTTCGGGAACACTGAGGGAGAATTTGGCATAGCCAATCCACCTAACCAGCATGTCTTTCAGACTATGGGAGGAAACCGGAGCACCCGGGGGAAACCTGCGCAAACACGGGGAGAACATTTAGACTCTGCACAGACAGTGACCCAAACTGGGAATTGAACCGGGTGCTAGTGAGGCAGCAGTGCTACCCACAGTGCCACTGTGCTGTCTGATGGGCCCATGAGTGGCCTAAACTGACTGGAGCTGGACTTCCTTAACAAGGCAGAGCTGTACATAAGCTGTAAGTGTGGACACACAGATAGTCACGCCACAAAGATGGTATAAAGGAAATGTGCCCCCAGGGTTTTCTAATCATGGGCAGACCTGGCTGCTGGACATTGTGGAGGAGAGGCGAGTGCCCAAGCACTGACACATCGAACTCACAACCAGTGCTGTAAAAAAAATGAATGACCTTCTAGGGCAATAAAATGGGGCATCTTATTTTGAAACCAACCACACATGCTGCGCTTACGTGAAACCATCCCCAGGCACCCTAGGAGCCTTCACCAACTAACCCGATCAACCTCCCAACCCTCCCACAACCCAGCACATGCTTTAAAATAACTGTGGCATTCTCTAATCAGTATCCCACAGTGGTGAGACATTGCTCCAATACAGCACACTTGAGCACCCTCACTCTTGATACACATTGTACTTCCCTGAGCTGCATCTGCTCACAGATTTCGAGCACCGTACCCTGGAGCTGGCACAGAAGCAGAGCAGAGAATTGTGACCAACAGCCAGGTCAGTGTTCGGCATGCATCAACTAAACCCTATTCCTAAAGTCCCCTCCCATACATCATGCTTTCAATCCTCCTTACGTCCCCACAGGAGAAAACCATATTTAGCCACAAACAGAGAGAGGAAGAGAAGACTGGTGATGTCCCTGAACTGCACCTGCTCACAGATTTCGAGCAGCATGCCCTGGAGCTGTCACCACCCTCCCACTGAGACTGGCCAGGGCTTCTCAGGTACACCTTGAAGGGAAGCCCTGAGCAATCTTCTAATGACAGCATCAGTGAATTGGCATAGGCATCTGCAATACAAGCCACCAACTCAGAGACTATCTTGGTTGTGGAACATGTTAGTGGTGAAGCTTTTGGGTCAATTATTGGTGAGCACTTCACTGCCACTAATGCATATCAAATGGAGGTGGGAATGTCCAAGAGATCGGGCACAAGGAAGTCTGTCAGAGGTAAGGATTCATTTGGCCCAGATCAGTCATCCTGAAGTTGGTGGAGATGCATTAGCAGACCAGGGTAATTGTGGATGGGCTGCCAGCAACCATGCTATGATTGCAAGGCTGCCTTAGGAGTCAGAGTGCTGTCATGGAGATGGTGCCGGTACAGCATCTCCGTGCTAGGGTCGTGTCTGCAGTGGAAAGTCAGGGATTTGTCCTCGTGGGTGACAAGTTGAAGGCCATCCTGGGGACACAGCCGGCCATGGCAGAGACCACGTCTGAGGGTGTCACTCAAATTCCGGAGGCAATCTGTTCATGGCCACAGTGTCTGAGGGATTCTGGAGACACAGCAGACCCTGACTGTGAGCCTCGACAACTTAAGAGTTCGAGGATATAGAAAAGGAAAGAAATATATCTATCTCTCTCCCTCTCTGTAACCCCCACCACGCAAATGGGTTTCAGATTCTTAGGCATGGAGTTCAAGTGGCAGGATATCTCCCAGTGCACTGGGAGGTCTGTGCAATGGCATCCCAAGTCATGTTTAAGTTTAAGGGAAATTTATTTATTACTGTTACAAGTAAGCTTACACTGCAATGAAGTTACTATGAAAATCTCCTAGTTGCCAAACTCTGCACAGGCAGTGACCCAAGCCAGGAATTAGGGTTGGGGTTAGGGTTAGGCAGCAGTGCTAACTACTGTGCCATCTTGCTGCCCTTTTCAGTCAGCTCCACTGGCAAGCAGAGGCTCTGCACCCCGTCCCCACTGTGAGAATCACATCAGGGCTTTGTTTTGCACTTAGTGCCAGAAGATTGTGACTTACAGCTCATTGAAAGAACTGCTGCCATTCCCTCTCATTTTCTTGCTCACTCGGCACCTACAAATTTTTTGATAAGATTGCCCCCATTATATATTTAAATGGTTGCATGATTGCTTTTAGAATTGGTCACATTATTTGAGAGTGATATATTTGGAGTATTTCACAGGCTCCTGCCTAGTTTAATTTTAATATTCTGTGCAAAGTACATCGCTTTCAATAAACTTATTGTGTATTTGAATCTACTTTTGCATATGACATTTTTTGTTTAAAACCCACAACGCCTAACATAGTTAAGACATTACACTTGTAAAGACAAAAGTATGCCATTAATATTTCAACAATGCCCTCTATCTTGGTGTGTAAATTCGCCTTATATTCCCCAATAGGCCCCACACCTCCCTTTACCATGTTTTTATTAAATTTATCCCCTGTGCAGAGTTTGGATGTTTATGTTCGCTGCTAATCTCTTTTCATACTCTCTCTTTGCTTCTCTTATATTTTTTTCAATTCTCCTTTGAACCTTCCATATTCAGACTAGTTTTTGGTTATATTCTCTGTCATAAGCACAGTTTTTCTTCTTGAACTATGTTTTTTATCATCAGGGAATTAGAGATTTGTTTGGCCTGCCTTTCTCTCTTCTGATTTGTAAGATTTTAGTCTCTTTTAGTAGAGTGCAATTTGTTTTTTGATTTTCTAGATAGATAAGACACAGGAAAATTTACTAACACCAAAAAAAAGATTGGTTTGTCACCTGTTTATTTGTACTTTGCTTTGCATGAATTTGGTATCATATTTTATAGAATCACCAAATCATAGAATCTCTACAGTATAGGAGGCCGCCATTTAACCCAATGAGTCTGCACCAACTCTCTGACAGAGTATCTTATCCAGCACCTCCCCCCCCCCCCCCCCCCCCAATCTCTGTAACCCCTCTTACTTACCATGGTTAATTCCTCCAAACTACAGTAAATTGGAATACTAAGGGGCAATTTACCATGGCTAATCCACCTAATTTGTTCATCTTTGGAATGTGGGAGGAAACTGAAGTAACTTGGAGGTGTGATGGATATCATGTTGAAGTTAAAATGCTCAGATTAAAAAAGATCATGCCTTCTCTGTAACAGCTTGAAAGCATATTAGTTGTAGACCTTCAAGAATGCCTGTCTTCTTTAGACTAATCTTCTCTTGCCGAGGCCTCAAAGCATTCTGCTTTTTGATCTTCACCAGAGACTAAGACCGGACGCTTTCCATAACAAGTACCAAAGGCAAGATAGGGGATATGCTATGCAAATGAAGGATTAGCAGAAGTCAATTCTTCATCAAATGAGAAAGGGTGAAAAAAAACAGGATTTAATGGCAAATGTGTGAGTCAATCCAAGATGTGAAAAATCTTTTGTCCTGTTTTGCTATAATTGACTATAACTGCTGAATTGTTTCACTGTAAGAACTACTCCAGCCATTTTGATGGAGGCAGGGGAATCCCCCTTGTGCACAAGTAATTAAAGACCTGCACTGAATGCATGGTGTCTAGCGCAGTTTATATTAAGAGTCAACTAAGTGTACCTAAGGTTGCTGGTACACAGGGATCTCTGACAATCACACTGTCCCAGAATTCAGTTTAGAATAAGGACATATATAAGCAGCAGAGATTAATACATCAAGTGCTTTAATTCAAAGTGGAATAAAACTATTTCAGTAGACAGTCATTCAAAAGTCAATATCAGCTTACGGAACTTTAGCTGACCTAGGATGAAGTCACTAAAAGACAAAAGCAGGATTTGAAGATCCTTGGGAATTAGAACATAGAACATAGAACATTACAGCACAGAACAGGCCCTTCGGCCTTCGATGTTGTGCCGACCAAAATAAAAAGCAATGCCCCTCCAAACTAAACCATTCCCTTCTCTTCCATATACTTATCAACTAACCTCTTAAACGCCACCAACTTGGCGCATCTACAACTGCTGCAGGCAGGGCATTCCACTCCCGAACCACCCTTTGGGTAAAGAACCTACCTCTGACATCCGTCCTATAACTATCACCCCTTAATTTAAAGCTGTGCCCCTCGTGCTAGCTTTCTCCATCCTAGGAAAAAGGCTATCACTGTCCACCCTATCTAAACCTCTAATCATCTTATATGTTTCGATAAGGTCCCCTCTTAGCCGCCTCCTTTCTAAAGAAAACAACCTCAAATCCCTCAGCCTCTCTTCATAAGACCTGCCCTCCATACCAGGCAACATCCTGGTAACCTCCTCTGTACCCTCTCCAATGCCTCCACATCTTTCTTATAATGCGGGGACCAGAACTGCACACAATACTCCAAGTGCGGCCGCACTAGAGTTTGTACAGTTGCAACATGACGTTGCGGCTCCGAAATTCAATCCCCCTACCAATAAAAGCTAAGACTCCATATGCCTTCTTAACAACTTTATCCACTTGACTGCCTACTTTCAGGATCTATTGACACATACACCAAGATCCTTCTGTTCCTCAACACTATTAAGAGCCCTACCATTAGCCCTATACTCTACACATTTATGTTTCCTGCCAAAGTGCATTACCTCACACTTTTCCACATTAAACTCCATTTGCCACCTCTCGGCCCAGCTCTGCAACTTGTCCAATCACTCTGTAAACTATAACACCCCTCTTCACTATCTACCACTCCACCAACTTTAGTGTCATCTGCAAATTTACTGATCCATCCATCAATACCCTCATCCAGATCATTTATAAAAATTACAAACAGCAGGGGCCCCAAAACAGACCCCTGAGCCACACCACTCGTCACCGAACTCCACGATGAATATCTCCCATCAACCACCACCCTCTGTCTTCTATCTGCCAGCCAATTCCTAATCCAATTAGCTAAATCACCCTCTATTCCACACATCTGCATTTTCTTCCATGGGCCACCTTATCAAACGCCTTACTAAAGTCCATATATACTACATCAGCCGCCTTACCCCCATCCACCTCTCTGGTCACTTTCTCAAAAAACTCAATGAGGTTAGTAAGGCATGACCTACCCTTCACGAAACCATGCTGACTATCCCCAATCAATTCACAGCCAATTCACAACCAATTCAATTCAATCAATTGTCATCAATTGACAGCCCATAAATTTCTCTAATTCCTGCAATTATAACTGCTAATTAGAGTGCAAAAGAATATCTACAGATAACAAGCAAAGAATAAAATAAGCAAACTTCCTAACCTTTGACGTTTAAGATATCATCATTTGGAATGGTGGTTATTTAGGCATCTATATATTTAACAATCTTGGCACATCAAAAACAGACAAAAGTAGAGGTGTGTTTCTAACAAACTCCCTGTCTGACTATATATCTTAGACATCTGACATTCAAGCAAATCACATGCTTGGTGATAAACTCATTTTGCCATTAAACATTATTCAATGCAAGAGATAAATGAACAAAGGGACTTATAGTACTAAATGAGTAAGAAATATATATATATAAACAGGCAGAATCCACAGACTCGTCACTCACTCTATCTCCAGCTAAGTTTGCAAACAAAAAAAATCTGTTCTGCAAGCCTGCTTCATCAACAAAGATTTCGTAATTCTTGTATATTTCTATTAAAGTTCTTCGAAATGTATTAGAAATTGAGATACTTCAGGATTTTACATGTTTAGATGTATCATTCTCTTAGGGATGTTACTTTGTTAACAGATAACAAAGGATTGTTAATCAATTTATACATTTAACTCTGCAATTCTGTATGTGTCAATTGAAAATATTTTATAATAAAATGCTACTGGAAATAGACCATGTAGTTTTAATCTCATTAGTCTTAGATCCTACACTCTCATTTAGGAAGTCTTAAATGACAAGGATTCTCGGCCGACAGAGATAGGGGGTTTAGTTATGAGTGACAAATCCGAATGTCACCCATTAGAAAGTAACTGTTTAACTGTTCTGGGATACAGAAATCTCCTGTTGTGAGAGCTGTTCTGAGTCTTAGCAGAAAAATAGATTTCTCTCTTCTGGAGGCTTAGTCTGATATAGGCCTGTAAGATAGTTCCTTTGGATCTGGAAAACCTAAACTGCTCACAGACGAAACCCCCACACACAGGGGGAGACATGCAAACTCTACACAATCTACACTTACTGCATAACAGTGTTTTAACAACAATGAACTTGGCTGGGAAATATCATTTAATTGTCTTCCTGTCCCATTTTTGCTTTGTTGGAATTGCTAAAATTTTCTTTCAAATCTTTGATATACTGACACAAATTCATTAGAACATAGAACATAGAACATTACAGCACAGAACAGGCCCTTCGGCCTTCGATGTTGTGCCGACCAAAATAAAAAGCAATGCCCCTCCAAACTAAACCATTCCCTTCTCTTCCATATACTTATCAATTAACCTCTTAAACGCCACCAAACTTGGCGCATCTACAACAGCTGCAGGCAGGGCATTCCACTCCCTAATCACTCTTTGAGTAAAGAACCTACCTCTGATATCCGTCCTATAACTCATACCCCTTAATTTAAAGCTGTGTCCCCTCGTGCTAGCTTTCTCCATCCTAGGAAAAAGGCTATCACTGTCCACCCTATCTAAACCTCTAATCATCTTATATGCTTCAATAAGATCCCCTCTTAGCCGCCTCCTTTCTAACGAAAACAACCTCAAATCCTTCAACCTCTCTTCATAGGACCTGCCCTCCATACCAGGCAACATCCTGGTAAACCTACTATTAAACCTACTATTAATTACTATTAAAGCACTGAACTGGTAGGACTACGGTTATCCAATACTCCAGACTTTAATTTTTCTGATATCAAAGTTGTGCAGAAGTTTGAGTAACAGTAGCTAACATATCCCTGCAGTAAAGCTTAAAATTATTGAAAACCAGGAGAGGCAAGGTTTATGCATTTACCAAATAAGTGCATTCCATAACCAACCTTGTTAGTTTTGTGCCAATTTGTTGCCTCATTTCAAGTCTCTCCTCGTCTGTCTGCATTGGAATGATGTTCTTTTCCTCCAGCTCACGTTTTGATGGTCTGTTGCTCAATTTTATTGCCAAAGAGTCTTTCCTACATACTTTTAATGCTAACGAACCTGTAAAGATATCAAAGAAAATTAAATGGAATGTGGCAAGTTAAGCAAATCTAACACAACTGATTCACAATAAGAATTTAATTATTCATATTATGGTTAGAAAATATATAACATCCACTTAGTAACTTCTTCACCTTTTCCTGTTTCTACCAGCTTTTTCCCCTCACGAAGCTATTGTCTTCCTACTGGATAATGGGGTAACAGTTGCTCCCAGAACCTTATTTAAGAGGCTGACCCATATAGATGAGTCCATTCAGTCAGTAGTTGGCAAGAAGTTTTGTTGGTAAGCCTGGTGATATCCTCATGCATTCACACTTCAAAAGGTGAAATAAGATGGTCATTATAATTGGCCCTTCCCCTCCTCTCTCCACCCAGTCAGAGTGCTGTGATCAATGTTAATGGTTGCTTCAACTGAGCTTAAGTAATACAGTTCAAATCATGGATGAATCTTGGATTTCCTACTTTACATAAAATACACAATGAAGAAACCCAATGACCACCATTAAGCCAACATTTAATTTTAAGATTACATTTTTGAATATCATTACATATTTGAAAATTGCATGTAAAACAATAGATAAAGCACCTAAACCTGATTTATTTGTAAGAAAGAATGGGTACGATTTCACCACCTTGCTCTGTCTGGTGATCAGTGTGTCAGGCTGGGAAAATAGTGTCAAAAGCTAAAGATCGGATGCGTGCCCGGCGTATAACAGTTTCCAATCTTTCCGGCCTGAGTGGCGCAATTTGCTTTGTACCCAGAATGGGCACAAAATTTTATTAGCACGTGACTGACTAGATTTCACTATCATTAGCGATTTTGGCACATGTGCTTCCCACCTTTCAGCTGCTTTCCACCTCTCTATCGTTATGTCATGCTGGTGTGAATCAATACTGCTGTTTAAGAGCGTGGCTTGGGTGCAGCAGTAGGAAGGAGGGTGAGAGGGTGAGTACCACTGAGCACCAACCTCTGGGGTGCAGGGGAGGTATCTCAACCTCTGCTATGGTGCGTGATAGGGTGGGAGATTTTGCATGGGTGCAGAGGTTTGAGGAGTTGTGTGCTGGGCTGGAGGTCCTCAGGTCGAGGGACATTGCTGGCCTGGGGCTCATGTTCCACACATTCCCCTGACCACAAACGACCATCCACCTGGCTGTGAATGACCCAGTAAAGTTTTACAACACCAATTTTAAATCCAACCAATTTATTTGACAGTAAATTCGCGAGCTTTCGACTTTATAACCTTCGTCAGGCAAATGCAGTGTTCTGGTCTGCAATAGCACTCATATCCACACAGACAGTTACAGATTGCTGATTAGAATGCAATTCCTTACATCTAACCTGCTATTCAAGTGTTAAAGTGGCTAACAATGTGTGTGTGAAGGGAATCCTGAGCATTGGTTAGAGAATTGTGTATTTTCTCCAGACAGCACAGTAAGTGAGGTTTTTTGCTAACCCAGGCAAGTTACGGAGGTTACAGATAGTGTGTCATGAAGCCAAGATCCCTATTAAGACTGTCCTCATGTGTGCGGAACTCCAAAGGGTTGCATATGAGGTTGAGTCCCAACCCCACTAGTTATCCTGCCACCTGTCTACTGGGCAGACTCTGTGGTTTATTGTAGACATCCCATCCTGAGCCCCACTAACAGTTACAAGCACCAGATCTTGCAGTTGTTGCCCCACTCAATGGAAGTGTTAACACAATTCCGCACGCTGCATGAACTCTGCAGTGCTCCTTATAATGGCCATCCGTCGCATGATAATCACGAGGGTGTTTCTCTACATATGTCTGAACTACAATCCATTACTGGAAGCATCAGATTTCCACGTGGGTGAACTCAAAGCTATGCTTCAAACATTCCCAAAGGGGACACCCTCACAGCCACCCAAATGCTCTCCGTGCCTGCCGTGGTGAGGATATGGCAACAGTCGGCAACCCATTAAGGTGGTGCAAGGCGCTGGGGATGGTGTCATGTTGCCAGTGTCCAGACTCATGAGGACACAGGTAGCTGGAAGGGAACGAGGGGCCCAGGATGGACAATTTTATGGAATGTCTCTCTTTCTTCTTCCATCCATCTTTCACTTTATAAATTGGAAGAGGTTCCACTCCCTGAACATCAAGATAATGTGTGATCACCAGATGAATACCTGGCAGGTGTGTACATGGCACCCAGAGATCATTCACAATGGCTTAATCCTGCGCAGCTCAAACAACCCCAGAGCCTTCGAGGACCACCCCAGATTGCTGGGATGGCTCGTGGGGGACAAGGGCTACCTACTGAGGTTATGGCTGATAATGCCAGTGTGGAGGCCCGAGACTAAGATGGAGACCCGCTACCAAGAAGCTCACGTTGCTACCCAGTCCATTGCCAAGCAGTGAGCTCGTGAAGATGTGGTCCCGCGACTGGGACTGGTTTGGTGGTACCCTCCTGTACAGCTCACTGAGGGTCTCCCACATCATTGCGGTCTGCTGTACACTCCATAATCTGGTTTAACAAGAGGGACACCATGGAGGAGGAGGAGGACCACATGGACATCTCTGAGGACAAAGAGGCCCAGGTGGATGTGGAGAGTGAGGCCGAGGATGAAAGACAGGTGACAGCAAGGGGTCTGGCAGAGCAGGACGGCAAGGTTCTCTCATGGAGAGAACATTTGGCTCCCTTGTTTTTGTCCTGATAAGTCCAAGACAGAAAGCTTTAACATAATGTATCGTGTTTCAGCAATATTCAAGTTCTGTTTTATTAATCGTTTTCTTTATTCAGAAATAAAAACATTGGGCGGAAGTTTCCCAAAAAATTTCTCAGTGAGGAAAATGGGGTGAAGTGTGCTGGTCTCTCAGGTGCACTCTGAATCACAAACCTTTGATATGCAGTGCAGTGAAGGAGCCTCCATGCAGATCACACCATCGTGGAGACTCCAGATGTGTGACTCGTCCAAAGTGACTACAGCTCTAGGAGACATGGATCTAGCAGCTCCAATCACCATCTGCATCCCTATCTGTCCTTAGGAGCTGTAAACTTTGCCCTCCCCCACTCCTTGTCCATATCCCCATTGATATGCAACCAGGATAATGGGCTAGGTTGATCATATTAGTGACTTCCTAGTCCAGGCAGGAGAGTGATGACGACTCATTATGTGGCACTCTGTGATGCTTCCCTGGTGCAACAGAAATGTGACTCCTACCTGTTCTCTGACTGCACACTGGTGCCTGGGTCCTTGGAATACCAGAGCAGTCATGTATCTGGCGCCAGTGCTTGGCCGTGAGATTTGCACGACTTGAATAGTAGATGTGTCAGTATTCACTCAGTGGGCTGCAGAGCCTCTCTTGTATTGAAACAAGACTTTAAGTCTCTTGGGGGAGGGTGGGGATTGAGACTCCCTGTAGGAGCTGGATCACAGACAGATGAGTCCAGCTGTGAGGTGCAAGAACTTTCAACAGTGTATATTACCCTATCCCTAACTACACTGGCAGCCTTCACTTGTGCCTTCTGGTGACCCTACAACCTTTTAACCTTACATGGCTTACTGATACATTCAGATGACCTTCACCTGGGATGCACATCAAGGTGTGGACAGTTCCTGGTCCTGCAGCTGTAATGCCTTGGTGGCCAGGACCTGGAGGGTCCAGGATTCCGGAGGATTAACTTTCAGGTGTCACGCATCTAGTTGTGTCACCGTCCTTACCCTCTTGCCCATGAGATTCAACAACATCAGGATGGGGGAATTTGGAAGCACTGGGGATGGCCTGAATCTCCAGGTTGGAACGCACGGTCATGCCTTCCACCTCTGGGGGTGCTCATGGGCATAGGGCACTCCATCGGCCAAAGCAGCAGGTAGAATGAGCTCCAGAAATCTCTGCATCACTGTGCGCTGTCTGTCCTGGAGGCCAGATTGCATCTGCACCATGGTGTGCACGCCCTCAGCAATGGCCCTATGAAACTGCCTCAAGCTGTGGAGCCCCTCAGTGGTAGTTTGCTGTGAGTGGACCATGTTTGGAAGTCTGCAGCCATGACCCGCTGTGTCTTGAGCATTCTCCTAGGGCACACTGCAATGACCCTCCACAAACTGGTTATGCCTTGGACTCTGTCACCCATGGCTACCATTACCAGGCTTTCCACTGTGATCAACATCCTTGCAGTGTTAGCCTGACTGCCGCACAATGCCAGCTCTAACTCCGCACCAAGTTGCAGGACCCATCCAAGCGGTCCTATTGTTGCAGGAATGTCACTGACACTCCCTCCTGCAATCTTCAGTTCTGCCTCTGCATCTTTAGCAGCTTCAACAGAACTGAATGCTCGGCAATTTGCTGGGGTCAGCTGTCCCCTTGACTCTGGCAACCTCTGGCTGCCTCAGCCCTCAGGTCTTTCTGCCTCCACCCGATGTGCATCTCAGGCTATGTGTGCGCGTCTGAAAGTGTCCCAGACGCTTCACTGCTAACATTTTCCACCATGGTGGTTGCGTGTGCTGATAGATGCTGATCTGTGTCGACTGGTCGGTGCTTTTTTCGGGATTTGTCACTGGAGTTTTCCTCACAGCTTTCCCCCGAGGTGTCAATGGGGGTACAGAGGTTCGCAGTAGGGGTTCCAAGTCCTGATGGCCTGGTCTCATCAGGTTTGTCTCCTGCAAAAAGAAGACACATGATTCAATGTAGGGAAGGGACAAGTATCTGAGCAGCTTGCAACTTACTTGAGAAAGTCAGATGAATGAAGATTTTGTGGCTCCTCACATCTGTGGTACACGCTAACCTGGCTGTCAGTCACAACTCTCTCAGCTGCCTCCCAAGAGCTCCATCGCTTACTCCTCGAAGGGAGTCAGAGAACACAGCCTGAGAAATCCACTGTCGGTCTTCTCCCACTACCTCCTTTATCTCCTACCTTTTCCTGTGTAGACAAAAGTGGGGGATTGAAAGCTTGATGGCTGGAAGGGCATGGGGAGTTGGGGTTGATGGACAATTGGGTGGCAATTGTTGGGACCATATCTTGAAAGGCAGGGTTTGTGACAGGTTAGTGTCAGAGCAGTTGGAGGAAGGTTCTAGTGGGTCAGGTGCTGGAAGGCCGCGGGGTGTCAGGGAGTGGATCAATGTGGATATTGCAGGTATGATGTACAGGACTGATGCCAGGAAGGGATGGATATTCAGTCTTGCTTTCTAAACAAGATTGTTGATTTCTTGCTGCACTGAACACCAGTCCTCCCTGTCAGTGTGTAGGCACTGACTGCCATTGCTACCACTTCCGAGGCTGCACTGCTGGCCTGACTCCAGTGCCATTGTCCACCTCGGGAAGAAGAATATCGCTCTCCCAGCTCTCCTTCGGTGAAGCACAGGCCTGGTCTGTGTGGTTCCATCTTCCTGGCGTAACTGGCTGTGATTACAATGAGACTATTAAACGCAGCTCCCCCTGTTGAATGGCAAACAGCTGTAGTCACTTTGGACGAGTCACACATCTGGAGTCTCCACGATGGTGTGATCTGCATGGAGGCTCCTTCACTGCACTGCATATCAAAGGTTTGTGATTCAGAGTGCACCTGAGAGACCAGCACACTTCACCCCATTTTCCTCACTGAGAAATTTTTTGGGAAACTTCCGCCCAATGTTTTTATTTCTGAATAAAGAAAACGATTAATAAAACAGAACTTGAATATTGCTGAAACACAATACATTATGTTAAAGCTTTCTGTCTTGGACTTATCAGGACAAACACAAGAGAGCCAAATTTCAAATGAGTGCAACAATTTATATTACAGGAGAAAGGGGTGCTAATTGATTGGTAAGTTTACTCTGATTGGACAGAAGTTGTATAATTAATAAGCAGATGGGACACTACATACTATTAATGAGAGGAATGCTATCATGGGGTTCAAATTTTTTCATTCATTCAAGGGATGTGGATGTACCAGCTAGGCCAGTATTAACTGCCCACCTCGATTGTCCTTGAGTAGATGGTGGTGAACTGCCTTCTTGAACTGCTGCAATCCACATGTTGTAGGTACACCTACTATACTGTTAGAGAGAACTGAGGTAACAGCAGTATATTTCCAATTCAGGATGTTGAATGGCTTGGAGGTGAACTTTCAGGTGATGGTGCTCCCATGTATCTGCTGTCCTTTTTTTTGCAAATTGTAATGGTTGTGGGTTTGAAAGGTTCTGACTAAAGAATTTTAGTGGGTTCCTCAGGTTCAATAAAGATAGGAAATATATAGTAAATGGCAGAATTCTTAAGAGTATTGATAGGCAGAGGGACCTGGGTGTACAGATACACAGGTCACTGAAAGTAGCAATATTGGTGGAGAAGGTAGTCAAGAAGGCAAATGGCATGCTTGTCTTCATTGGTCGGGACACTGAGTTTAAGAATTGGCAAGTCATGTTGCAGTTTTATAGAACCTTAGTTAGGTGGCACTTGGAAAATAGTTCTCAATTCTGGTTGCCACACCAGAAGGACGTGGAGGCTTTGGAGAGGGTACAGCAAAGATTTATCAGGATGTTGTCTGAAATGGAGGGCATTAGCTATAAGGGGAGGTTGGAGAAACTTGGTTTGTTCTCACTGGTACGATGGAGGTTGAGGGGTGACATGATATAAGTCTGCAAGATTATAAGGGCATGGACAGAGTGGATAATCAGAAGATTTTTCCCAGGATGGAAGATCAATTACTCAGGGGCATAGGTTTAAAGTGTGAGGGGCAAGGTTTAAAGGAGATGTACGAGGCAAGTTTTTTTTTACCCAGAGGGCGCCTAGATCTCACTGCTGGGGGAGGTAGTGAAAGCAGATACAATACTGAGTTTTAAAGGGCATCTGGACAAATATTTGAATAGGATAGGAATAGAGGGATATGATCCCTCTACTCCGGAGCAGTAGAGGTTTTAGTTCAGTTGGACAGCATGGTTGGTGCAGGCTTGGAGGACCAAAAGGCCTGTTCCTGTGCTGTAATTTTCCCTGTTCTGTGCTCCCGTAGTGCATTTTGTAAATGATACATATTACTGTTACTGTGCGTTGGTAATAGAAGGAGTCGATGTTTGTGGAAAGACACCATTCAAGCAGGCTAATTTGTCCTATATAGTCTCAAACTTGTTGGATCTGCACTCATCCAGGCTCATCTGTACTCATACAGAGTATTCCATCACACTCGTACCTGGTAGATTGTAGACAGGTTTTGGAGAGGCAAAGATTTGTTACTTGCCACAGGATTTCTAATCTGTGATGTAGTCTTGTACCTAGTGTTTATATAGCTGGTCCAGTTTAGTTTCTGGTCAATGTTAATACTGAGGATGTCGATAGTGGGGGATTCAGCGATGATAATGCCAATGAATGTCTTGGGGCAATGGTTAGATTTTCTTGTTGGAAATGGTCATTGCCTAGCACTTGTATGGCATGAACGTTACTTGGGAAACTAACTGAGATCATGTACTTCAGAATATTGAGTCTTGATCTGCCTGGCATGGTGTGTTTCATTGTATAACTGCTCCTGACTGGCAATATAAAGTGTTATGATCATTTGAAATTTGGCAGTCTTGTGTTTGCCCTGGTAACGCAAGACAAGAAACTCTAGCAACATGTCTCTTGTTTCAACAAAATGATCGATAGTAAGTCGAGCGTCAAAAACACAGATTGAGGCCTGACTACTGGTGATTAATTTGACATCAATATTGATTTTCTCTAGTGTTTGCAAATTAAGGCGTTGACATCTTAATACGACTTGTTCATACTTGTGAAAAAACTATCTTCATCATCATCATCATCGTCGTCGTCGTTATCACCATCATCCTCCTCATCCTCTTCCCCATTCATACTGAAAGTATCCTCATAGTCTGATTCACTAGGCACATTTTCTTTGTCATCATCATACTCAATCACTACGGTTGGCACTTGCCGAATGTCAGATGTATTGCTTTTTCCTGGTTTTGTTCCACTTTCTCCAGTATGCAGTCCTGAACTACCAAAAATGATTAAAGAGAAAAAAGTAGTGTTATACAAGGTGAGAATCACCCTAAATTCTATTCAGTGCAATAAGCTTAATGTTAAATTAAATTATATTAAACTGAATGTTAAAGTACCAGATTTTCAATGCCACTATTTGTAAATGTACATCTGAAGAATAGCATTTAAAAACATAGAAGTTATGCTAAACTTATGTGGATAACACTTCAAAATACTGTACGCAATTCTGGTCTTCAAGTTGCAAAAAGTAACCAAAAGCACTTAAAATGAAAAGAAAAACATGGATGATACAGGATGGAAATGGTATGGGGAGATTTAACAGGTTGGGGATGTTTTCTCCAAAAGAGAAAAGACTGAGAAGTGATCTATAGATGCCTTTAAAATTACGAAGGAATTAACAAGGTAAATTTAGAGAAGTGAAGGCTATAAACATGAAACATAAAACAAAGATTTTATAGCAAAATACTTGGAAAACAGAAAACAGACTGGACAGAATCAGCGTGGATTTATGAAAGGGAAATCATGCTTGACAAATCTACTGAAATTCTTCAAGGACGTAACTAATAGAGTTGACGATGGGGAGCCAGTGGATGTGTTTTATTTGGACTTTCAGAGGACTTTTGACAAAGTCCCACATAAGAGATTAAAGCACATGGGATTGGGGGTAGTCTGTGTAAAAAACTTGCCCCTCATATCCCCTTTGAATTTTCCCCCTCTCACCTTAAAGTATATGCCCCCATATACTTTATGTATTAGACATTTCAACTCTGGGAAAAAGATTTTAACTGTCAAACCTATCTATGCCTCTCATAATTTTACAGACTTCTATTAGGTCTCCCTTAGTCTCTGCCACTTCAAGGAAAACAACCCCAGTTTGCCCAGTCTTTCCTTATAGCTGTGAACTGTGAGGAGGATGCAGAGATCCTTCAGCGTCATTTTGGACAAGCTGAGTGAATGGGCAAATACTTGGCTGATACAGTATAATAACCATTTTGATAGCAAAAAGAGGAAGGCAGATTATTGCTTAAATGGCCAAAAATTAGGAGAGGGGAATGTGGATTGACACTTGGATGTTATTGTACACCAGTCCCTGAAGATACAGCAGGCAATAAAAAAGATAAATGCTATGTTGGCCTGTATAGTGAGAGGATTTGAGTACAGGAATTTTGTTGTCTTAATGCAATTATATAAGGCTTTGGTGAGGCCACACCTGGAATACATTGTGTAGTTTTTGTCTCCTTATCTCCTTACCAGACTGACTCTTGGTATGGTGGGACTGACGTATGAAGAGAGATTGAGTTGGTTAGGATTGTATTCACTGGAGCTCAGAAGAATGAGGGGATCTCAAAGAACTGAGTGGGAACTTATGTTATGAAAGGATACAAGCAGGCTTCAAGAGGACTTGGGCAGATCAAGTAAAAGGGTTAGAACACAGGTGGAATATAATGTGAATAAGTGTGAAGTTATTCAATTTGGTAGAAAAAACAGAGGACAGGATTTTTCTTCCAGGCAGCATGGTAGCACAATGGTTAGCACTACTGCTCTCACAACTCCAGGAACCTGTATTCGATTGCCGGCTTGGGTCACTGTCTGTGTAGAGTTTGCACATTCTCCTTGTGTCTGCATGGGTTCCTCTGGGTGCTCTGGTTTCCTCTCAAGTCTAAAAACGTGCGTGTTAGGTTGCTTGGCCGTGTTAAAAATTGCCTTTAGTGTCTGGAGATGTGTAGGTTAGAGGGATTAGTGAGTAAAATATGTAGAGATATGGGGGTAGGGCCTGGGTGGAATTGTGGTTGGTGCGGACTCGATGGGCCAAATGGCTTCTTTCTGTAATGTAGGGTTTCTAGGTTTCAATGGTGAAAGTTTGAAAGTGCCAACGTCCATAGGGTGGCTGTCCTTGTTCATGATTCAATAAAAATTGTCTTGTAAATGTGGCAATCAATTAGGAAGGCAACTGGTACATTGGCCATCATTGGAAAGTGATTTGAGTGTGGGAGTAAAGATGTTTTGCTGCAGTTGTATAACAAAGAACAAAGAACAACACAGCACGGGAAACAGGCCCTTCAGCCCAACGAGCCCACGCTGCCACTTTAACGTTTCCACTTCCACCCATGACCCTTGTCTATATTTAAGGAAATCTGCCCTGGTGAGACCTTAACTGGAGTTTCTTGCATAGTTTTGGTCCCAACGCTAAGGAAGGACATACTTACTACAGAGGGAGTGCACTAGAACTTCACAGATTAATCAGTTGGGTGGTGGGATTGTTTTATGATGAGAAATTGAGGAGACTGGAACTTCTCTGGGCACAAAGTATGAGGTGGAATAAGTAAATGAGCCTGGAAATTGGATCCTAGGCTTGTTAATGACATGATAAGAATGTCATTAATATTTAAATCAGTCTCTTGCCCTTTCCAGGTTTCACTGAAAACATAGTCTGTAATATCATGAGAGGTGAGAAACATAGAAACTAAAAGAATCAGAACCTTTAAGAACATTGATAGGTAAAGGGTACACAGGCATACAGGTCACTGAAAGTGGCAACGCAGGTGGAGAAGGTAGTCAAGAAAGCATATGGCATGTTTGTCTTCATTGGCCAGGGCACTGGGTTTAAAAACTGACAAGTCATACTGCAGCTTTATAGAACCTTAGTTAGGCTGCACTTGGAATATAGTGGTCAATTCTGGTCGCCACACTAGCAGAAAGATGTGAAGGCTTTGGAAAGGGTACAGAAAAGATTTTCCAGGATGTTGCCTGGTATGGAGAGTTGAGAAGAGGTTGGAGAAACTTGGTTTGTTCTCACTGAAATGACAGAGATTGACGGGCGACCTGACGTCTACAAGATTATGATAGGCATGGACAGAATGGATAGTCAGAAGCTTTTTCTTAGGGTGGAAGAGTCAATTACTAGAGGGCATAGGTTTAAGATGCAAGGGGCAAGGTTTGAAGAAGATATATGAGGCAGATACATTACACAGAGGGTGGTGGTACCTGAAATTCGTTGCTGGGGGAGGTAGTGGAAGTGCATATGGTATTGGCTTTTATGAGGCATCTTGATAAACGTATGAGTAGATGGGAATAGAGCGATATGGTCCCTGGAAGGGTAGGGGTTTTTAGTTAAGTTGGATAGCTTGGTTGATGCAGGCTTGGAGAGCCAAAGGGCTTGTTCCTGTGATGAAGTTTCTTTATTCACTGAGTAGGCCATTCAGCACCTTGAGCTTGCCCCACCATTCATTTTGATCATGGTTGATCATCAAATTCAATATTCTGATTTCTCCCTTCTTTCCCATATCCCTTGATTGCTTTAGCCTCTAGAGCAATACCTAATTTCTTCTTGAAATCAGACAATGTTTTGGCCTCAACTGCATTCTGTGGTTGTGAATTCTACGCTTCTGGGTAAAGAAATTTCTCACCTCAGTTCTAAAGTGTTTATCCTTTATCCTCCAACTATGACTGCTAGTTGTGGATTCCCTGACCACTGGGGACATTCTTTCTGAATGTCCTGTCTAACCCTATAGAATTTTATAAATATCGATGAGGTTCCCTCTCACTTTTTTAAACTCGAGTGAATATAATCCTAATTATAGGATTAAGTCTCCTTAGACTTAGTCTCTCCTCATATGACAGATCTGCCATCCCAGGAAATAAACCTGGTAAACCTTTGTTGAACCCTCTACAGAAAGGACATTCTTCCTCAGATAAGGACACCAAAACTACACACAATACTCCAGGTGTGGTCTCATCAACATCTGATACAATTGCAGAAAAACATCCCTAATCCTATATTCAAATCCCCTCACTATGAAGGCCAACATACTATTTGCCTTCTTTATTACCTGCTGTACCTGTGGGCTTACTTTCAACAACTGATCTACATTTATTCACCTTATACTACATTTGCCATGAATATGCCTGCTCACTCAGCCTGTCAAAATCACACTAAAGCATCTCTGCATTCTCCTCACAGCTCATCCTCCCATTAAATTTGTATCATCTGTAAATATGGATATAATACATTCGACTTCCTGTTCCAAATCATTAATATATAATGTGAACAACTGGGGACCTAAGCACAGATCCCTGTGAAATCCCACTAGTTACTGACTACCAATCAGAAAGAGACCCATTTTTGTGAACCCTTTTCTTCTATTTGTGTATCAGCTTTCTAACCATCTCTACTTTACAAAGTAGTCTGTTATGTGAGACCTTCTCAAAAGCCTTTTGAAAATCTAAACAAGCTATATCCACTGGTTCTCTTCGGTCAACTTTGCTAGTTACATTCTCAAAGAATTACAACAGATTCATAAAAACATAGGAGATAGGAGAAGGAGGAGGCCATTCAGCCCTTCAAGCCTGCTACGCCATTCGTCACAATCATGGCTGATTGTCCAACTCAGTAGCCTAATTCTGCTTTCTCCCCATAACCTTTGATCCCATTCGCCCCAAATATCTAATTGCCTCTTGAATACATTCAATGTTTTGGCACTAACTACTTCCTATGGTAATGAATTTCATAGGCTCACCACCCTTTGGGTGAAGAAATGTCTCCACATCTGTCCTAAATGGTTTATCCTGTATCCTCAGACTTTGACCCCTGGTTCTGGACATCCTCACCATCAGGAACATCCTCCCTGCATTTACCCTGTATAGTCCTGTTAGAATTTTATAAGTCTCTATGAGATCCTCCCTCATTCGTCTGAACTCCAGTGAAAACATTCCCGATCTAATCAATCTCTTCTCATACTTCAGTCCTGCCATTCCTGGAATCAGCCTTTGCTGCACTTTCTCAAGGGCAAGAACATCCTTCATCAGAAAAGAAGACCAAAACTGCATACAATATTCTAGGTGTGGCCTCATCAAAGCCCTGTATAATTATAGAACATAGAACATAGAACACTACAGCACAAACAGGCCCGCCGGCCTACAAGTTGCGCTGAACACATCAAAACCTACCCAGCCATAGACCTATCTATAACCCCCAATCCCACTGGATCCCATATACTCATCCAGAAGTCTTTTAAAAGACCCCAGCGAGTTCGCCTCGACCATCACCGACGGCAGCCCGATTCCATTCACTCACCACCCTCTGAGTGAAAAACTTCCCCCTAGCATCCCCTCTGTACTTGCTTCCCTGCACCTTAAATCTGTGCCCTCTCGTCGCGACCATTTCAGCCCTGGGAATTAGTCTCTGAGAGTCCACCCTATCTATTCCTCTCAACATCTTGTAAACCTCTATCAGGTCGCCTCTCAACCTTCGTCTCTCCAGGGAGAACAGTCCCAGCTCCCTCAACCTGTCTTCATAAGGCATGCCTCCCAATCCAGGCACCATCCTTGTAAATCTCCTCTGCACCCTTTCAATAGCTTCCACGTCCTTCCTATAGTGAGGCGACCAGAACTGCGCCCAGTACTCCAAGGGTGGTCTGACAAGGGTCCTATAAAGCTGCAGCATTACCTCCTGACTCCTGAACTCAATCCCTCGATGAATGAAGACCAGTACACTGTAAGCTTTCTTAACCACATCCTCCACCTGGGAGGCCGATTTGAGAGTCTTATGGACGCAGACCCCAAGATCCCTCTGCTCTTCCACACAGCTAAGACTCCTACCTTTGATAGTGTACTCATTCATCCCGTTGGATCTGCCAAAATGTACCACAACACATTTATCCGCGTTGAAGTCCATCTGCCACTTCTCCGCCCAGTCTTGCATCCTGTCGATGTCATGCTGCAATTTTTGACATCCCTCCAGACCATCCACAACACCACCGACCTTCGTGTCATCGGCGAACTTACTCACCCATCCCTCCACTTCCTCATCCAGGTCATTTATGAAAATGACAAGCAGCAAGGGTCCTAGAACAGATCCCTGGGACACTCCACTGGTGACCGACCTCCATGCAGAAAAAGAGCCATCCACAACCACCCTCTGCCTTCTGCAGGCAATCCAGTTCTGGACCCACAAGGCCAAAGCCCCTTGGATCCCACGCCCTCTCACCTTGTAACAATATATTCCTGCAATGTATTCGAAACCTCTTGTAATGAAGGCCAATATGCCACTTGCCTTTTTTATAACCTGCTGTACCTGCCTGTTTACTTTCAGCAACTGGTGCACAAAGACACCTAGGTCTTACTGCACACTCCCCTCTCCCAATTTACAGTCATTCAAGTAATAAGCTTGATTTTACTTCCATAGTGAATAACCTCACATTTATCCAAATTATATTGCGTCTGCCATTGATATGCCCACTCAACCTGTCCAGATCATGCTGAAGGATCTCTACATCCTTATCACAGTTCATCTTCCCACTCAACTTGGTATCATCTGCAAACTTTGAGATATTATATTTTGTTCCCTCATCCAAATCGTTAATATAAAATAATTTCAGATGATGATAATGATGAAGATACTGTTTACAGAAGTCCTTTTAGAAGTAACAAATGAAGAGATCTATTATGTTGCCATTTATGTCACTATAAAGCCACTAAAGGTACAAAAATATTTCTTCAAAAAATAATTAGTAGAATACAACTAAAATGTAAGAAGCATAAAAATGGCCTAAGTTTTTAATGCCTTCAGAATCCACATATTTTGATCTTTCTGATATATTAAAATGCTTGACAGTAAATTTAAAATGTCTGTACGTTCATAAAGAAAATTGCATTATTCCTAAAGAGAATGGATAAGTAAGCTTCTCTTGAATTTTATATTTCCCTTATTGCGCATGTCACAGGAAAGGTGTTGCAATTCTTTTAAGAAAAAGAATTGAGTAGGTAGTACAGTAAAACCTCTTAAATCAAATGTTTGTGGAATATGAAAGTAAATAAACCAAGAGATTAGAGTTGCTATGCGGTGGCTACGAAAAGCTATCAAAGACACAAAACTTATTTTCATCTGTGTAGTGGTTATAATTAAGAGATTTACAGAATGTATCAGGTGGAATATTCAGTAAAATAAGGACAAGTGAGCTTATAGACCTGTTGATGAATCAGCTTAATCTTGCTGATAAACTGCACAGGAAACTATTTATTTTGCTCAGTTGTCCTAATGTAGTGTTTACAGCAGAGAAAGGCCAGACAAATGAGTCACTTATCCCAACAGCACAAAGCCAGTGTTTGTGATTCACATGAGTCTCCTCTCACTTTGTATTATCCCTTTGTATTCCTTTCTCCCTCATGTACTTATCTTGTTCTAGATTAATGGTTAAGTGGTTAAGTTTTAAATAGTTGATGAAAAGAATTTAACAAAGGTATTCAATTCAAAATATGGCAGAAAAAAAGAAGCTCATGTCTGAAATGATGAGGCTAATTCATTGAGGGAGGGAGGTTAGTGGGATGGTACTTGAGTAATGTTTTAAATCGTAGCTCTTCAGTTATCTTTTGAAGATGATCTACATGGCTGTTAAATGTTTGCCTGTCATTGGTCTCCAAATTGAAAGAACATCAGTGGAGAAATAATCAAATGACAGTGGACTCAAATAAAGCTTAGATTGATGGGTGAAATCTCTGCAGTCTGCTGACTAAGGGTCTTGTATAAAAGGTTCGGCAGTCTAGTTCAAAGAACAAAGAACAAAACAGCACGGGAAACAGGCCCTTCGGCCCAAAGAGCCCGCGCCGCCACCCCGATGTTCCCACCTCTCCCCGCGATCCCTGTCCATGTTTATAGATCTATGGATTAAAAACCAAATTTGAGACAATTTAGGGGGAATTTGTTTTGCCAATTATCCTAACAGCACACTTTTGGGATGTGGGAGGAAACTGGAGCACCCGGAGAAAACCCATGCAAGCATGGGGAGAATGTGCAAACTCTCACAGACACAGGCCCAAATCCATGTATCTGCACAGCACAGCGATAGTCACTGAGCTATCGTGTTGCCCATCAAACGGTCCAGGTCAAGCATACACAAACAACGTGAAGCACTAGGATACTCTCGAAAAAAATCCAAGAGCAGCCCTCTCACGGCCCATCGCGTATATGCCCCTTGTTAGACAACAAGGTGGACCAAAGCATTACAAGGATGCTGCCTGGACTGGGAGGCATGCCTTATGAAGATAGGTTGAGGGAGCTGGAACTCTTCTCACTGGAGAGACGTAGGTTGAGAGGCGACCTGATAGAGGTTTATAAAATGTTGAGAGGGATAGGGTGGATTCTCAGAGGCTATTTCCCCAGGTCGCTGCGAGAGGACACAGATTTAAGGTGCAGAGAAGCAAATACAGAGGGGATGTTAGGGTTCACTCAGAGGGTGGTGAGTGAATGGAATCGGCTGCCGTCGGTGGTGGTAGAGGCGAACTCGCTGGGGTCTTTTAAAAGACTTCTGGATGAGTATATGGGAACTAATGGGATAGGTGGTTATAGATAGGTCTGTGGCTTGGTAGGTATAGATGTGATCGGCACAACTCGTGGGCCGAAGGGCCTGTTTGTGCTGTAGTGTTCTATGTTCTATGTAAAGCACCTGTAGGATAAAAAGCAAGTACATCAATATCATCATCTATTTACACACTTCTCAGGGACTCCCAAGGCTCATGATCCCTATTTTAAATCAGTTTTCTATACCTCTCCATTCCCATTCTGTTCATGTGCCCATCTAAGTATTTCTTAATTAACTCCAGAGTGCCTACCTCCACCACTTTACTTTCCATATCCCCACCACCCTCTGTGAAAAAACTCCCTCTAGCATCCAAATTATATCTTACCCCCCCTCATCCTAAGCCCGTGACCCCTCGTGCTATTCGAGCCCATCCTCGGAAAAAGCTTAACCCTGTTTACTCTATCTATACCCCTCATAATCTTGTACACCTCTATTAGATCTCCTCTAAGTCTACGTCTTTCCAAGGAAAACAGTCCCAATTTGCCTAACCTCTCCTCATAACTCAGACCTTCCATAACAGGCAGCATCCTGGTAAACCTTCTCTGCACTCTCTCCAGACTCTCCACGTCCTTCCGGTAGTAAGGCGACCAGAACTGGACGCAGTATTCCAAATGAGGTCTAACCAACGTTTTACACAACTGCAACATTAAAGGCCAGCTCTTGTACTCTATACCCCTTCCTATAAAAGGGTATAGTATATTAGTATGTAATACTAATCCAGGTACTAACTATACATATAGCTCAGGAATTAATGCAATTTCTTTTTATTATGTCATTTTTTTATAGCTGGAATAAGGAAATGAGAGTTGGATATTTTCCTATACTTGTTAATATAATGGATGTAGGAGTGCAGCTTTTTGTTATCCATCAATAATTGTTTGGTTTCAATCATTACAACTTATAGTAGTGTCTGCAATAGTGTATGCATTTATTCTGATCCGTCTCTAGAGCAGTAATTCAATTTATAGTCTCATAAATAAGATGTGATCGGCACAACTCGTGGGCCGAAGGGCCTGTTTGTGCTGTAGTGTTCTATGTTCTATGTAAAGCACCTGTAGGATAAAAAGCAAGTACATCAATATCATCATCTATTTACACACTTCTTTGTATTAAATATTTTAAATTATTAAAAATAAATAAAATATTTAAAATATATAAATAAAATAAAATAAATAAACAGGTAATGGGAGATGTGATCATATTTAATATTAAAATATTAATAATATTAATATATTTAATATCAAATATTCTTTGAGGGATCTTGGGGTCAAGGTCCATAAGACTCTCAAATCGGCCTCCCAGGTGGAGGATGTGGTTAAGAAAGCTTACGGTGTACTGGCCTTCATTCAACGAGGGATTGAGTTCAGGAGTCAGGAGGTAATGCTGCAGCTTTATAGGACCCTTGTCAGACCACACTTGGAGTACTGTGCGCAGTTCTGGTCGCCTCACTATAGGAAGGACGTGGAAGCTATTGAAAGGGTGCAGAGGAGATTTACAAGGATGTTGCCTGGATTGGGAGGCATGCATTATGAAGACAGGTTGAGGGAGCTGGGACTGTTCTCCCTGGAGAGACGAAGGTTGAGAGGCGACCTGATAGAGGTTTACAAGATGTTGAGAGGAATAGATAGGGTGGACTCTCAGAGACTATTTCCCAGGGCTGAAATGGTCTCGACGAGAGGGCACAGATTTAAGGTGCAGGGAAGCAAGTACAGAGGGGATGCTTGGGGAAAGTTTTTCACTCAGAGGGTGGTGAGTGAATGGAATCGGCTGCCGTCGGTGGTGGTCGAGGCGAACTCGCTGGGGTCTTTTAAAAGACTTCTGGATGAGTATATGGGATCCAATGCGATTGGGGGTTATAGATAGGTCTATGGCTGGGTAGGTTTTGATGTGTTCAGCACAACTTGTGGGCCGAAGGGCCTGTTTGTGCTGTAGTGTTCTATGTTCTATGTTCTATATCTACAACAGACTCTGACCTCTGTGTGTTCTTTGGATTATAAATACAACATGTTTAATTTGGCTATGTATATTAATACCTGAAATTACAAATCAAAAATTGGGATAATTTTAGATTAACATGAATTCTAAAATCAATGATATCTGCCTATCTTTTCAGATTTTTCATTTGCTGCCAAGCTAGTATCAATATTACCTGTTGAATACATACGAGCTGAATCACCCTTTTCAATTTCACTATTTTCAGGTTTTATTTTTAGAAATGTAGGAAAATTTTCCAGATTTATTTTTTAAAAGCTGACTGCATCTCCTTTCTTGATAAAAATATATGAAAGCCAAATTCTTTGTTCCTTCTTCATTGATATTGTATTAAAAGAAAGTTACAAACTGATTTTGCTTTAGGTGATATAAAATTGTAAGCAGAATATGCCTGTTATATGAAGGACAGTGCTCTTAAATGGATCTTTTTGTTTATAATATTTCTTCTCTCCTTGCAAAGCAGCTGTAGTAATATGATTTTGCAATGTCATAGCAACTCATGACTTTGAAAAAGTGTTAACATGTTGTTTCTGTTGTTGATGTGATACAAAGCTCCTGCAAAGCAGCTGGCACAGTCCAGTGCACTGGCTTCTCTAACTGGACTTGGTAAGTAGCATCTTTTAAGAAAAACAGGTAATGGGAGAAAATGGATTTGTTCAAAATTTAAGCTTGTACATGTGCTGTACCTGTGTACTTTTTCATTTGTCACCAGTACTTTTTAACAATCAATGTTTTAACAATCAATTAACAATAACTTTTCAATGTGATAATTATGCATTTCTAGCTCACATTTTGTTTTTTTCATCCAGTTATAGATTACTGCATAAACTTATGGAACGTTGCTTGTATAGTACTAATGCCAAGTTGTCTTGCTGACATTGCAGAGCTTCATCCTTTCCCGGCCAGAACTTTTACCTTTCTGAACAGTGCAACAGGGCAATGTTAATTTTCAAAAATATTTGTTGTAGTGACATAATGCCTATTTTAATTTCTAGGCAATTTTCTGTTTCCATCTGGAAACTGGTGAAAGGAAATAACATCAGTGGGAACCCAATATTTGGAAATTTATTGTCACTAAATCAGATTCAAGCAAATAAAGCTATTTGGGGTTGGGAGCTAGTTATCTTTCCCTAGATTGGTACATTTGTTCTTACATAAAGTAGCAATGGCATTTTTTTCATAAATGCAGTGGTCGCAGTAGCACGCCGACACTTGCTTTCATGGAGTAAAATTATTGAAATTATTCAGTTTCTCGTTTGTGATTATAGTTTTAAGGACTTGTTAAAATTGCAAAACCTTTACTGAAGAACCAAGGCATTTTAAATCCCGAAAATGAATCTGGAATTTGTTCTCGCAATAAACCTCATGTATGTCATAGCCAGAATAGCCACTACACACTGTCTCCTTTGTTAATTATTATTGTAATGATTCTTCATGCCTGTAAACAACTAGACACTTTTTATCAATTTAAAAAAAAATTATACTCTGTTATAGTGATTCTTGCTTGCAATTTCTTAGCAAAAACTAAGACTGTTGGCAAGAAAGACTCAGGATTGCAAAGTGTGATGTTCTATGTTTTACTACATGGTTGTTTGTATTTCTCTCCTCCTCCATGATCAGCAGCTATTGCTCACCTCAAGTTAAAGTAATTACTTATATCAATAAAACACAGGCTGGACTTCATATGAGAGAAATAATAAACACTACAATAATGGTTTTGAATCCACTCATCTATATTTGAGTACACCATCTTAAATACCCAAGGTAATGTTCAATAGGTGCAGGTCAGTAGGACTAGGCAGAAAAATGGTTCAACACAGCCATGAAGGGCCAAAAGGCCTGTTTCTATGCTGTTATGTTCTATGGTTCTATATATTGTGAATAGCTGGGGTTCCAGCATTGATCCCTGTCTCACCCCACTAGTTACTATCTGCCAGTGTGAAAAAGGAGCCATTAATTCCTATTCTTTATTTCCTCCCTGCCAACCAGTTTTATATCCATCTCAATACATTTACCCTAATTCCATGTGCTTTAATCTTGTCCAATAATCGCCTATATAGGACTTTGTCAAATGCTTTCTGAAAGCCCAAATATGCTACATCGACTTGCTCTATCTTGTCAATTCTGCCAGTTACACCTTCAAGGAATTCCAGCAGATTTGTCAAGCATGATTTTGCTTCATAAATCCATGGTGACTCTGATATTACTATTCTTTCTAAACACTCACTATAAAGTCTTTGATAATGGATTTGAGACTTTTCCCCATTACCCATAGAATCATAGAACCCTCCAGTGCAGAAAGAGGCCTTCGGCCCATCGAGTCTGCACCGAACACTATCCCACCCAGGCCCTACTCCCATATCCCTATACATTATACCCACTAATCCCTCTAACCTACGCATCCCTAGACTAAGGGGCAATTTCTTAGCATGGCCAATCAACTAAACGGCACATCTTTGGACTGTGAGAGGAAACCGGAGCACCCAGAGGAAATCATGCAGACACGAGGAGAATATGCAAACTCCACACAGACAGTGACCTGAGCTGGGAATCTAACCCAGGACCCTGGAGCTGTCAAGCAGCATTGCTCACCCCTGTGCTATTGTTATTTTTACTGGTCTATAATTCCCTGTCTTCTCTCCGGCTTCCCTTTTTGAATATTGGAGTGACATTAGATACCCTCCTATCTGCAGGAACTGTTTCAGCATCCAGGAAGATGACCACCAATGCACCTACCATTGTTAGAGCCACTTCCTTAAGTACTCAGGGATGTAGATTATCAGGCCCTGGGGATTTATCTGATTTCAATCCCATTCAATTTTCCCAGCACCATTTCTCTACTAATATTGATCTCACTCAGTTCTTTTCTCTGACTAAATCTTGCATTCTCCAATATTTCTGGTATCTGATTTATGTCCTCTTTTGGGAAGATAGAACCAAAGTATGTATTCAGTTGCTCAGCCATTTTTTTGTTTCCTATTATACATTCCACCATTTCTCTCTGTAGGGAACCTACACTTGTCTTCACCAACCTCTTTCTCTTCACATGCCTTTGGAAATTCTTAGTGTCAGTCTTTATGTTCTTTGCAAGCTTACTTTTGTACTGTATTTTCTCCTTCTTAATCAATCCCTTGGTCCTTCTTTGCTGAGTTCTACTGCTCCCAATCCTCAGATGTATTATTTTTCTTGCCCAATCTGTATGCTTCTTTCTTGGATCAGATGCTATCTCTAATTTTCTTTTTAAGCCAACGATTGGCCCTCTTACCCATTCTGCTTTTGTGCCAGGCAGGAATAAACAGTTATTGCAGTTTCCCCATGTGGTCCTTGAATGTTTACCATTGCCTGTCCACTGTCATTCCTTTAAGTAACTCTCCCCAATTTATCAAGACCAACAAATGTCTCATATCTTCATACTTTCCTTTATTAAGCTTCCAAATCAACTAGTCTCCAAATCAACTACTTCACTCTCCATCTTGATAAAAGATTTTACTGTTGCACAGCTAGATTGGCAAAGATTTCCTTCTCATTACACAATACCAAATCTAAGAAGGCTTGCTCTCTAGTTGGTTCCTCCACATATGGGTCAAGAAAACAATCCTGTATACACTACAGGAGTTCCTTTTCTGCAGCATTGTGGCTAATTTGATTTGCCCAATTTATGTGCAGATTAAAATCACCTATGATCACTGATATTCTCTTATCACATACATCTATAATTTTGTATTTAATACCATTCCCAACATCTTACTGCAGTTTGAAGGTCTATATAAGGCACCCACTAATGTTTTTTGCTCCTTGGTATTTCTCAATTCTACCCATATAGTCTCCATGTTGTCAGAGCTAATATCCTTTCTCACTATTGTGTTAATTTCCTCTTTAACCAGTGACGTCACTCCAGCACTTACTAGCCACAAGTAAGAACAGGAATACATAAATGCAGGAAAAACCAATTACTGTATGAATAGACCGAAATTAAGTCATTGATAAAGACAGAATGTATCCATTCATGGAACAATGTGATATTAAAATGCTGATGTTTGTACCTGTCTATAAATATCTGTTAAACAATGTTCACCTATTTCATTACAACCATGTGTTAATAGAGTTTGGCACACCTATTGTGTAAAGGATATAAAAATGGGCCGCTCCTACCTTGAGAGAAGGTAGCTGCCCAGTACTGTGGAGTGCTGGTGCCTTTTCCCCATGAAGCTTCATTAAATAAAACTGTATTGTTGCACCTCCATTTGGACTCGGGGTAATTGGTAATTTTTGCACAACAATTGGCGTAGTCGGCAAGGATCCTATTACTGATGAGATCGATTGGCACTCGGGTAGAGACCACTGAATCTGAGAGAGTCAGACAGGGTCAAGGATATAGTTTGCAAGGGGTTAACCTCAAGGAGCTAATATTTGTAGTAATAAGTATTGCCGTATATGGTATAGCGATATAACTGCTTGCTGATGGTGATAAGTAACTGTGACTTGTGCTGACCAACAAGAGGACAAGGTAATGCCTGTCTCTGAACCTCATCTTAGACCGGATATCAAGAGGGGAAATCCCCCATGCTAAGGTCAGGTATGTAAGTAGGGAAAGAGACACCAAGGGCACTTAGGATAGTGAAGCACAAGTGGCAGAGGTCGGTTAACATCAAACTCTGTAATGGCGAACAAACACAGAGTTGCCATCTGATTGCATGAAAGTTTGTTAAGTTGGGAACTGTACTGTCAAGTTGTGAAAGCAGGGCGGAAAAGGAATCCGATCAACTCTGACCTAAACTGGATTGTGGTGGTAACAGTGGATACCGTGAGTATAAATTGAAACAATGTAATGGCAGTGAAACACGGTGCTAGAGTAGTAAAGGTGATCGAGGCTGGTGAAGTCCCTACGGTAGAGAGCACACTTTACCAGGGAGTAATTGTAGGCGGGGCAGTTGAAGTCTGCAAAATGGTAGATAGTAAAGTTAAAAAGGGAATCTGCAGATTCCCTCATTGAAGTTTACTTGACAGATAGGAAACAGTTAATAAAGAGAACAGTTAATAAAAGATGGCTGGAATAGTTCTCAGACCTTAGAGCAGCAGAGAAGGTGGATAGATAAAGAAACGAGAAATAAGACAAAGAAGATAGGAGTAATGTTAGTACATCAGTGAGCTGGTCTAACTGAGCAATTAGTCATCTCTACTAAAAAGTGGAGTGAAAATAAAACAGAGATTAAATAATTAGAATCCCGAGTGAGGGAACTGGAGAAACAAACCCAGGTATTAGAAGAGAAGCAATGGAGAGGGGAAACTGTTCCTCTACCACCTCATGAGTCCACACAACAGAGACCAACCGTTCCTTCAGAGGAATGGGAAGCGCTAGAACACAACTTAGCACCAGTAACCTGAGAGGGAACAGATGCGCAGCCGAAAGCAAATTATAAACCCATCACCCCAAGCGAGAGACAGCAAATAGCGGCTTCCCTGGGTAAGTTACAACCTAGAAACGCAAACACTAAATTCTGGGAATAACTAGACAGAATCTAGGTAAGGCACCAATTACATCTGAGAGACATACACCAGCTGATCAGGGCAGCCTGTCCAGCAGATAAATGAAGGCAGGTAGCAGGTGGACCCATTGCTCCTCCAGCTCAGGATTATAGAGGGGGACGGTGGACATATATAGTCGCCCTAACATTGGAGACAGATGCCCAACAGGCACCCTTCACCCAGTTTAAAGCAGAGATTTAGAGGGTATTAGAGAATGCACCCATTAACTGGAGCAGAACAACCACAACAAAACAGTTAAAAAGGGGAAGGAGCTTCTGAATACGGGGAACAATTGTTCCAAGTATATCAAAAGTGCTTGGGACAAGGAAACCCAGCTCGTGAGGATCGAGCGTTCATCCAGGTTTTAAGGAGGGGGTCGCTAGTGTTCACCAAACTATCCTAAAAATGGGAATGATTATGATGGGTTGGTTGAGTGGGCTAGCAGTGTTACCAGAAGAGAAATCCCAGATAAGAACAAGACTAGAAAGAGGAGCAGCTTACAGTAATGGGAATGGAACAAAGTCTAAACTGATTTGCCACAATTGTGGACTTTGCAAGGGATTGTGGGGCCCCACAAAAAGGGAACAGATTTGAGAATAGTGGAAGACCTTGCAGCCACTGTAATAAATATGGACACAGAAAAGAACAAAGAAGAACAAAGAACAAAACAGCACAGGAAACAGGCCCTTTGGCCCAGTGAGCCCGCGCCACCACCCCAATGTTCCCACCTCTACCCGTGATCCCTTGTCTATGTTTATAGATCTATGGATTAAAAACCAAATTTGAGACAATTTAGGGAGAATTTGTTTTGCCAATTAGCCTAAGAGCACATCTTTGGGATGTGGGAGGAAACCGGAGCTCCCGGAGAAAACCCACGCAAGCACGGGGAGAATGCATAAACTCCCACAGACACAGGCCCAAATCCATGTATCTGCACAGCACAGCGATAGTCACTGAACTGTCGTGTTGCCCATCAAATGGTCCAGGTCAAGCGTACACTAACGACGTGAAGCACTAGAATACTCTCGAAAAAGATCCAAGAGCAGCCCTCTCACGACCCATCGCGTGTATGCCCCTTGTTAGACAACAAGGTGGACCAAAGCACTGTAGGATAAAAACAAGTACATCAATATCATCATCTATTTACACACTTCCCAGGAACTCCCAAGGCTCATTTTAAATCAGTTTTCTATACCCTTCCATTCCCATTCTGTTCATGTGTCCATCTAAGTATTTCTTAAATAACTCCAGAGTGCCTGCCTCCACCACTTTACTTGGCAGCCCAAAGCTGTGTGTTGGGATGAGCATGAGAGACATCTGACCTGATCCATAACCACAGCAGAATGGAGGGACCACAGGACCACCGGGGTCAGCAAGATTGATGGTCTGCAGCCCCCCTTCACAAGGATAAGAAGGAGGGAAGGATTTATGTGTCAGCACTAGTAGGGTGCAGGCAATGTGATATGTTGGTGGACACAGGAGCATTTATATTTGTCACTGACCTACCCTTACCCACTACAAATAAAGTGATTTACCTGATGAGATAGGAGAGAATAAAACACCTGTCTACCTGAGCAAGACCATGTTAGTAGAGATAAATAAGCTATAAATACCAATGAGATTTTATGTGTGCAAAAATAACAAGGATACAGTAATGGGAAATGATTTGATGAGAGAATATGAGATTCTGATAGAAAAGAGAAAATTAATCTGGCCAAGACAGGACAGTCAGAAAACTAGAATAGGAAAACTCACAAGTCACCTCGAAACTGTTAAGGTGGCCACAGTCACCACCAGAAATTGGGAATTAGAGACGGAGCCATCTGTGCTTCCGTCCCTGGGGTGTGGGCTGAAACCAAGTTAGATATCGGTTTGACTGCAATGGACCCAATAAAGGTATGGGGTGGAGCTTAAGCCACACTGACAATACCCAATAAAACCACAGGCAGAGAAAGCTGTAGTGAAAAGGTTAGTGGAAAGGGGGATTCTGAGAGAGACACAAGCACCACTAACTCCCCAGCATGGCCCGTGAGCAAGCCTGACGGAAGCTATATAGGCTCACAATAGATTACACCGGACTCAATAAAGTCACACCCAAGTTGCACTCCTTTGTAGCAAGCCCTTCGACAATTCTCAATGGACTGTACAGGACCACAAAATATTCACAGTATTGGACATAGCCAACGGATTCTGGTCCTTACTATTGGATCCTCAATTCCAAGACAAATTTATCTTTACAATGGGAGACAAACAGTACACTTGGACTCGTTTACCACAGGATTCCACAACAACCCCACTATCTTCCACCCAGTAATAAGTGACATCCTGAACTGGGTAGAACTGCAGAAAATGGTATGATTCTACAGTACATAGACAAAATCCTATTAGCTTCAGAGTCCAAGTTGAGACAACAAAAAGCCTTGTACTCTGTACTGAGAGGATTAAAAACCGCAGGGTTAAAGATGAGTCTCAAAAAGGCACAAATAAGGAAAACACAGGTCCTATATTTAGGACATCTTATATCCCAAGCATTTAAAGAAATGCCGATGACCAAAAGAAGGCAATACAACAAATACTGTCACTGTAAGAGGGGTCAGAAAGGTGCTAGGATTATTCAACCATAGCTGAAGTTTCATCTCAGGGTTCGCAAAACTAGCAGAACCCATACAGAGATTAGTCAAAGGGGGAAAAGCAGCTTTAGATCCCATCAAATGGGGACCCGAGCAGGAAGAGTCTTACAGTAAACTAAAAACAGAACTGATATCAACCCCTGGAATAGGATTACCCGATTCTAATAAGGACTTCCATATCCATTGTAGCAATGAGGGAGGATTGTATTGCGCAGTGGTAACACAGGAACCATGGCGACAGAAAGAGACCTATAGGATATTATTCCACAGCAGAAGGGCCAGTAGTCACCGGAGTGCCAAGGTGCATGGCCGCCTTGGACTGCGCTGCCTGGGCTGTAAAGCAAGCCAGTAATCATGACGGGGAATATAATCCTTCACCCAAAACACCTGAACTTGAGAAAACTAAGGTCAGTCTCAAACATGAGAAGGGCTCAGTGGGAAGCTGTCCTCTTTCCTCCAAGCAAGTCTGGGAATAAGGGATACAGGGGATAACTCAGCAGAAGGGATTTTATACATGGGAGAGCTGCACAATTGCATGGCTGTAGATATGAACAAAAGGGAGGGTAGGATAAAGGACATACCCTTAGTAACAGCTGAGGAAATCCTTTTTGTAGATGGGTCACGCAAATATGTGGCAGAATCATCCCGAACAGGGTGGGCAGTAGTGAATGACAAATTAGAAATAGTAAGGTCAGGAAGAAGTGACGGAAGTCTATTTGCACAGGTAGCAGAACTAGTGGCACTCACACAGGCACTAGATTTATCTAAAGGTTAAAATGGTAAACATCTATTCAGATAGTCACTGTGCATTTGGGATCATACATGATACATGACAGCTTGGGAAAGAAGAGGGTTCATAACCATGGGAGGAACCCCTATTAAGCACCAGCAAAGAATTGAGGCACTGTTGAGAACCAGCAAGAAACCTAGAAAAGCCAGAGTAATTAAAATTAAAGCACACCAGAAAGAACCAAGAAGAGATAATCCAGACTGGTTAAACTTCAAAGGAAACCAAACTGTAGATAAGGCGGCACAGTTAGCCTTAGAACAGGAGACAATTGGCGAGCTGCCAATAGCACAGATAGAACAGACAGGAGACGAGATAAATATTTGGGACTTACATGAGGATGTCTTGAAAGAGGAAAAGGAGAGATGGGAAGCAAAGGGAGCAGTCAAAGGAACTGATAACATTTGGAGACGGGAAGATAAAGTAATAGCGCCAGAGTGCATATAAAACACCCTATTGGAACTACACCATGGACTCCCACACGTGGATAGAGAGGCCATGATAACTAGTATAGGAAAGGAATGGTGGCGGAAAGGGATGGGAAGAGATAATAGCTCGACGTGCGGGCAATACAACCCTGGTTGACTCATAAAAATTAAAATGGGACACCAGCCAAGACCAAAGAGACCCTGGGAATATCTGCAAATGGATTTCACAGGACCACTACCACAATCCCATCGCAAAACTTATTGTCTGGTTATTATAGACCACTTCACCAGGTGGATAGAAGCATTCCCTACTACAAATTGTACTGCTACCACAGTGGCTAGGATATTGGCAGAGGAGGTAATCCTTAGATGGGGAGTACACCTACAAATTGATTCGGACCAAGAGACTCACTTCACTGGAAAGGTGGTAAAAACAGTGTGTCAATTAATGGGGATAAAACAAAAATTTCACATCTCTTAGCAACTACAAAATTCTGGAACGGTGGAATGTATCAATAGAACACTTAAGAATGCACTAGCTAAAGCCATACAAACATCGGAAAAAACGTGGACAGTGGTATTGCCCACTATACTAATGAGATTAAGAGCTACCACAAACTGGACAACTGGATTAAACCCTTATGAATTAATGACAGGACGGGCGATGCAATTACCAGAACATATCATAACAGGTGAGGCTGACATAGGTCCACTTAAAGATAAAATCAGGAGATATGTTTTGGAATTAAGCACCCAACTCAAAAGGATGCCCAAATTGGTAAGAAGTAATCAGGAACAAAGAGACGCAGAGAGAGAGCTTAAAATGCTCCCTGATGTCCCAGTAGCAGGAAGTCACATCCTAGTAAAAAGATTACCTGACAAATCAGGGTTTGCACCAAAATGGAATGGGCCATATGAAGTTATAATTAGTGGAGACACCTGTGCCTGAATAGACATAAGAGGGAAAGGCATATAAAAACATTGGACACAGCTGAAACTACACACAGAAATGCATGAATGAATGAGTGAACTAACAGAACTGCTTTCCTCAACATAGGCAAAGACTGCAAGTGAGAACAACTGGCGTGTGTGGGTCAATAGATACTATAACTTTTGGATATTATATAAATTATAGTGTTAGGTTCGATATTTGATCGTTGCGAATAGGTATGTAGTTGTGTATGTTACTGCACTACTTTGCATTGTAGTGACTGTAAATTTGACTGGATTGAAGGATAACCTATTTTATAAGACTCTGATATATTTACACAGGAATCGAACTGTATGTTACCCGTTAGCACAATCGGTAGAAGCTCTATTTGTAGCCACCCCTGGGTGGACCCCTCATGACTTAGATACTGTAAATACATCAGATGCACCTTATAAGGGACATATTGGCAAATATTAAAGAGGTATACAAGGGAGATGTGTGGGACTTGTAAACTCCGGAGATTTTGTGTGCAGGGGGTCCAACCGGTGGGAGGAAAAGCTTGTTTAAATACTGCAAGCTATCCACTTTATTTTACAGGGCAGGGATAGGGATGTGCCTATGCCTTGGTCTCTCAGGATGATTCATGCGTGCAGATGCAGTGTGTCCATCAACATTGTCAGGTTAATAAGGGACAGACTACTTGCACTTGTGAAGAACAGAAATGTCTGAATATAACCACAGGAAGACACCTCATTTGTGGACATTGCAATGGAACTCACGTAAGCTCAGCCAAATGGACATACCCATTTGATACTTACCAAGTGATGGGATCAAACGGGGAGTCAGATAAACCAAACAATTGGCAATATGAACAAAGTCATAATCAAGACACTAAATGTTACTGGGCTAAGAAAGGATATGTGTTCCTCTTCAATGGTACTTATACGACAGAAACACCAAACCTCCCAAACCGTTTTGCAGTAGGAACAATAGGACCACTGACTGTTCCATGCCCTCAGGAGGGGCATATTCAGAGGAGAATATAACCCAGGCTATCAGCAAAGAATTCAGTGCCAACTGGGAAATCCGGGGCACAATGGGTTCCTCACTGGGATATGGGTTCCTTGGAGCCTTATCTCTGGCGGGGGAGGTGGCAGGAGTCATAAGTGCAAAGAATAGGAATCATACTGTTTGTGGACTAACAGTCCTGGGAAACAGCATTTCAAAAGCACAGGAGGCTGTTAATCAAGAAATGGATGAACTACGATTATATGCACAACAAACACAATATGCAGTAGAGTACCAGGGGGAGTCTGGTACAAGGGGGAGTGCGTACAATTATAGGCAATAAATACATAACCCACATCACGGATGAGTTTTATAATATCACACAAATCATCAATGACATCAGAAAACAACTTGATAGTTTCAGACAGGAACCCAGGAAAGCAGGTAACTGTCTGGAATGGCTGGTAGGGGGATCCTGGGAATCTTATTTGTTACATAGATTAGCCATACTCATTTCAATTATAATTCTCTGTTGTCTGATTATTGGATGCCTAAAAGTCTGCTGCCAGGTTGTGATAACCAGAATGATGCCGGGAGCCAGTGTATCCATCGAAGAAGAAACCACAATGAATTTCCCCGAAGAAACGAAGGAAAAAAGGAAAACTACCTATATATGTGAAGATGCAGCTGTTAGTCGAGGGATTATTAAGAATAGTAATCTGACCAAATGAGGGGACTCTAATGGGGAAAAAAAATGCAAAGATGGATATCTGCATAAAAAATAGCTGCCTGGCACATAAAGGGTTAAAAGACATTCAGCAGGCACTGACTTTCAATGCAGACAACTACTTGAAATTTAAAACATAGAGGACTGACAGTTATTTGAATTAAACATACAGAGAACAAATACTGCAAGAAGCCAGTATTTAAAGATAAAGATAGTCCTGGGACAATGGGGTCTGATAGGCAGATTAGCCACAAGTAGGAACAGGAATACATAAATGCAGGAAAACCAATTACTGTATGAATAGACTGAAATTAAGTCATTGATAAAGAGGAAATGTATCCATTCATGGAACAATGCGATATTAAAATGCTCATGTCTGTATCTGTCCATAACCATGTGCTAAACAATGGTTATCTATTTGATTACATCCATGTGTTAATACTGTCCAGTCCACCTATTGTGTAAAGGGTATAAAGATGGACCGCTCCTATTGTATCATTGAGAGAAGGTAGCTGCCCAGCACTGTAGAGTGCCAATGCCTTTTCTCCACGAAGCTTCGTTAAATAAAACTGTATTGTTGCACCCCTCAGTCTGACACTGAAGTGGTAATTTCGCACAACAATCCCATCCTCCAGTTTGAAATGCAGCCATTTTCCATAACTTGCTGTTTTCTGTCTTTCAGCCAAATTTTATATTCAAGATGACACTGACTTTCCTATTTTATGAGGTACTTTGTCAAAGGCATTCTTAAAATCCATGCCAACAACATCCATTGCATTTTCTTCGTCAACTTTCTGTTACTTTTTAAAAAAAATCAAATTATAATAATCATTATCATGATCAAGCATTATAGTTCTTTTACAAATCTGTGCTGGGTGTCCTTAATTGGTTCAAACTTCTCCAAATATTTGTTAATTATTTCCTTGATTATTGAATGCAAAATTTGATGTTAAACTCAACAGCCGAAGTCGTTAAATTCTTTTTTGAATAAGGGTGTCACATTTGCCATACAGCAATCTTCTGGCACCTCCATCGTACGTATGGATGATTATGGCAAACAATTTTGACTTCTCCGTCCCCATTTCTCATAGAAACTGGATGTAACTATCCAGAACAGGTGACTTATCCACACTTAAGTATAGTCAGATTTTTCAGTACAGCTCATCTATAAACTTGCAATCAGCCATTGCCTCTACCATCTCCCCTCCATGGGTATTTCGGCAGTACTCATTTTTAACCACTAACAAGGTCTCATCAAATATTCTAATCCATATCACTCTATTCCCTCCCTATTCATGAACCCATCCAGATGCCTCTTAAATGTTGCTAATATGCCTGCTTCCACCACTCTAACAGTGTGCTTCAGGCACCAACCATTCTCTGCATGAAAAACTTGCCCTCACGCATCTCTCTTAAACTTTTCCCCTCTCTCCTTGAACCTGTGCCCCCTTGTAATTAACAGTACCACCCTGGGGAAAAGTCTCTGACTATCCAATTTGTCTCATCTTCTCATAATTTTGTATACCTCTATCAATTTGCACCTCAGCTTCTGTCTTTCCAGTAAAATCAATCCGAGTTTACTCAACCTCTCCTCACAGCTAACATCCCCGAGACCAGACAATACTCTGATGAATCTTCTTTACACTCGCTCTACTATCATATTCTCTATCTTTCATGTAGAGGCATCTAGCACAGATTCATTTCAAAGAGAGCTTAAAAAAAAAGTACTGGAGGAAGAAAGGGATAAAGTGATTTGATAATAGGGTGAATGAAATACAGTAGGAGGAGGTTGCGTGATTGATTGACGTGTTTTTGTGCTGTCAAGTTTTATGAAATTCTGTGTACTACAGATAACTGTTAAATTATTGTCCCAGCTACCTAAACTGGATAGGATCTTTTTTGAATTTGTCAACAACAAAAAAACGACCCTTTAGTTCTGGCTGACTCAAGGCAATCCACTAGACAATGTGTCTCTGTCTTTACCAACATTTCTGCAGGTTTTTCTACTATTGTTATTGCGAAGAGGCAGTTATAGTGAAAACGGATGATGGGGAGGGAGCGCATGGGCATGTGTGCAGCTACAAACCCAGAAATATCAGGATGGAAGAGATTCTATTGTTCTGTGAAAATTAACAGCAGAATCTTATTATGGTCTTTTTCCTTAGTTTCTTGCTCAACAATCTACCGTACTGAATACAGCCAGCTGCCTAGAATGTCTGTGACAGAAATCTGCTATGAGGAGAATAGACCCCAGCAATTAGATCTGATTATACAGAAGGTATGGTGTCTGACAACAAAAAGGAAACAAGGTCTTATACTGGTCTGGGAAGTGATCACAGTGAGTAAGGTTGATTAGGTATCTTGATCAATTGGGCCATTGGGCTGAAATATGGCAGATGGAGTTTAATTTAAATAAACGCATTTTGGTAAATTGAACCAGGGTAGGACTTATTCAGTTAATAGTAGAGGGTTAGGGACAGTTACAGAACAAAGCGATCCAGGGGTACAGGTTCACTACTCCTTGAAAGTGGAATCACAGGTGGACAGAGTGCTGAGGATGATATTCAGTGTGCTTGGTTTGACTGGTCAGTACCTTGTACAGGAGTTAGGACATATTGTTGAAGTTGTACAAGACATTGGTAAGGCTCACTTGGAATACTGTATACAATTCTGATCACCCTATTATAGAAAGGGTATTATTAAACTTAGAAAGATTGCAGAAAAGATTTACTAGGATGTTACTGGGACTTGATGTTTTGAATTATAAGGAAAGACTGGATAGACTGGGACTTCTTCCTCTAGAGTGTAGAAGGTTGAGGGGTGATCTTACAGAGGTTAATCAAATAATGAGCTAGGTAATAATAGATCAGCTAAATAGTCAATAAATTTTCCCAATGGTACGGAAGTCTAAACTAGAGGGCATAGGTTTAAGGTGAGAGGGGAGAGATACAAAAGGGGCAATTTTTTCATACAGAGGGTGGTGAGTGTCTGAAACAAGCTGCCAGAGGTAGTAGTAGAGGCAGGTACAATTTTGTCTTTTAAAAAGCATTTAGACAGTCACATGGTTAGAATGGGTTTGAAGGGACGTGAGCCAAATGCAGGCAATTGGGTCCAGCTTAGGGGTTAAAATAAAGGGCAGCATCGACAAGTTGGGCTGAAGGGCCTGTTTCCATTCTGTAAACCTCTACGAATCTCTGAGGTAAGAAGAGATGAAGTGACTCCCTTCTATTCAGCCTCCTCAGTTGGTCACAACAAAGATTCAAGTTTATTTTTCAGGTGGATATACCTTTCTGGTAGTAAAATATGTTGAAATATTTAACAATTTGTGAACAATAAAGGCCCATCATCAAAGAAAGAACAAATTTATTAACACACACATACACACAAAACACACACAGTCTATGTGGAGTTTGCATGATCTCCCCATGTCTGCATGGGCTTCCTCCCACATTTCGTAGGTGTGTGGGTTAAGTGAATTAGACATGCTAAATTGACCATTGATGTCAGAAGATTTAGCAGGGTAAATATGTGGGATTGCGGGGAGAGGATCAGGATGGGATTGTGGCAGGTGCAGGCTTGATGAGCCGATTGGCCTCCTTCTGTACAGTAGAAACACATACAAAGACACAAAAGCACACAGACACCATCAACCACCGCCTCCCTCCCCTGTGTCACTTGCAATTTCTTTCTAGTGGCTAGGCAGCCTTGCCTTGAAGTGCGTCACCCATTGTCTGTATTCAAAGTGTCAGCCATTGTTTCCTTGTCCAGTACTTCACATTTTTAATGTGTCTTCCTTAGACAGTTACAAGTTTTGATGGGTATCTGGATTGTAGAAAAGATCTCTTATTTCACACTCCCTTAAAGATGATTTGTTTGTTCCTCACCTTCACCTTTGAATGCCTTCTCTTCTCAATTTAAATTGCAAATTGAAGCAAGTTGAAAATTCCTATTTTCAAAAAATAAAGGGGCTTATATGCATTAATGCAGATCAAGGAATGGGTGAGAGAATGCAGGATGGGGAGAGAATGTAGGGTGGAGGATGAGTGCAGGATGTGGAGAGATTGTGTATGAAATGATACTGGGTAAACAATGTCAGGGAGGAGAGATCACTGAAGGATTGGGTGCTAGGGAAAGATCATGGAAGGGTTACAAATGTGAGGTAATGCATTTTGGAAGGTCTAATACAAATAGGAAATGTACAATAAATGGCAAAAACATTGATAGGCAAAGGGATTTGGGTGTACAGGAACACAAGTCACTGAAAGCAGCAAAGCAAATAGAGAAGGTAATCAAGAAGGCATGCAGCATGCTTGCCTTCATCGGACAGGATATTGAGTTTAAAAATTGGTAAGTCATGTTGCAGTTTTATAGGTAGGCCGCACTGAGAATATAATTTTCAATTCTGGTCACCACTCTACCAGAATGATGTGAGGCTTTGGAAATGATACAGAAAAGATTTACAAAGATGTTGCCTCGTATGGAGGGCATTAGTTATGGAGGAGAGGTTGGAGAAACTTGGTTTGTTCTCACTGGAACGACAGAGGTTGAGGGGCGACCTGATAGAAATCTGCAAATTTATGAGAGGATGGACAGAGTGGATAGTCAGAAGCTTTTTCCCATGCTGAAAGTGTCAATTACTAGGGGGCACAGATTTGAGGGGCAAGGTTTAAGGAGATGTACAAGGCAAATTTTTTACACAAAGTGTAGTGGAAATCCGGAACTCGTTGCTGGGGAAATAGTCAGAAGCTTTTTCCTAGGGTGGAAGAGTCAATTACTAGGGGACATAGGTTTAAGGTGCGAGGGGTAAGTTTTAAAAGAGATGTACAAGGCAGATTTTTTATACAGAAAGCAGTGGGTGCCTGCAACTCGTTGCCTGTGGAGGTAGTAGAAGCGAATAGGGTAGTGACTTTTAAGGGGCATTTTGACAAGTACATGAATAAGATGGGACTACAGGCATATGGTCCCTGGGAGTGTAGGGGGTTTTAGTTAAGTCAGGCAGCATAGACGTTGCAGGCTTGGAGGCCGAAGGGCCTGTTCCTGTGATATAATTTTTCTTTGTTCTTTGTGCACAGTGTAGGGTGAGAGACTATGGCAGCAGATTTCTTTGGAAACTGCAGCAATACTCCTCCCAGAATACATATAACACTTGAAATGTAATTTCTTTGCTCCGTCTGGAAACCCTTAGCTCCCTTGACCTGTTGGGTTTTCAAAACCTGGGAACCTTAAATTCAATACTAAATTTTGCTGCTTTATAGAAGCCATTGCAGATTCCACTTAGTTCCCATGCTGTTGACATTATTGTTGCGCACCCAATTCTAGAATCAGAGAATCCCTACAGTGTAGAAGGAGGCCATTTGGCCCAACAATCATCTTAACCTAGGTCTTATCCTCATAATGCCAAGCATTTTCTCTGCCAACCCTTCCAACATTAAGGGTCAATTTAGCATGGCCAATCCATCTAACCTGCACATCTTTTGAGAATGGGAGGAAACTGGAGCACCTGGAGGAAACTCATGCAGACATGGAAAGAACATGCAAACTCCACACAGATAGCACCTGAAGCCTTGCCCCAGGAGATGCAACATAGCTGGTGGAAGGTTGCTGCCTTTCAAGAAAATAATTGCAGGTAGCCTTGGAAGCTGACCTCAAGCAGCTATAGGAGATCTAGCTTCATATAATTTTAACTTGGCATGGGAGGCAGGAGTGTGTGTAAATATAAGGACTTAAGAAACAGCAGCAGAAGGTGGTCATTTAACCCACTGAACCATTCAATATGATCATGGTTAATTTGATGTGTCTAATACTAGCCTTTAATATATTCAATCAAGCCATAAATTACTCTCTTTTACTCTCCAAAGATTAACATCCCTCCAAAAAAAATTCATCCTCACCGCCATCATAAATGGGATTATTTTGAAACTATGAACAGTCCCCCACCACAGTTCAGGATTTCTTTATAAGAGGAAACACCCTTTCAGGATCTTCATTGTAAAGTCCTCCCAGGATCTTATAGTTTCAGTCAGATTTTACAGGTTTCAAACAGACCCAAACCTGAACTCTTCCTTATAAAAAACTGTCTTAATTCCAGGAATCAATTTAGTGAACATTTACTCAAGTGCCTCTTATGTAATTACATCCCACAAGTAAGCAGTTCAAACCAAAATGCAGTATTCTAAGTGTGATCTCACTATGTGCTGTACCTATACGCTAACTTTTTGTTCATGGACAAAGATACTCTGATCTCTTCGTAATCTAAGTGAACAAACTCACATTTTCCCATATTATACTATATTTACCAAATGTTTACCCAGTTAAAAACCTATTGATATCCTTTTGGATCCTCCTCAGAACTTGCTTTCCTACCTATCTTTGTATTGTGATAATAGTAGTGCAATTGTTATAGATATATATATTTTTTATGCTTAAATGAAATGTTTAAAAAATCAGCTTTATTCTGCAAGCAATTGGTATGTCTGGTCAGAATGTAGCTCCCATGTTGGGAGTCTGGAAAGGATGCAGGTGCTGGGAGAGCAGGATAATTATTTATCTTAGCCATGTAATGTTAACTCAGTATAGAGCTAATGGATTTTTGTTTTCCACTGGGGTTTTGATTAGGATGATTAAAAGGGTCATATATTATCAATCAGGTGCTGATGTGGAATGGAAGGAGGTAGATTCGGGAACAGAAAACAGTCTGTTTAGCTGGGGTCTGGCTAACATCAGCGGTATGTGCAGGCTATTCCTGAGAACTCACTCTTTTTCCACAAAATCTTTCTGAAAGCTTTGAGACTATTAGCACAACTTTTAGCAAGCATGCCTGATTTGCTAACTATATTTATTGAAAAGTACATTTGAGGTATGAATGAATGGGACTTATTTAAAAATGTAACATTTATTAACTAGAAAGTAAAGTTGCTTTCTTTTATTTTTAAATAATGTTCAACTGTTAATGATTAAGATAATTCATTTGTTAGAGTTATATTTAAACTGTATTGTTAAATAAAGTTTGCTTTAGTATAAAAGATCCTTATTTTGTCAGTAGAATTTTTCTTGGAGTAAAATATCTTTTCCTCACAATTATGCCAAAATAGAAAAATTGTTGAGTCTAGTCTAGCTTCAAAATAGATCATGGGATTCTGCTCCGGGGCCTTAACAATATCATCAGCAACTTTGGCTACAATGCATTTTTTCTCTTCATCCAATGTGGCATCAATGATACAGTTTGTCAATCTGAAAAAAGGGCATCAATGAAGCTTTAAGAGCTATCAGCAGCAGTTAAAAGCAACCTTTAACCTTTAGTCTAGCCTGTGCTAGGCACTTCGTGGTGCCTAGAAGTAGCAACACTGGCAACTTTCTGCACCTCAGGCCTAAAATACCCAATGCTAAAATGCCGCCCCTACTACCTTTCACAGAAGTTTACCTCTGTTATCCTGATGGCAGTTTACATCCCACCTGAGGTGGACATGAAGATCACGCTGGACAAAATATGCACCACTGTGAATAGCCTTGGGACAAAATATTCTGTGGCCTCATTCATTGTGGCCGGGGACTTCAATCAGGCCAAGTTCAAGAGCGTACTATTAAGTTACCACCAACACGTTTCCTGTTCCACCAGGTACCCAAACATCCTAGACCACCGCTACACAAATATCAAATATGCCTACCGCTCTATCGCCCACCCACACTTTGGCAAATCAGGCCACAAGGCTATACTCCTGCTCCCAGCTTACAAGCAAAAACTGAAGCAGAAGAATCCATCAAGAATCCATCGTGCAATGTTGGTCTGAGGAATCAGATGATCTCTTACGGAGCTGTTTCGAGTCAGTGAACTGGTCAGTATTTAAAAATACCGTGACCAGCCTGAACGAGTATATCACTACAGTAACTGACTTCATTAGTAAGTGTGTAGAAGACTGGGTGCCAAAGAAGCAAATCCATGTGTTCCACAACTGGAAACCGTGGATGAACAGGAATATCCACTGCTTGCTGAAGTCCAGGTCTGAGGCGTTCAAATCAGGTGACACTGACCTGTACAAGAAAGCTAGATACTATCTAAGGAGATCCATCAAAGATGCCAAAAGACAGTACCTGACCAAGCTAGAGGCCCAGGCTAGCTGACTAGAGCAAGGTCTGTAAGACATAACAGGCTACAAGATGAAGGCACTTAAAATTGCCAGCTCCAATGCATACCTCTTTGATGAGCTCAATGCCTTCTACTCCTGTTTTAAGCAAGAGTTCAGCGAGAGCATGTCCTCCACCCTGGAAGCTCTGGATGAACCTGTATCTGGGGTCACCATTGCAGATGTCAGAGCAGCTTTCTTGAAAGTCAACCCCATGGAAAGCAACTGGCCCGGACGGGGCACCCAGATGAGCACTTAGCTCCTGCACAGATCAACCTCTATTTACATAGTCTGAGGGCCCTAATTTGCTTCAAGAAGATGACCATCATCCTGATACCTAAGAAAAATGGTGCCTTAATGATTATTGGCTGATGGCTCTGACATCCATCATTATGAAGTGCTTTGAAAGGCTAGTCATGGCATGAATCAATTCCAGCCTCCTGCTTTACCTGGATCCACTACAGTTTGCCTACAAGTGCAACAGATCCATAGCAATGTCATCTTCCTGGCCCTGCACTCAACCCTAGAACACCGAGATAACAAGGACACCTATGTCAGAGTCCTACTTCTTGACTACAGCTCAGCCTTCAGTACGATTATTCCTACAAAACTCATCTCCAGGCTCCATGGCCTGGGCCACAGCACTTCCCACTGTGATTGAACTTCCTAACTTACAGACCACAATCAGTAAGGATAGGCAACAATACCTCCTCTATGATCATCCTCAACACTGGTGCCCCACAAGGCTTTGTCCTCAGTCCCTTCCTTACACCTTACATACCTATGACTGTGTGGCCAAATTTCCCTCCAACTTGATTGTCAAGTTTGCTGATGACGCCACCGTAGTGTGTTGGATCTCTAACAATGACAAAAGCTATAATGAAGCAGATACTCATTAACTTCAGGAAGTATAGTGAAGGACATGCCCTTGTCTGCATCAATAGGAATGAAATAGAAATGGTCAAAGCTTCACGTTTTTAAGTGTCCGGATCACCAACAAACTGTCCTGGTCCCTCCATGCTGACACTATAGTTAAGGAAGCCCACCAACACTTCTACTTTCTACTGTTTCAGGAGACTGCAGAAATTTAGCATGTCTATGACCTTGTCATCCTTATGCTTTATGTGCCTGCCATGACAAGGATGTGGCAAGGGTTAGCAATCCACTGTGGTGATGAATGGCACCTGGGATTGTGTTGAGTTGCCAGCATCTATACCCACGGGATACACTGCTGGCTGGAAGGGAAAGAAGGGCCCAGAACAGATAACTTTATGACCTATCTCTGTCCTTTTCCCTCTCCTTCTCCTTTGTCCTCAGTGGAAATTTTGATTTTGCTTTACAGAAGGTAGAGCTGGCACTTATACATGCAGCTGCTGTGCAGGAGGAGGGAGATAGAGGCTTGCAGCAAGGACAACCTAGAGATTGCAGCAGGAGGACAGAGGGTCAGGAAGTGACCACCCACCCAAGGGAAGGAGGCATATGGCATTGGAGATGGAGATCTAGGATGAACAGGACCCACATGAGCTGCAGCCTGCAACCTATCACATCATAGGTCACTCCATTTTGCAGTGAAAGACACGGGGGCCCTCAACCTTCATGCCTCTGTGACCTTCCAGGCTTCCAAAGGAGAGCCCTGCAGCACCTTGTAGTCACTGAACACATGTACATCCATGAGATGACATCATTCTCTATATGCCTGGGCTGGCAATTACAAATTCCAATTGGCAAGAAAAAGCAATAGGCCTAATAAATGGAAGCAGTTTAAAATTCAGCAAAGAAGGATCAAAGGATTGATTAAGAAGAGAAAAATAGAGTATGAAAATAAGCTAGCAGGGCACATAAGAATTGATTTTAAAAACTGCTATGGGTATGTAAAGAGAAGAAGATTGACAAAAACAAATGCAGGCCTGTTACAATCAGAAACAAGAGAATTCATAATGGGAAATAAAGAAATGGTTGAGAAATTAAATTCGTACTTTGCTTCAGTCTTCATGAAGAAAGACATGAATATTGTACCAGAAGATCTGATAGAACAAAGAACAAAACAGCACGGGAAACAGGCCCTTCGGCCCAACGAGCCCGCGCCGCCACCCCGATGTTCCCACTTCTACCCTGTGATCCCTGTCTATGTTTACAGATCTATGGATTAAAAACCAAATTTGAGACAATTTAGGGAGAATTTGTTTTGCCAATTAGCCTAAGAGCACATCTTTGGGATAAAAATTTTAGTGAGGAACTAAAGGAAATCAGCATAAGTAGAGCAATGGTTTTAGGAAAATTGAGGAGATTTAAGGTGGATAAATCTCCAGATCCTGATAATCTTCATTACTGAGTACTTGAAGTGGGCCTGGAAGCTGTAGATCCATTGTTGGTTATTTTCCAGGATTCTTAGAAGTATGGATGTTTGCACTGGTTCCTACAGAATGGAGGTTAACTAGTGTAAGCCTGAGTATGGAACTAGTAGAGTTGACTGAGGAAAACCAGTGGATATGGTTTATTTAGACTTTCAGAAGGCTTGCAACAAGGTCTCACATAACAGATTACTACATAAACTTAAAACGTACAGGATTGCAGATTGAGATGGCTGGAAAGCTGATTAGAAGACAGAAAACAAAAAGATGACATAAATGAGTCTTTTTCTGATTGACAGTCAATGACTAGTGGGGTTCAGCAGGCATCTGTGCTAGGGTCCCAACTGTTCACATTATATATGAATGATTTGGAAGAAGGGAATGAATGTACTATCTTCAAGTCTGCAGATGGGACAAATTTGGGTGGAGGATGAGCTGTGAGGAGAATGCAGAGATGCTCGAAAGGCCTGCTTCTAGTTTCTATGTTTCTCTAATACACTACCTCCCTTGTTACTTTGTAAGTTCTACTTTTGACTTAACATTGCTCTTGACTTTCTGTGTTGATCATGATGTTTGCCTCTTTCTCATGGAATCCCTCTTTTTGACTGCTGAGCATTTTGGACCAGCAGTTTGAATAATCTATCAGTGGTCATTTACTGACTTGTATCTTAGCTTATTTATCCAGTTCACCTTAGATAACTCCTCCCTCATATCATTATAATTGCCCTTGTTTAAGTTGAAGATACTGATTATGGACCTATGGCATTCACTCTCAAGCTGTATTTGGAATTCTATTATATTACAGTCACTAACTCTAGGGGGACCTTAACCACAAGATTGCTTGTTTATCCTCCTTTATTACTCAAAGCCAAATCTAAAATAGCCCATTCTTGGGTAGGTTCCACAATGCACTGCTCTAAAAAGCAATCCCTGATACACTCTAAAATTCTTTTATGCTAGAGAGGCCACATTTTTTGTGTCTGTAGACAACTTCCACCTTTGTCTTTAACTGATTCCTATTCATGATTCCAACCCAAACCAATTCTACATCACTATCCACTGCCTTTATATCATGACTGCTCTGAAATCTTCCTTGATTTACAATACTACCTCACCTCCCTTCCCCTTTGGCTGTTCTTTTGGAACAACATATAGCTTGGAATGTTGAGTACCCAGCCCTGGTCACGCAACAGCCATGTTACTGTAATAGCTAATACATCATATTCATTTGTTGCAACCTGTGCTATCAACTCACTTATGTTGTTGCAAATGCATTGTGCATTCTAATAAAGAACGTTTTTTATTTTTCTCAGTTGTTTACAACTCTGGATTTGCTATGTATTGCATATTTCTGTTTACATCTCCTGCTCCAGCCAGTCACAGAATAACATTCAAAGTTGCCCTCACCATCTTGTGCCACCGCTTCCCTATATACAAAGAACAAAGAAAATTATAGCACAGGAACAGGCCCCTTGGTCCTGACCATGCTGACCGACTGAACTAAAACACCCTATCCTTCTGGGGATCATATTCCTCTATTCCCACCGTATTCATGTATTTGTCAAGATGCCCCTTAAAACTCACTATCGTATCTGCTTCCCCTACCTCTCCTGGCAGCGAGTTCCAGGCACCCACTACCATCTGTGTAAAAGATTTGCCTCGTACATTTCCTTTAAATCTTGCCCTTCACACATTAAAACTATGCCCCCTAGTAATTGAATCCGCCACCCTGGGAGAAAGCTTCTGACTATCCACTCTGTCCATGCTGCTCATAATTTTGTAGACTTCAATCAGGTCCCCCCTCAATCTCTGTCGTTCCAATGAGAACAAATCAAGTTTCTCCAACCTCTCCTCATAGCAAGTGCCCTCCTTGCCAGGCAACATCCTGGTAAATTTTTTCTGTACCCTCTCCAAAGCCGCTACATCTTTCTGGTAGTGTGAGAATTGATCAGAATTGAACACTTCTCACACTGAATTGTGATCAGAATTGAACACTATACTCCAAGCACAGCCTAACTAAGGTTCTATAAAGCTGCAACATTTTAAAACTCAATGCCCCGGCTGATGAAAGCAAGCATGCCATATGACTCCTTGACTATCTTCTCCACCTGCGTTGCCACTTCCAGTGATCTGTGTACTTGTACATCCAGATCCCTCTATATTTCCTATCTGTATTAGACCTTCCAAAATGCATTACCTCACTTTTGTCGGGACTAAACTCCATCTACTACAGCTCTGCCTAAGCCACCTACCAATCTTTACATCCTGCTGTATCCACTGATGGTCCTATCTGCAAATCCTCCAACCTTTGTATCGTCCCCAAACTTTGTAATCAAATCTGTTACATTTTCCTCCAAATCATTTATATATATTACAAACAGCAAAGGTCCCATCACTGATCCCTGAGGAATGCTACTTGTCACAGCCCTCTATTTAGGAACACACCTATACACTGCTACTCTCTGTTTTCAATGACCGAGCCAGTTCTGTATCCAATTTGCCAGCTCAACTCTGATCCCATGCGACTTCGCCTTCTGCACCAGTTTGCCGTGAGGGACCTTGTCAAAGGCCTTACTGAAGTCCATAGAGACAACATCCACTGCCCGCCCTCATCAATTATCTTCGTCACTTCCTCAAAAAAACTCAATCAAGTTAGCAAGATATAACCTCCCCTTCACAAAATCATGTTGCCACTCACTAATACGTCCATTTATTTCTAGATGAAAATAAAGCCTGTCTCGAAGAATCCTCTCCAATAATTTTCCTACCACTGATGTAAGGCTCACCGACCTATAATTACCTGGAATATTCTTGCTACCCTTCTTAAACAAAGGAACAACACTGATTATTCTCCAATTCTCTGGGATCTCTCCGAAAGCCAGTGAGGATACAAAGATTTATCTCAAGGCCCCAGCAATTTCCTTCTTTGTCTCTCTCAGTATTTTGCAGTATACTTCATCAGGCCCTGGGGACTTGATATCTCTGATTGTTTTTTAACTTTCTATTCTTGTAATCCTCCATCATCCTAGTTGGTGCTTTTGCATGAACCCTTCACTGTAATATGTTCATATGACCCATCCCTGCTTGTAGCAATCTGTCAGCACTCAGACTAATTGCTAACCTGCAGTTCTACCCTTAACTTTGACTTCCCAATTTTCCAAGCAACTGAACCCTTACTTTCACTCTTTAGGTTAAAGCTGTCTTTAAAGCTCTCTTCCTTAGTTACACCATTCATAAGAACACTGGTCCCATCATGGTTCAAGCTTTGGCCGTTCCAACAGTACAGTCTCCAATGTCCCACAAGCCGATATGGGTTGGTTGAGATCTCATGGATAGAAGGCCCTGGTATGGCTCTGGCGTTGCCTCCCTCAGGATGCTCATTGTCCCTTAGGACACTCCATGGGATGGAAGGGTAGCTGGAGTGAGCTCCAGAGTTTGTATGGGAGGGTGTATGTGTTGGGAGTGTGTGTAGGGAAGGTAGGTGTGTAGGGGGGTAGGTGTGTAGGAGTTTATGTGCGGCGTGATAGCACGATGGTTAGCACTGCTGTTTCACAGCTCCAAGGATCTGGGTTCAATTCCCAGCTTGGGTCACTGTCTGTGTGGAGTTTGTACATTCTTCTTGTGTCTGCATGGGTTTCCTCTCGGTGCTCCTGTTTCCTCCCACTGTCCAAAGATATGAGGGTTAGGTTGATTGGCCGTGCTAACATTGCTCCTTAGTGTCCTGAGATGTGTAGGTTAGAGCTATTAGCGGGTAAATATGAATTTATAGGATAGGGCCTGGGAAAGATTGTGATTGGTGCAGATTCGATGGGCAATTCGTCTCTTTCTGCACTATAGGGTTTCTATGATTTCTACGATTCTGTGTGGGGGAAGGGTATGCGTGTGGGGGAATGTATGTATTGGAGGGGGTGTCTGTAGGGAGTGTGATTCAAGAGGCAGCATGTGATGGGAGGGAGTTGATTGTCAATGAGAGTGGCATGCATGGAGGGTGACTGACAAATGCAGCGGGCTGCAGAGGGAGTGTCATAATGCCCCGATGCCGGTGACCATGTTGCCATGGGGAGAGGGGTTATATTGCTGTCGATGATGGGATGAGAATGATGTTTGTGGCAGGAGGATGGCAGGACATCTCCGTTGAAAGAAGAGGGCGCATGTACAATGGTGCCCTGAGGAATCTGTAGCTGACTGTTTTGGCGAGCTTATATTCTGGAAATACTATGGTTTTCAGACTTTTTTGACACTTAATGAAAATCATCTCCCCCAATCTCTCGCCTTTCCCTCCCTCCACCCCCCAACCCCAGAACAGCATGTTCTCTGGTTGGCTCCATACTGTGCTTTTCAACAAAACTATTACAAAAACATTCTATGAACTGCCTCTGTCCACCTGATTTTTTTTCAGTCTAAATGTACATTAAAATCCCCCACATTTATCTCTGTATCATTATTTGTTCCTTTATTCTTTATCCCAATATATGGTTACTATTACAGGGCTGCACACAATCCCATATGCGACTTAACTTTGTCATTTCTCATCCTACCCAAATCATATTTACATTCTGGTTTCCTGAACCTAGGTCATCCCTCTCTATTGTCTTAATACCATCATAAATTAACAACGCCACACCCCTCTTTTCCTACTTTGTATCCCTCCTAAATGTCAGGCTTCAATCTCTGTCATCCTGCAGCCATGTCTCTCTAAAGGCTATCACATTGTACTTCTTTATTTTTACTAGCGCTATCAGTTCATTTGTTTTGTTTCAAATGTTATGTACATCCAAAGCCTATTTATGACTTTTATAATCTCTAGCCTTACCTGCTGATTTACTCATTTGCAATCTCTGTGTCTTTCTGTTATGATCTCTTATCTATCCCAGATTAATAGCTATCTCTCTTGCCTTGTCTCTGATCTTTGATTAACCACAGTTTGAATCTAGCAGATCACAACTGGGTGCCATCGTCAGTCCCTTCATCCAACTTGCAATCCTTCTCGTCATCCACACAGATAACAAGCATCTCATACCTGCTGGACAAAATGAGCGGCTGAAGCTCTATATCACTCCAGGCTGGTTTCCCTCATCAGCCTGACTTGCAATCGCATCCTCTTGTTCCCAAACAGTGACCAATACTAAAATTGCTGAACCTAATGGGCAAGAATAACTGCTTCCTAAAACAATGTGTTCTCCTTTCTGATGTGCCACAATATCCATAACTCAGACTCCTATTCAGCAACTGGAGCCAAAGTTGCCTCAACTGCAAACACTTTCTGCAGATATGGTTGTCTGGGATTGCAATGCATTTCACAGATTGCACTCACTTATCTTGGAGACAAGGAGGAAAACTCATCAACCATTGGAAGCTGGAAAAAGTAGATAAAAGAGCATCTCTTTTTCTTTCTGCACTGACTTCCCACCCGAACCAAACTGTCATTTTTTACTCAATTTTTTACTCAAGTTCTGACAAAGAGTCATTCAGATTTGAATTGTGAGCTCTGCTCTTTCTCCACAAATACCATCAGGCCTACTAAGATTTTCAAATACTTTCTGTTTTTATCCCAATTTCCTATGCAATCCACATCTCACTCAGGTGTCATTTTGTGTGTGTGTGCCTCTTTAGGTACCCCATCATGATAAACATGAATTGGAAGAAGCGCTGAGTGAAGCAATCCCATTATCAATCGACCAAATCTATCCTCTACAATCCTGCCACATCCAATTATGAATAGTGGTGGACAATCAAACAATTAACAGGAGGAGGAGACACCATATCAGTGGAAAAGACAAAATTGAAGCATTTTCAACCACCTTCAGCCACTGATGCTAGTAGATTGTGGTAATATTGATTTTTTAATAGGCTGCTATAGAACATAGAACATTACAGCGCAGTACAGGCCCTTCGGCCCTCGATGTTGTGCCGGCCAGTGGACCCTCTAACCTAAATTATTCCAATATCATCCATATGCCTATCCACCGAACATTTGAATGCCCCCAAAGTAGGTGAGTCCACAACTGCTGCAGGCAGGGCATTCCACGCTCTCACCACCCTCTGTGTAAAGAACCTGCCTCTGACATCCGTCCTATAACTACCACCTCTTAATTAAAAGTTATGTCCCCTCGTGTTGGTCATCACCATCCGAGGAAAAAGGCTCTCACTATCCACCCTATCCAGTCCTTTGATCATCTTATACGCCTCAATTAGGTCACCGCGTAACCTTCTTCTAACGAAAATAACCTCAGGTCCCTCAGCCTTTCCTCATAAGGCCTTCCCACCATACCAGGCAACATCCTGGTAAACCTCCTCTGCATCCTTTCCAATGCCTCCACATCTTTCCTATAATGTGGCGACCAGAACTGTACGCAATACTCCAAGTGCGGCCGCACCAGAGTTTTGTACAGTTGTAACGTAACCTCACGGCTCCTAAATTCAATCCCTCTACCAATAAAAGCTAACACACCGTACGCTTTCTTAACAACTTTATCAACCTGGATGCCAACTTTCAAAGAGCTATGTACTTGTACCCCAAGATCCCTCTGCTCAACAACACTATTAAGGGTCCTTCCATTAGCCCTATATTTCATATGCCTGTTATTCCTACCAAAGTGAATAACCTCACACTTATCCGTATTGAATTCCATTTGCCACCTCACGGCCCAGCTCTGCAACCTTTCTATGTCCCTCTGCAAACTGTAACATCCATCCTCGCTGTCTACAACTCCCCCCACTTTGGTATCGTCAGCAAATTTACTAATCCAACCCTCTACACCCGCATCTAGGTCATTTATAAAAATGACAAACAGCAGTGGCCCTAAAACAGATCCTTGAGGTACACCACTTGTAACTGCACTCCAGGTTGAATATTTCCCATCAACCACCACCCTCTGTCTTCTATCAGCTAGCCAATTCCTAATCCAAACTGCTAAATCACCTTCAATCCCATGCATCTGCACTTTCCGCAGTAGCCTACCATGGGGAACCTTATCAAACGCTTTGCTAAAATCCATATACACTACATCAACTGCCTTACCCTTATCTACCTCTTTGGTCACCTCCTCAAAAAACTCAATAAAGTTTGTGAGGCACGACCTACCCTTCACAAAACTGTGCTGACTATCCCTAATCAATTTATTTCTCTCTAGATGCTTATAAATCCTATCCCTTATAATTATTTCCAAGACCTTGCCCACAACAGAAGTCAGGCTCACTGGTCTATAATTTCCAGGATGGTCCCTACTCCCCTTTTTGAACAAAGGGACAACATTTGCCATCCTCCAGTCTTCCAGCAGTATACCTGTAGCCAACGACGACATGAAGATCAAAGCCAAAGGCTCTGCAATCTCCTCTCTAGCCTCCCAGAGAATCCTAGGGTAAATCCCATCTGGCCCAGGGGATTTATCAATTTTCATACCCTCAAGATTCACTAACACCTCCTCCTTATGAACCTCAATCCTGCCCAGTCTACAACCTAGTATCGCAGTATTCTCCCTGACAACATTGTCTTTCTCCTGCGTGAATATTGACAAAAAATACTCATTCAGTGTCTCTCCTATCTCCTCAGGCTCCATGCACAACTTCTCACTGCTATCTCTGACTGGCCCTAATCTTGCCCTAACCAATCTTTTATTATTTATATACCTGTAAAAAGCTTTAGGATTCTCCTAATCCTATCCGCCAAAGTCTTCTCGTGTCCTCTTCTAGCTCTTCTCAACTCCCTCTTTAGCTCCTTCCTGGCTGATTTATAGCTCTCCATTTCCCTAACTGAGCCTTCACGTCTCATCATTATATAAGCCTCCTTCTTCCTCTTCACCAGACATTCAACTTCCCTAGTACACCATGGTTCCCTCACTCGACCAGTTCCTCCCTGCCTGGCAGGTACATATTCATTAAGGACATGCAGAAGCTGTTCCTTAAATATGCTCCACATTTCAGATGTCCCCAGCCCCTGCAATTTCCTGCTCCACCCTATGCATCCTAAATCTCTCCTAATAGCCGCATAATTACCTTTCCCCCAGCTATAACTACTGTTATTCGGTACGTGCCCATCCCTTTCCATCACTAAGGTAAACGTAACCGAATTGTGGTCACTATCACAAAAGTGCTCACCCACCTCCAAGTCTAACACCTGGTCTGGTTCATTACCCAGTACCAAATCCAATATAGCCTCACCTCTTGTTGGCCTATCTACATACTGAGTCATGAAACCTTCCTGCACACATTGAACAAAAAACTGACCCCTCTAACGTACTTGAACTATAGCTTTTCCAATCGATATTAGAAAAGTTAAAGTCCCCCATTACAACTACCCTATTACTTTCACACCTATCCAGGATCAACTTTGCAATCCCTTCCTCTACTTCTCTGGAACTTTTGGAGGCCTATAAAAAACTCCCAACAGTGTGACCTCTCCTTTCTTGTTTCTAATCTCAGCCCACACTACCTCAGCAGACAAGTCCACATCAACTGTCTTTTCTGCCACCGTAATGCTGTCCTTAACTAACAATGCCACTCCTCCCCCTCTTCTACCACCACCTCTGCTCTGACTGAAATATCTGAACGCCGGAACCTGCAACAACCATTCCTGCCCCTGCTCTATCCATGTCTCTGAAATGGCCACAACATCGAAGTCCCAAGCACCAATCCAGGCTGGTGTCTGATTGATGAGATCTTGAGATTTGTATGTTTAAACATGAATCCTTTATTGGTCAGCTTTAACTGTTTACAGTTCCAAGTTATGGTCATGCATGGTTCTTCTCCAACATGACTGTTAGCTGCTTACTTACAGAGGGTTGTTTCTAGCCTGTTTTCCGAGAGTCTATTACCATGTGACATAGTGCATTATACAGTGGGCAATGCCATTTTCATGTCCCACGTTAACACTTGCTCTACCGAGTGTTTTTTATGTTATAATACACTTAGACAAATGTCACCAGATGGTTCATCTTGGCCTCCTCCTGAGTTTTCCAGCATCACAGATGCTAGTCTTCAGTGATCCACATGATATCATGAAATAACTGAAGGTACTGGATACTGTTAAGACTCTGACAAAATTCTGGCATTAATACTGAAGATCTGTGCTCCAGGACTTGCACACCCTAACCAAGCTGTTCCAGCATAACTAAAACACTGGCATCTACCAAACAGTGTGAAAAATTGTCCAGGTGTGTCCTGTCCACGCAAAGCAGAACAAATCCAACTCAGCCAATTATCACTCCATAAGTCTATTCTCGATCATTAGCAGGGTGTCATCGACAAGCGGCACTTTTTTAACAATAACCTGTTCGCTGATGTGAAGTTAGGTTTCTGTGAGACCACTCAGCATTTGATCTCATTAGCTTCAAGCATGGACAAAAGAGCTGATTTTTGATTTAATTTGATTTGTTATTGTCATATGTGTTAATAAGTGAAAAGTATTGTTTCTTATTATTATTAGATTATTATCTGACAATTATTAGTGTTAGAACTGAACTCAAGGGGCAAGCTGAGAGTGACTACCCTTGATGGCAACGTTGCATTTGACTGAGTATAATATCAAAGAGCCTGAGCAAAACTGACAATAATGGGAATCTGGAGAAAAAGTCTTCACTGTTTGGAATCATGCCCAGCACAGAGAGTGGTTGTTGGAGGTCAATCATCCCAGGTCCGGAACATCACTGCACAGGTTTCTCAAGGTTGTATTCAAGGCCCAACCATCTTCAGCTGCTTCATCAATGACCTTCCCTCCATCATAAGGCATCTGACTATAGAACAGAAGGTTCCAGGTTTGATTCCTGGCTGCTTGTTGCGACGAATTTAAAAATAGATATGAGTGCCTTGAAAAATATATTTCTATTCACTTCAGCCACTGTTCTTCCTGTGGCCTAGTGTACAGTTCACTGAACTGATAATCCAAAAACTAAGGGCAATGTTCTGGTGACCCAGGCTCAAATCCCACAACAATAGAGGATAAACTATCTTGTGACAGCATGGGTGAAAAATTTCCTCCATCATGAGGTCAGAAGTAGGGATGATTGCATCATTCACGACTCCTCATATACTGAAGCAATATGTGTTCATTTGCAGTAAGATCTTGACATTATTCAGGTTGATATATGATAATTAATATTTAAGCCACATGTGCCAGACAATAGAACATAGAACACTACAGCACAGAACAGGCCCTTCGGCCTTCGATGTCGCGCCGACCAATATAAAAAGCAATGACCCTCCAAACTAAACCATTCCCTTCTCTTCCATATACTTATCAATTAACCTCTTAAACGCCACCAAACTTGGCGCATCTACAACTGCCACAGGCAGGGCATTCCACTCCCGAACCACCCTTTGGGTAAAGAACCTACCTCTGATATCCGTCCTATAACTATCACCCCTTAATTTAAAGCTGTATCCCCTCGTGCTAGCTTTCTCCATCCTAGGAAAAAGGCCAATCATCAACAAGGCAAATTAACTGACTATCTTCCCATGACATTTAATGGCATTACCATCATTGAAACACCCACTATCAAGATCCTGGTGTTTACCATTGACAAGAAAAGGATTTGGAGTAGCCATATGGCTGGCATACTGGTACAGTTGTATGGGCAGTAGAGTGATTAGCACTGCTGCCTCACACTGTCAGGGACCAGGGTTCAATTTCTGCCTCGGGTCACTGTATGGAATTTGCACATTCTCCCTGTGTCTGCATGGGTTTCTCCCAGGTGCCTTGTTTTCCTCCTACAGTCCAAACAGGTTAGGTGGTGGTTTGGTCCTGCTAAATGACCCATTAGTGTCCCAAGATGTGTAGTTTAAGAGAATTAACAGAGTAAATATGTGGAAAAGGGATGGGTGGGAACCTATGTTGGAAAGTCAGTGCAGACTCAATGGGTTGAATGGCCTCCTTTTGCACTGGAAAGATTATATGATTCTATATAAATATTATTGTTACAAGAGCCAGACAGGAGCTAGGAATCCTGTGACAAGTAACGCAACTCCTGATTTTCCAAAAACTATTCACCATCTACAAGGTGTGATGGAATACTCTCCACTTGCCTGGATGGGTGCAACTCCAACAACATTCAAGAAGCTCAACACCATCCAGGACAAAGCAGTCTGCTTAGTTGATGCACCACTGACACTGAGTGGCAGAAATGTGCACTATGTTTAAGACACACCTGCAGCAACTCACCAAGGGTCTTTCAACAGCACCTCCTGAACCTGGAGAACAGCAGCAGACTCATGGGACCACCACTACTTTTGAACTCCTGTTCAACCCACAAACCATCTTGAAATGGAACTAAATCACCATCCATTTCCTGTGGCTGGGTCAAAGTCCTGGGATTCCCCTCTTAACGGTATTGGAGGAGTGTACCTATACCACATAAAATCCAACAGTTCACCATATCCTTCAAGAGCAATTAGAGATGGTAATAAATGCTGGCACCAAAATCCCAAGAACAATAAGTATATTTAAAAAAAAGAAAAAAATAGATTGTAGGCCATCCGGACCTCGGGATATGTCATATTTTTGCTAAATAAATAACCCCAATACTTGTTCTCTGGTGATATCAATTAGAATCATAGAATCATAGAAATCTACAGTGCAGAAAGAGGCCCTTTGGCCTATCGAGTCTGCACTGAACACTATCCCACCCAGGCTCTACCCCCATATCTCTACATATTTTACCCTCAAATCCTTCTAACCTATGCATCCCAGGATAGTAAGGTGTAGTTTCTCATCATGGCCAATCAACCTAACCTGCACATCTTTGGACTGTGGGAGGAAACCGGAGAGTACCTGGAGGAAACACATGCAGACATGAGGCGGATATGCAAACTCCACACAGACAGTGACCCAAGCCGGGAATCGAATCCAGGTTGCTGGAGCTGTGAAGCAGCAGAGCTAACCACTGTGCTACTGTGCCTCCCATGAAGTTCCTTACACTATTAGGCCCTTAGTTACCCTCTATTTCTCAAATGTAATTTCTCCTGGGGAGGTGGTGGGAGCAGATTCAATAGTGGCATTTAAGGGGCAACTAGACATATACATGAATAGGATGGGAATGGAACAGTATGGACTCTATAAGTGCATATGGTTTTAATTTAGGCAGGCATCAAGTTGGCGCAGCTTGGAGGGTTGAAAGGCCTGTTCCTGAGCTGTATTTTGCTTTGTAGTTTGCATTTTCTACTCTCAAATCTGCCAATCTTTGCAAACGACACAAAGGTTGGTGGATTTACAGATAGTGATGAGGACTATCACAGGATACAGTAGAATATAGATCAGTTGAAGGCTTGGGCAGAGTGATAGCAGCTAGAGTTTAAGCCGGACAAATGTGAGGTAATGCATTTTAGAAGGTCTAATACAGATAGGAAATATACAGTAAATAACAGAACTCTTTTTAATAGGCAGAGGGATCTGGGGGTACACAGGTCATAGGCAACGCCAGTGGAGAAGGCAGTCAAGAAGATATATGATATGCTTGCCTTCATCGGCCAGAGCATTGAGTTTTAAAATTGGTAAGTCATGTAGCAGCTTTATAGAATCTTAGTTAGGCCACACTTGAAATATAGTGTCAATTCTGGTCGCCACACTACCAGAGAGATGTGGAGGCTTTGGAGAGGGTACAGAAAAGATTTACAGGATGTTGCCTGGTTTAGAAGGTATTAGCTATGAGGAGAGGTTGAAGAAACTTGGTTTGTTCTCACTGGACCAAAGTTGAGGGAAGACCTGATAGAAGTCTACAAGATTATGAGAGGCATGGACAGAGTGAATAGTCAGAACCTTTTTCCCAGGGTGAAAGAGTTAATTACCAGGGTGCATAGATTTAAGATGCAAAGGGCAAGGTTCAAAGGAGATGTACAAGGCAAGTTTTTTTTTACACAGAGGTAGGTACCTGGAACTTGCTGTAAGGGAGGTAGTGGAAACAGAGACAACAATGACATTTAAGGGGCATCTGGACAAACACACGAACAGAATGGAAATAAAGGATACGGTTCTCGGACAGGTAGAGGGGTTTTTAGTTTAGTCGGGTAGCATGGTTGGTACAGGCTTGGAGGCCAAAGGGCCTGTTCCAATGCTGTAATTTTCTTTGAAATTTGTTCTACTGTGAAGACAGACACAAAGACTGTGTCTTTGAATCTTACCAAAAATATTCAAGTATCAAAAAGTTTGAAAACAAGAGTATTTCACTCTAGTGTTTTGGGTGAGTTTGGCACTGCAACCTTCCCACACTCTGTCAATTTTTTGGCAGATGGGAGATTCGTGCCAGAAAGGGTGTGAGGAAGCTCACTGGGAAAGTTGGTTGCAGAATGCACAGGTGCCCTGGTCTCCCAGGATTCCTCCTGCCAACCCTCCAACATAGGGCACCAACATTGGGTGATTGGGAGCCTTCCAGTAAGTCCCCTGTGATGAGCCGCTCAGCAGCCCCCTCTGTACACCACCCACCCCCACTTTGTCCATCACCCCCCCCCCCCATTTTCTGATCACCCTTCTTACATAACTCCCACAAAGCTGCCCTCTTACACAGTCCCACCCCCACTCAGGCCCACCCACTTACCACTTGGACAATTATGATGCCCTGCAGGTAGTGCCAAGGTTTGTAATTGCCAGACTGTCAATGTTTGATGGGCATTGTACATTTATGTCCCCAGAGGCTTCAATGGCCTCCGATCTCCTCCAGCATGGATTATGAAGCAGTCCTTGCATGCATGAAGAAAGGCCTTGAGAACATTTATCATGAAGGGCCAACAATTAAAAGGAGTCATAGCACAGAAAAAGGCCCTTCAGCCCATTGTGTCTGTGCCAGCCATCAAATTCTAATCCCATTTTCCAGTGCTCGATCAATAGCCTTGTATGCTATGGTGTTTCTAATTTTCATCTAAATGCTTCTTAAAGTTGTGAGGCTTCCTGCCTCTGTCACCCTTTCAGGCAGTGAGTTCCAGATACCCACCACCATCTGGGTGAAAAAGATTTTCCTCAAATCCCCTCTAAATCTTCGACACCTTAGCCTGATTATTAATCCCTCTACTAAGGGGAAAAATTTCTTCCTATTTACTCCATGTTCCTCATAATTTTGAAACCTCAATGAGACAAAGAACAGTATAGCATAGGAAACAGGCCCTTCGGCCCTCAAGCTTGCGCAGCTCATTAGTTCAACTAGACCATTCTTTTGTATTCCTCCATTCCCAGTCTGCTCATGTGACTATCCAGGTAATTCTTAAACGATGCCAGTGTGTCTGCCTCCACCATCCTGCTTGGCAGTGCATTCCAGGCCCCCACCACCCTCTGTGTAAAATATGTCCCTCTGATATCTGAGTTAAACCTCACCCCCCTCCCTCACCTCATCCCTGTGACCCCTTGTGTTTGTCATCTCTGACCTGGGAAAAAGCTTCCCACTGTTCATCCTCTCCATACCCCTCATACTTTTATACACCTCTATTAGGTCTCCCCTCATTCTCCATCTTTCCAGGGAGAACAATCCCAGTTTACCCAATCTCTTCTCATAGCCAAGAGCCTCCATACCAGCCAACATCCTGGTAAACCTTCTCTGTACTCTCTCCAAAGCCTCCATGTCCTTCTGGTAGTGTGACGACCAGAACTGGACGCAGTACTCCAAATGTGGCCTAACAACGATTTATACAACTGTAAAATCAGACGCCAACTTTTACACTCTATACCCCGTCCTATAAAGGTAAGCATGCCATATGCCTTCTTCACCACCTTCTCCACCTGTGCTGCCACCTTCAAGGATCTGTGGATTTGCACACCCCTGATTAATAATCAGGCTAAGGTGTTGAAGATTTAGAGGGGATTTGAGGAAAATCTTTTTCACCCAGAGGGTGGTGGGTATGTGGAACTCACTGCCTGAAAGGATGACAGAGGCAGCAACCCTCACAACTTTAAGAAGCATTTAGATGAACATTAGAAACATCATAGCATACAAGGCTATGGATTGAGTACTGGAAAATGGGATTAGAATTTGATGGCTGCACAGACACAATGGGCTGAAGGGCCTCTTTCTTGCTATGACTCTATTTAATTGTTGGTACTTACACAATATTGCCCTTCATGATAAATTTCTTCATGCATGCAAGGACTGTTTCATAATCCATGCTGGAGGAGATCACAGGCCATTGAAGCCTTTGGGGGCATAAATGTGCAGTGTCTATCAAACATTGACAGACTGGCAATTACAAATCTTGGCACTACCTGCAGGGCATCATAATTGTCCAAGTGGTAAGCAGGTGGGGGGTGGGACTGTGTAAGAGGGCAGCTTTATGGGAGTTATGTAAGAAGGGTGATCAGAAAATGGGGGGGGGGAGGTGATGGACAAAGTGGGGTGGGTGGTGTACAGAGGGAGTTGCAGAGCAGCTGAGGGTTTCATCACAGGGGACTTATTAGAAGGCTCCCAATCACCCAATGTTGGTGCCCTATGTTGGAGGGTTGGCAGGAGGAATCCTGGGAGACCAGGGCACCTGTGCATTCTGCAACCAACTTTCCCAGTGAGCTTCCTCACACCCTTTCTGGCACGAATCTCCCATCTGCCAAAAAATTGACAGAGTGTGGGAAAGTTGCAGTGCCAAACTCACCCAAAACACTAGAGTGAAATACTCCTGTGTGTTTATACTTTTAATGGTTCTGCCATTTATTGTATAATTCCTCCGAAAATTAGTTCTACCAAATTCATCACTTTGCATTTATCTGGATTAAGTTTCGTCTGCCATTTCTCTACCCAATTTTCCAGCCTATCTATGTCCTGCTGCATTGCCTGACAATGTTCACCGCCCTGAGTCATCCCTCGGTTTTCTCTGCTCCAAGGAGAGTAATTCCAGCCTAATCAGTCTTTCTTCACAGCTGAAACAGTCTAGCTGAGGCAACATCCTGATGAATTTCCTCTGCACTCTTTCCAGCGTAATCACATCTTTCCTATAGATGGCAACCAGAATTGCACAGCACTCTAGCTGTGGCCTAATCAGCATTTTATATCCATCATAGCTTCTCTGCTCTTAGATTCTATGCTTCGGCTAACAAGGACAAGTATCCCTCTGCCTTTCAGCCACCTTATCTACCACTCCTGCTGCCTTCAGGGACCTATGGGCATGCCTGTCTGATTCTCTGAATTTCCTAGTGCCCTATCGTTCTTGCGCGTTCACTTGCCTTATTAGTCCTTCTGCAATAAATCATCTCACACATGTCAGGGTTGAATTCCATTCGCCATTGTTCTGCCCATCCAGCCAGCCACTCTATGTCATCCTGTAATCTAAGGCTTTCCTCCTGACCACACATTTATGCCCCCGGAGGCTTTAATGGCCTCTGATCCCCTCCAGCATTGACTATATAATGGTAAATGGTGAGTTGTATGGCACATTCAAGCAGATCCTGATATTCATTTATCACAACTTCCTTTACTGTGTCTTCCAAGCCTCATCCTACATATCATTCCTTACATCAACCACTCTACATATTCATCCATCACTCCCTAAGCACACCCAGATATCCGCAACACACCAGCTCACTCTCATATTAATAAAATGTTATACCTATTCCTCCATAAATGCTACATGAGAACATATGAAATAGGAGCATACATCCCATCATTCAAAATGATCATGGCTGATCTTACCATTTAAATCCATTTTCCTGTCCACTCCCAATATCCATTGATTCCCCGAGAGACCAAATATCTGTCTATCTCAGCCATAAATATATTCAGTGATGCAGCAACCACAATCCCCTGGGGTGGAGAATTCTGCAGAGTTACAAAGCTTTGAAGACCTTGTAACTCTAAAAACTTCCTCATCTCAATCCTAAACGATCAACTGCTTTTCTTGAAACTATGCCAGGTTGTTCTAAATTCCTAGACCCAGGGGAAACAACGTCTCAGTATCGACCCTGTTAAACATCTGCATAATCTTTTATGTTTCAATTAGATTGTCTACACAGACATTAACGACACCTTTGAAAAGCTACCGCATGATAGGTTGTTGCATAAGGTTAAATCTCACGGAACAGAAGCCAGATGGTTGTAGAGGGTTATTTTTCCAACTGGAAGCCTGTGACCAGTGGTGTGCCTCAGGAATCAGTGCTGGCTCCACTGTTATTTGTCATTTATATTAATGATTTGGATGAGAATATAGGAGGCATGATTAGTAAGTTTGCATATAGAACATAGAACATAGAACAATACAGCACAGAACAGGCCCTTCGGCCTTCGATGTTGTGCCAACCAAAATAAAAAGCAATGCCCCTCCAAACTAAACCATTCCCTTCTCTTCCATATACTTATCAACTAACCTCTTAAACGCCACCAAACTTGGCGCATCTACAACAGCTGCAGGCAGGGCATGCCACTCCCTAATCTCTCTTTGAGTAAAGAACCTACCTCTGATATCCGTCCTATAACTCATACCCCTTAATTTAAAGCTGTGTCCCCTCGTGCTACTTTCTCCATCCTAGGAAAAAGGCTATCACTGTCCACCCTATCTAAACCTCTAATCATCTTATATGCTTCAATAAGATCCACTCTTAGCCGCCTCCTTTCTAACGAAAAGAACCTCAAATCCTTCAACCTCTCTTCATAGGACCTGCCCTCCATACCAGGCAACATCCTGGTAAACCTCCTCTGTAACCTCTCCAATGCCTCCACATCTTTCTTATAATGTGGGGACCAGAACTGCACACAATAATCCAAGTGCGGCCGCACTAGAGTTTTGTACAGTTGCAACATGATGCTGCGGCTCCTAAATTCAATCCCCCTACCAATAAAAGCTAAGACTCCATATGCCTTCTTAACAACTTTATCCACTTGACTGCCTACTTTCAGGGATCTATTGACTCATACACCAAGATCCTTCTGTTCCTCAACACTATTAAGAGCCCTACCATTAGCCCTATACTCTACACATTTATTGTTCCTGCCAAAGTGCATTACCTCACACTTTCCACATTAAACTCCATTTGCCACCTCTCGGCCCAGCTCTGCAACTTGTCCAAGTCACTCTGTAAACTATAACACCCCTCTTCACTATCTACCACTCCACCAACTTTACTGTCATCTGCAAATTTACTGATCCATCCCTCAATACCCTCATCCAGATCATTTATAAAAATTACAAACAGCAGGGGCCCCAAAACAGACCCCTGAGGCACACCACTCGTCACCGAGTGGTGACGAGTGGTGTGATATGACACCAAGATTGATGGTGTTGTGGATAGTGAAGAAAGTTGTCTCTGATTGCAACAGGATCTTGATTAATTGGGTCAATGGGCTGACAGATGGCAGATGGAGTTTAATTTGGATAATTGTGAAGTGATGCATTTTGGTAGACTGAAGGATAGAACTTACTCAGTTAATGGTAGGGTATTGGGGAGAGTTACAGAACAAAGAGATCTTAGGGGTCATAGCTCTTGAAAATGGAGTCACAAGTGGACAGAGTAGTGAAGAAGGCATTCAGCATACCTGGGTTCATTGGTCAGAACATTGAATAAAGGAGTTGGTTTGTCTTGTTGAAGTTGTACAAGACATTGGTAAGGCCACACTTGGATTAATGTGCACAGTTCTGGTCACCCTATTATAGAAAGGATATTATTAAACTAGAAATAGTGCAGAAAAGATTTACTAGGATGCTACCAGGACTTGATAGTTTGAGTTATAAGGAGAAACTGGATGGGCTGGGACGTTTTTCTCTGGAGTGTAGAAGACTGAGGGGTGATCTTATAGAGGTCTATAAAATAATGAGGGACGTAGATCAGCTTGATAGTCAATATCTTTTCCCCAAGATAGAGGAATCTAAAATGAGAGGGCATAGGTTTAAGGTGAGAAGGGAGAGATACAAAAGTGTCCAGAAGTGCAATTTTTTCGCATAGAGGATAGTCAATGTCTGGGACAAGCTGTCACAGGTAGTAGTAGAGGGAGGTACAATTTTGTCTTTTAAAAAGTATTTAGAAAGTTACATGAGTAAGATGGGTATAGAAGGCTGTGGGCCAAATGCAGGCAATTGGGATTAGCTTAGGGGTTTAAAAGTAAAGGGCAACATGGACAAGTTGGGTCTGTTTCCATGCTGTGAACTTCTGAATCTAAGAGATCACTTCTGAATCATCTAAACTGCAGAGAATTTATCCCCAATTGAATCAGCCTCTCATCATAAGGCAACCCTTTCATTCCAGAAACCAATCTAGTGAACTTTAACATGTTGCCTCATACAAGTAAATGTGCAAACCAAAATTGCACACAGCATTTCAGATATGACCTTTCTAAAGTTCTGGCTTCTGGATGCCAATCACCTTGCAATAAAGGTCAACATGCCATTTGTTTTCTTAAATGCTTGGGACTATCTTAGTTGTTAAAAACTGGGCAGCGTGGACAAGTTGGACTAAAGGGCCTGCTATAAACTTCTATGACTCGCAGGTACACATTTTAAAAAATCTCCAACAGGAAAACATCCAACCAGCTCCCCCGGCATTCAGTGGCATTACTTCTGCTGAATCCCAAATAATCAATACACTGAAGTCACCACTCGATTACGCCTGGCACCACATGAAAAGAGATCTGATTGTCGCATGGAATTTCTTCAATTCAAGTGTGTATATTATTCCTATCCCCAGGTACATTCCACTTTTACTTTGTATTCTTGTTACAAAACTCAGTGTTAAAATCTATCACTATCCCAAATTTTTGCTGTTACATACAACTACCCTGTTTGTCCATCACCAATGATATTTCACTACCCTGATGCCACAACATTCACTTTCACTTTTGGCTTTTAATTTTCTTGCTGCACCTAACTTCTACACAAGAAACCTGCAAGACAGCCTTTGAAAGTCTCTGCCACATTATTGTCAAAACAAAAGGCTCTGCTTTTCAGATATAACCTTGATTTGGTTTGTTAAGCTACCTGATATCTTAGATCCTTCCATGCTTCACATATTATACCTGTCCTCTTATTATCTGTGGCTTTTTTGATTAGGATTTTGAGTTCAAAGTCAGTAAAGTCAAAGACAAAACATGATGGCTGATATATTACCTTTCGAGCCTTTGCATTGTCAAGGCCAATGTCTTGTTGAGTTCTTCTATCACTTTACTAGTAGGTACTGCTGGATGGATGGGTAGCCCACTGGATAAAGATGAAGAATGGGAGCCTCCATACTGTAGCTGGTGCTGATGAGCAGCAAGCTGGGAAGGCAGCAACTGATGCTGTGCAGAAGACTGCTGGGAGATTTTCTGCACTACAGAATAAGACGTAGGCGAAGAGTCTGCAGCCTGTGGCGGAATGCAAATCATCACTTTCTTTGGAGGTAGAGGGGGTGACAACCTCACAGGTGGCATACAAGGCAGCTTCACAGGCTGGCCAGTGTCTGATTAAACAAAAATAAAACATATTAAAGTACCACTCAGCAAACAATGGAGCAGCTACTTATTAGTCCCTTCACTCTCCCCTGCTGTTTCCCCACTCACTTAGGGATTTGAAAGACAAAGCCATAGGGATTATTTCCGTATTTGTTATGGGTGACAATGTTGAAAGCATAACCACATGCACTGAAAGTGCTGACTCTTCACTAGAAGTGTGGGGTTAGAAAATTATTCTTTGCACTTTGCGAAGTGGCTACAGGGAAATCTGCACAGATCGGAAGGCTCAGCAAATTTAATTTGTATCCCTAATTTTCAGGCCACTCACTACAATGGCTGGGCAGTTAATCTCCCATTCTTGGATTTATGTCAATCATGGAGTTTTGTACAATTTACCTTTTATTCAGTGAGTTTGAATTGAGCCTTGCAGAGATTGGGAGTGTTTGATGGCTACTTACACTCACAAGTTAAACATATTTAAGAAGCTTTAATCCTAGCAAAGGTCAATGCTTGGTATCAGCAGGTTTTCTGCATTGATAATTGGTAATGAATATAAACATAACTCTTCGATATTATGACAGTTACAGCACAACAAAAAATGTCATCATGACAGGCTCTGAGCTGACTATAGCATGCTGAGAACATTGTGGCTGGATCTACTCCAAACGATGCACTGATTCGGCCTCAGTTAGATGCCTTACTACAATAAAAGTCACTATAGTCCCAGATGATCATAGGCTGCTCTCCAGTTTGAGGAAAGAACTGACTGGTGGTGAAATCAGGCGAGGGGCAAAGTTGAAAAATGGGTCTTCATGAGAACCTCAGCTGGTACAGGACAACATGCTGTTGGCATCGCTCTGCATCACTAACCAGCCATCAAGCCAACTGACAGCTCAGGTGAAAAGTAAAGGAGACAAACACAATGTAAACAAGTGTTCCAATGAAAGTGTGGGAAAGAGAGTGTCCCAACAGCAGTGAAGGTAACAGAGTGTATCAAAAGTAGTGTGGGCAAAAAAATTCCAACGTCAGTGCGGGTAAGAGAGTGCTCCAATGGCAGTATGGGCAAGAGAGTGTTTAATGGTATTGTAGGTAAGAATGTTCTAATGGCAGTTTGGGTAAACAAATCTTCCAAACGTATTGTAGGTAAGAGAGTTTCAATGGCAGTGTGGGTAAGAAGATGTTCCAATGACGTTTTGGGATAGGGCGTGTTCCAGTGGTATAGACCCTAGTTAGATCCCACATGGAGTACTGTGCTCAGTTCTGGTTACCTCATTACAGGAAGCATGTGGAAACCATTGAAAGGGTACAGAGGAGATTTACAAGGATGTTATCTGGATTGGGTGGCATGCCTTGTAAGGATAGGTTGAGGGAGCTTGGTCTTTTCTCCCTGGAGACATGAAGGATGAGAGGTGACCTGATAGAGGTTTATAAGATGTTGAGAGGTAATGATCAGGTGGATTATCAGAGGCTATTTCCCAGGGCTGAAATGGTCACTACGAGAAGACACAGGTTTAAGGTGCTCGGGAGTGGGTACAGAGGAGATGTCAGGGGTAAGTCTTCCACTCAGAAGGTGGTGGGCAAGTCGAATCGGCTGCCGTCGATTGTGGTGGAGGCAAATTTGATAGGGTCTTTTAAGAGACTTCTGGATGAGTACATGAGACTTAATAGGATTGTTCGGCACAACTTGTGGGCCGAAGGGCCTGTTTGTGCTGTAGCGTTCTATGTTCTATGTTCTATAGGTAAGCCAAGTAGGGAGGGATATGATCATTGCAACTTGTGGACCGAAGGGCCTGTTTGTGCTATAGTTTTTCTATGTTCTATAGTGTGTGAGAGAATGTTCCAGAAGCAATGTGGAGAAGGGAGTATTTCAACAGTAGTGCAGATAAACTTGCATTCCAATGGCAGTGTGCAGAAGAGAGTGTTCCAATGCAGTGCAGATAAGCGTCATCCAATGTCACCATGGTTAAGAGAATGATCCAATTGTATTGTGAGTTAGAGTGTGCTCCGGTGGTACTGTGGGTAAAAGAGTGTCACAATCACAGTATGGGCAAGAGCATGTTCCAATGAAAGCGTGGGAAAGAATGTTGTGATGTGGGGAAGACAGTGTTCCAATGGCAATGTTGGCATTAGAGTGTTCCAACAAAATGTTAGTGTTCCAAAAGCAGCGTGAGGGACAGAATGTTCCATTGCAGTGGAGGTAAGAGAGTATTCCAATGTTAATATCAGCGTAGTCATCGATATTGTGGGTAAGAGAGTATTCCAATGGTAGTATGGGTAACAGCATGTTTCAATCACAGTGTGGGTAAGAGCACATTCCAATGATCGTGTGGATAATGGAACTGTGGGTAAGAGAGAGTTCGAATAGCAATGTAACTAAGAGGGCGTTCCAATAAAGTTATGTGTAAGGGAGTGATTGAATGTTAGTATGGATAGGGGAGTATTCCAATGGCAGTACGGTGAGGGAGTGTTCCAATGGAGTTGGGGGTAAAAGAACTTTCCAATTGTATTATGGATAAGGTAGTGTTCCAATGGAGTTTTTTGTAAGGGTCTTTTCAATGGGTAGTGCGGGTCAGAGAGTGTTCCAATGGCAGTGTGTTTAAGAGAGAGTTACAATGATAAGACGGGTAAGAGTGTGTTCTAATGGCAGTAAACTTAAGAGTGTGTTGCAATCACTGCGCGGGAAATGAGTGTTCCAACTGCAGTGTGGATAAGACAGAATCCCAGAGACAATGTGGGTAAGAGGGAGTTCTGTTGATGTTTTGAGTTATAGAGTGTTCCGATGGTAATGTGGGTGACTGATTGTTCCAATGATAGTAAGGGAAAGAGCGTGTTTCAACGGGAGTAAGGGACAGAGCGTGTTCCAATGGTAGTAAGGGAAAGAGCGTGTTCCAATGGTAGTAAGGGAAAAAGCGTGTTCCAATGGGAGTAAGGGAAAGAGCGTGTTCCAATGGTAGTAAGGGAAAGAGCGTGTTCCAATGGGAGTAAGGGACAGAGCGTGTTCCAATGGTAGTAAGGGAAAGAGCGTGTTCCAATGGGAGTAAGGGAAAGAGCGTGTTCCAATGGTAGTAAGGGAAAGAGCGTGTTCCAATGGTAGTAAGGGAAAGAGCGTGTTCCAATGGTAGTAAGGGAAAGAGCGTGTTCCAATGGTAGTAAGGGAAAGAGCGTCTTCCAATGGTAGTAAGGGAAAGAGCGTGTTCCAATGGTAGTAAGGGAAAGAGCGTGTTCCAATGGTAGTAAGGGAAAGAGCGTGTTCCAATGGTAGTAAGGGAAAGAGCGTGTTCCAATGGTAGTAAGGGAAAGAGCGTGTTCCAATGGTAGTAAGGGAAAGAGCGTGTTCCAATGGTAGTAAGGGAAAGAGCGTGTTCCAATGGTAGTAAGGGAAAGAGCGTGTTCCAATGGTAGTAAGGGAAAGAGCGTGTTCCAATGGTAGTAAGGGAAAGAGCGTGTTCCAATGGTAGTAAGGGAAAGAGCGTGTTCCAATGGTAGTAAGGGAAAGAGCGTGTTCCAATGGTAGTAAGGGAAAGAGCGTGTTCCAATGGTAGTAAGGGAAAGAGCGTGTTCCAATGGTAGTAAGGGAAAGAGCGTGTTCCAATGGTAGTAAGGGAAAGAGCGTGTTCCAATGGTAGTAAGGGAAAGAGCGTGTTCCAATGGTAGTAAGGGAAAGAGCGTGTTCCAATGGGAGTAAGGGAAGAGCGTTCCAATGGTAGTAAGGGAAAGAGCGTGTTCCAATGGTAGTAAGGGAAAGAGCGTGTTCCAATGGTAGTAAGGGAAAGAGCGTGTTCCAATGGTAGTAAGGGAAAGAGCGTGTTCCAATGGTAGTAAGGGAAAGAGCGTGTTCCAATGGTAGTAAGGGAAAGAGCGTGTTCCAATGGTAGTAAGGGAAAGAGCGTGTTCCAATGGTAGTAAGGGAAAGAGCGTGTTCCAATGGTAGTAAGGGAAAGAGCGTGTTCCAATGGTAGTAAGGGAAAGAGCGTGTTCCAATGGTAGTAAGGGAAAGAGCGTGTTCCAATGGTAGTAAGGGAAAGAGCGTCTTCCAATGGGAGTAGGAGAGCGTGTTCCAATGGAGTAAGGGAAAGAGCGTGTTCCAATGGTAGTAAGGGAAAGAGCGTGTTCCAATGGTAGTAAGGGAAAGAGCGTGTTCCAATGGTAGTAAGGGAAAGAGCGTGTTCCAATGGTAGTAAGGGAAAGAGCGTGTTCCAATGGGAGTAAGGGAAAGAGCGTGTTCCAATGGTAGTAAGGGAAAGAGCGTGTTCCAATGGTAGTAAGGGAAAGAGCTTCCATGGGAAAAAGAGCGTGTTCCAATGAGTAAGGAAGAGCGTTCCATGGGTAAGGAAAGCGTGTTCCAATGGTAGTAAGGGAAAGAGCGTGTTCCAATGGTAGTAAGGGAAAGAGCGTGTTCCAATGGTAGTAAGGGAAAGAGCGTGTTCCAATGGTAGTAAGGGAAAGAGCGTGTTCCAATGGTAGTAAGGGAAAGAGCGTGTTCCAATGGTAGTAAGGGAAAGAGCGTGTTCCAATGGTAGTAAGGGAAAGAGCGTGTTCCAATGGTAGTAAGGGAAAGAGCGTGTTCCAATGGTAGTAAGGGAAAGAGCGTGTTCCAATGGTAGTAAGGGAAAGAGCGTGTTCCAATGGTAGTAAGGGAAAGAGCGTGTTCCAATGGTAGTAAGGGAAAGAGCGTGTTCCAATGGTAGTAAGGGAAAGAGCGTGTTCCAATGGTAGTAAGGGAAAGAGCGTGTTCCAATGGTAGTAAGGGAAAGAGCGTGTTCCAATGGTAGTAAGGGAAAGAGCGTGTTCCAATGGTAGTAAGGGAAAGAGCGTGTTCCAATGGTAGTAAGGGAAAGAGCGTGTTCCAATGGTAGTAAGGGAAAGAGCGTGTTCCAATGGTAGTAAGGGAAAGAGCGTGTTCCAATGGTAGTAAGGGAAAGAGCGTGTTCCAATGGTAGTAAGGGAAAGAGCGTGTTCCAATGGTAGTAAGGGAAAGAGCGTGTTCCAATGGTAGTAAGGGAAAGAGCGTGTTCCAATGGTAGTAAGGGAAAGAGCGTGTTCCAATGGTAGTAAGGGAAAGAGCGTGTTCCAATGGTAGTAAGGGAAAGAGCGTGTTCCAATGGTAGTAAGGGAAAGAGCGTGTTCCAATGGTAGTAAGGGAAAGAGCGTGTTCCAATGGTAGTAAGGGAAAGAGCGTGTTCCAATGGTAGTAAGGGAAAGAGCGTGTTCCAATGGTAGTAAGGGAAAGAGCGTGTTCCAATGGTAGTAAGGGAAAGAGCGTGTTCCAATGGTAGTAAGGGAAAGAGCGTGTTCCAATGGTAGTAAGGGAAAGAGCGTGTTCCAATGGTAGTAAGGGAAAGAGCGTGTTCCAATGGTAGTAAGGGAAAGAGCGTCTTCCAATGGGAGTAAGGGAAAGAGCGTGTTCCAATGGTAGTAAGGGAAAGAGCGTGTTCCAATGGTAGTAAGGGAAAGAGCGTGTTCCAATGGTAGTAAGGGAAAGAGCGTGTTCCAATGGTAGTAAGGGAAAGAGCGTGTTCCAATGGTAGTAAGGGAAAGAGCGTGTTCCAATGGTAGTAAGGGAAAGAGCGTGTTCCAATGGTAGTAAGGGAAAGAGCGTGTTCCAATGGTAGTAAGGGAAAGAGCGTGTTCCAATGGTAGTAAGGGAAAGAGCGTGTTCCAATGGTAGTAAGGGAAAGAGCGTGTTCCAATGGTAGTAAGGGAAAGAGCGTGTTCCAATGGTAGTAAGGGAAAGAGCGTGTTCCAATGGTAGTAAGGGAAAGAGCGTGTTCCAATGGTAGTAAGGGAAAGAGCGTTTCCAATGGAGTAAGGAAAGAGCGTTTCAATGAAAGGAAGAGCGAAAATGGTAGTAAGGGAAAGAGCGTGTTCCAATGGTAGTAAGGGAAGAGCGTGTTCCAATGGTAGTAAGGGAAAGAGCGTGTTCCAATGGTAGTAAGGGAAAGAGCGTGTTCCAATGGTAGTAAGGAAAGAGCGTGTTCCAATGGTAGTAAGGGAAAGAGCGTGTTCCAATGGTAGTAAGGGAAAGAGCGTTCCAATGGGAGTAGGAAGAGCGTGTTCCAATGGGAGTAAGGGAAAGAGCGTGTTCCAATGGTAGTGGGAAAGAGCGTGTTCCAATGGTAGTAAGGGAAAAGCGTCTTCCAATGGTAGTAAGAAGAGCGTGTTCCAATGGTAGTAGGGAAAAGCGTTTTCCAATGGTAGTAAGGAAAGAGCGTGTTCCAATGGTGTAAGGGAAAGAGCGTCTTCCAATGGTAGTAAGGGAAAGAGCGTGTTCCAATGGTAGTAAGGGAAAGAGCGTTTCCAATGGTAGTAAGGGAAAGAGCGTGTTCCAATGGTAGTAAGGGAAGAGCGTGTTCCAAGGAGAAAGAGCGTGTTCCAATGGTAGTAAGGAAAGAGCGTGTTCAATGGTAGTAGGAAACCAATGGTAGTAAGGGAAAGAGCGTGTTCCAATGGTAGTAAGGGAAAGAGCGTGTTCCAATGGTAGTAAGGGAAAGAGCGTGTTCCAATGGTAGTAAGGGAAAGAGCGTGTTCCAATGGTAGTAAGGAAAAGAGCGTGTTCCAATGGTAGTAAGGGAAAGAGCGTGTTCCAATGGTAGTAAGGGAAAGAGCGTGTTCCAATGGTAGTAAGGGAAAGAGCGTGTTCCAATGGTAGTAGGGAAAGAGCGTGTTCCAATGGTAGTAAGGGAAAGAGCGTGTTCCAATGGTAGTAAGGGAAAGAGCGTGTTCCAATGGTAGTAAGGAAAAGAGCGTGTTCCAATGGTAGTAAGGGAAAGAGCGTGTTCCAATGGTAGTAAGGAAAAGAGCGTGTTCCAATGGTAGTAAGGGAAAGAGCGTGTTCCAATGGTAGTAAGGGAAAGAGCGTGTTCCAATGGTAGTAAGGGAAAGAGCGTGTTCCAATGGTAGTAAGGGAAAGAGCGTCTTCCAATGGGAGTAAGGGAAAGAGCGTGTTCCAATGGTAGTAAGGGAAAGAGCGTGTTCCAATGGTAGTAAGGGAAAGAGCGTGTTCCAATGGTAGTAAGGGAAAGAGCGTGTTCCAATGGTAGTAAGGGAAAGAGCGTGTTCCAATGGTAGTAAGGAAAAGAGCGTCTTCCAATGGTAGTAAGGGAAAGAGCGTGTTCCAATGGTAGTAAGGGAAAGAGCGTCTTCCAATGGGAGTAAGGGAAAGAGCGTGTTCCAATGGTAGTAAGGGAAAGAGCGTGTTCCAATGGGAGTAAGGGAAAGAGCGTGTTCCAATGGTAGTAAGGGAAAGAGCGTGTTCCAATGGGAGTAAGGGAAAGAGCGTGTTCCAATGGTAGTAAGGGAAAGAGCGTGTTCCAATGGAGTAAGGGAAAGAGCGTGTTCCAATGGTAGTAGGGAAAGAGCGTTTCCAATGTAGTAAGGGAAGAGCGTGTTCATGGTAGTAAGGGAAGGGAAAGAGCGTGTTCCAATGGTAGTAAGGGAAAGAGCGTGTTCCAATGGTAGTAAGGGAAAGAGCGTGTTCCAATGAGTAAGGGAAAGAGCGTGTTCCAATGGTAGTAAGGGAAAGAGCGTGTTCCAATGGTAGTAAGGGAAAGAGCGTGTTCCAATGGTAGTAAGGGAAAGAGCGTGTTCCAATGGTAGTAAGGGAAAGAGCGTGTTCCAATGGTAGTAAGGGAAAGAGCGTGTTCCAATGGTAGTAAGGGAAAGAGCGTGTTCCAATGGGAGTAAGGGAAAGAGCGTGTTCCAATGGTAGTAAGGGAAAGAGCGTGTTCCAATGGTAGTAAGGGAAAGAGCGTGTTCCAATGGGAGTAAGGGAAAGAGCGTGTTCCAATGGTAGTAAGGGAAAGAGCGTGTTCCAATGGTAGTAAGGGAAAGAGCGTGTTCCAATGGTAGTAAGGGAAAGAGCGTGTTCCAATGGTAGTAAGGGAAAGAGCGTGTTCCAATGGTAGTAAGGGAAAGAGCGTGTTCCAATGGTAGTAAGGGAAAGAGCGTGTTCCAATGGTAGTAAGGGAAAGAGCGTCTTCCAATGGTAGTAAGGAAAAGAGCGTCTTCCAATGGTAGTAAGGGAAAGAGCGTCTTCCAATGGTAGTAAGGGAAAGAGCGTCTTCCAATGGTAGTAAGGGAAAGAGCGTGTTCCAATGGTAGTAAGGGAAAGAGCGTCTTCGAATGGTAGTAAGGAAAAGAGCGTGTTCCAATGGTAGTAAGGGAAAGAGCGTGTTCCAATGGGAGTAAGGGACAGAGCGTGTTCCAATGGTAGTAAGGAAAAGAGCGTCTTCCAATGGTAGTTAGGAAAAGAGCGTGTTCCAATGGTAGTAAGGGAAAGAGAGTGTTCCAATGGGAGTAAGGGACAGAGCATGTTCCAATGGTAGTAAGGAAAAGAGCGTCTTCCAATGGTAGTAAGGGAAAGAGCGTCTTCCAATGGTAGTAAGGGAAAGAGCGTGTTCCAATGGTAGTAAGGGAAAGAGCGTGTTCCAATGGTCGTAAGGAAAAGAGCGTGTTCCAATGGTAGTAAGGAAAAGAGCGTGTTCTAATGGTAGTAAGGAAAAGAGGGTGTTCTAATGGTAGTAAGGGAAAGAGCGTGTTCTAATGGTAGTAAGGGAAAGAGCGTGTTCCAATGGTAGTAAGGGAAAGAGCGTGTTCCAATGGTAGTAAGGGAAAGAGCGTTGTTCCAATGGTAGGAAGGGGAAAGAGAGTGTCCAATGGGAGTAAGGGACAGAGCCATGTTGCCAATGTAGTAAGGAAAGAGCGTCTTTCAATGGTAGTAAGGGAAAAGAGCGTCTTCCAGGTAGTAAGGGAAGAGCCGTGTTCCAATGTAGTAAGGGAAACAGCGTGGTTCCAATGGCGTAAAGGAAAAGAGCGTGTTACAATGGAGTAGGAAAAGAGCGTGTTCTAAGGTAGTAAGGAAAAGAGGGTGTGCTAATGGTAGGAAGGAAAGAGCGTGTTCTTATGGAGTAAGGAACGAGCGGTTCAATGGTAGTAAGGGAAAGAGCGTCTTCCAATGGTAGTAAGGGAAAGAGCGTGTTCCAATGGTAGTAAGGGAAAGAGCGTCTTCCAATGGGAGTAAGGGAAAGAGCGTGTTCCAATGGTAGTAAGGGAAAGAGCGTGTTCCAATGGTAGTAAGGGAAAGAGCGTGTTCCAATGGTAGTAAGGGAAAGAGCGTGTTCCAATGGTAGTAAGGGAAAGAGCGTGTTCCAATGGGAGTAAGGAAAAGAGCGTGTTCCAATGGTAGTAAGGGAAAGAGCGTGTTCCAATGGTAGTAAGGAAAAGAGCGTGTTCCAATGGTAGTAAGGGAAAGAGCGTGTTCCAATGGGAGTAAGGAAAAGAGCGTGTTCCAATGGTAGTAAGGGAAAGAGCGTGTTCCAATGGGAGTAAGGAAAAGAGCGTGTTCCAATGGGAGTAAGGGAAAGAGCGTGTTCCAATGGGAGTAAGGGAAAGAGCGTGTTCCAATGGGAGTAAGGAAAAGAGCGTGTTCCAATGGTAGTAAGGGAAAGAGCGTCTTCCAATGGGAGTAAGGGAGAGAGCGTGTTCCAATGGTAGTAAGGAAAAGAGCGTGTTCCAATGGGAGTAAGGGAAAGAGCGTGTTCCAATGGTAGTAAGGAAAAGAGCGTGTTCCAATGGGAGTAAGGGAAAGAGCGTGTTCCAATGGTAGTAAGGGAAAGAGCGTGTTCCAATGGTAGTAAGGGAAAGAGCGTGTTCCAATGGTAGTAAGGGAAAGAGCGTGTTCCAATGGGAGTAAGGAAAAGAGCGTGTTCCAATGGGAGTAAGGAAAAGAGCGTGTTCCAATGGTAGTAAGGAAAAGAGCGTGTTCCAATGGGAGTAAGGGAAAGAGCGTGTTCCAATGGTAGTAAGGAAAAGAGCGTGTTCCAATGGTAGTAAGGGAAAGAGCGTGTTCCAATGGTAGTAAGGAAAAGAGCGTGTTCCAATGGTAGTAAGGGAAAGAGCGTGTTCCAATGGTAGTAAGGGAAAGAGCGTGTTCCAATGGTAGTAAGGGAAAGAGCGTGTTCCAATGGTAGTAAGGGAAAGAGCGTGTTCCAATGGTAGTAAGGGAAAGAGCGTGTTCCAATGGTAGTAAGGGAAAGAGCGTGTTCCAATGGTAGTAAGGGAAAGAGCGTGTTCCAATGGTAGTAAGGGAAAGAGCGTGTTCCAATGGTAGTAAGGGAAAGAGCGTGTTCCAATGGTAGTAAGGGAAAGAGCGTGTTCCAATGGTAGTAAGGGAAAGAGCGTGTTCCAATGGTAGTAAGGGAAAGAGCGTGTTCCAATGGTAGTAAGGGAAAGAGCGTGTTCCAATGGTAGTAAGGGAAAGAGCGTGTTCCAATGGTAGTAAGGGAAAGAGCGTGTTCCAATGGTAGTAAGGAAAAGAGCGTGTTCCAATGGGAGTAAGGGAAAGAGCGTGTTCCAATGGTAGTAAGGGAAAGAGCGTGTTCCAATGGGAGTAAGGGAAAGAGCGTGTTCCAATGGGAGTAAGGGACAGAGCGTGTTCCAATGGGAGTAAGGGAAAGAGCGTGTTCCAATGGGAGTAAGGGAAAGAGCGTGTTCCAATGGTAGTAAGGGAAAGAGCGTGTTCCAATGGGAGTAAGGGAAAGAGCGTGTTCCAATGGTAGTAAGGGAAAGAGCGTGTTCCAATGGGAGTAAGGGAAAGAGCGTGTTCCAATGGTAGTAAGGGAAAGAGCGTGTTCCAATGGGAGTAAGGGAAAGAGCGTGTTCCAATGGTAGTAAGGGAAAGAGCGTGTTCCAATGGTAGTAAGGGAAAGAGCGTGTTCCAATGGTAGTAAGGGAAAGAGCGTGTTCCAATGGTAGTAAGGGAAAGAGCGTGTTCCAATGGTAGTAAGGGAAAGAGCGTGTTCCAATGGGAGTAAGGGAAAGAGCGTGTTCCAATGGTAGTAAGGGAAAGAGCGTGTTCCAATGGGAGTAAGGGAAAGAGCGTGTTCCAATGGGAGTAAGGGAAAGAGCGTGTTCCAATGGGAGTAAGGGAAAGAGCGTGTTCCAATGGGTGTAAGGGAGAGCGTGTCCAATGGATAGTTGGGGGGGGGGTTCAATGGAGTAAGGGAAGAGGTTCAATGGAGTAAGGAAAGAGCGTGTTCCAATGTAGTAAGGGAAAGAGCGTGTTCCAATGGTAGTAAGGGAAAGAGCGTTTCCAATGGGAGTAAGGGAAAGAGCGTGTTCCAATGGGAGTAAGGGAAAGAGCGTGTTCCAATGGGAGTAAGGGACAGAGCGTGTTCCAATGGGAGTAAGGGAAAGAGCGTGTTCCAATGGGAGTAAGGGAAAGAGCGTGTTCCAATGGTAGTAAGGGAAAGAGCGTGTTCCAATGGTAGTAAGGGAAAGAGCGTGTTCCAATGGTAGTAAGGGAAAGAGCGTGTTCCAATGGTAGTAAGGGAAAGAGCGTGTTCCAATGGTAGTAAGGGAAAGAGCGTGTTCCAATGGTAGTAAGGGAAAGAGCGTGTTCCAATGGGAGTAAGGGAAAGAGCGTGTTCCAATGGGAGTAAGGGAAAGAGCGTGTTCCAATGGTAGTAAGGGAAAGAGCGTGTTCCAAGGTAAGGAAGAGCGTGTTCCAATGGGAGTAGGGAAGCGTGTTCCAAGGGTAGGGAAGAGCGTGTTCCAATGGAGTAAGGGAAAGGGTGTTCCAATGGTAGGGAAGAGGTGTTCCATGGTAGTAAGGGAAGAGCGTGTTGGTGTTCCAATGGAGTAAGGAAAGAGCGTCAATGGAGTAAGGGAAGAGCGTTTCCAATGGGAGTAGGGAAAGAGCGTGTTCCAATGGGAGTAAGGGAAAGAGCGTGTTCCAATGGTAGTAAGGGAAAGAGCGTGTTCCAATGGTAGTAAGGGAAAGAGCGTGTTCCAATGGGAGTAAGGGAAAGAGCGTGTTCCAATGGTAGTAAGGGAAAGAGCGTGTTCCAATGGGAGTAAGGGAAAGAGCGTGTTCCAATGGTAGTAAGGGAAAGAGCGTGTTCCAATGGTAGTAAGGGAAAGAGCGTGTTCCAATGGTAGTAAGGGAAAGAGCGTGTTCCAATGGTAGTAAGGGAAAGAGCGTGTTCCAATGGTAGTAAGGGAAAGAGCGTGTTCCAATGGTAGTAAGGGAAAGAGCGTGTTCCAATGGTAGTAAGGGAAAGAGCGTGTTCCAATGGTAGTAAGGGAAAGAGCGTGTTCCAATGGTAGTAAGGGAAAGAGCGTGTTCCAATGGGAGTAAGGGAAAGAGCGTGTTCCAATGGTAGTAAGGGAAAGAGCGTGTTCCAATGGTAGTAAGGGAAAGAGCGTGTTCCAATGGTAGTAAGGGAAAGAGCGTGTTCCAATGGGAGTAAGGGAAAGAGCGTGTTCCAATGGTAGTAAGGGAAAGAGCGTGTTCCAATGGGAGTAAGGGAAAGAGCGTGTTCCAATGGGAGTAAGGGAAAGAGCGTGTTCCAATGGGAGTAAGGGAAAGAGCGTGTTCCAATGGTAGTAAGGGAAAGAGCGTGTTCCAATGGTAGTAAGGGAAAGAGCGTGTTCCAATGGTAGTAAGGGAAAGAGCGTGTTCCAATGGTAGTAAGGGAAAGAGCGTGTTCCAATGGGAGTAAGGGAAAGAGCGTGTTCCAATGGGAGTAAGGGAAAGAGCGTGTTCCAATGGGAGTAAGGGAAAGAGCGTGTTCCAATGGGAGTAAGGGAAAGAGCGTGTTCCAATGGGAGTAAGGGAAAGAGCGTGTTCCAATGGTAGTAAGGGAAAGAGCGTGTTCCAATGGTAGTAAGGGAAAGAGCGTGTTCCAATGGTAGTAAGGGAAAGAGCGTGTTCCAATGGTAGTAAGGGAAAGAGCGTGTTCCAATGGTAGTAAGGGAAAGAGCGTGTTCCAATGGTAGTAAGGGAAAGAGCGTGTTCCAATGGTAGTAAGGGAAAGAGCGTGTTCCAATGGGAGTAAGGGAAAGAGCGTGTTCCAATGGGAGTAAGGGAAAGAGCGTGTTCCAATGGGAGTAAGGGAAAGAGCGTGTTCCAATGGGAGTAAGGGAAAGAGCGTGTTCCAATGGTAGTAAGGGAAAGAGCGTGTTCCAATGGTAGTAAGGGAAAGAGCGTGTTCCAATGGTAGTAAGGGAAAGAGCGTGTTCCAATGGGAGTAAGGGAAAGAGCGTGTTCCAATGGTAGTAAGGGAAAGAGCGTGTTCCAATGGGAGTAAGGGAAAGAGCGTGTTCCAATGGGAGTAAGGGAAAGAGCGTGTTCCAATGGGAGTAAGGGAAAGAGCGTGTTCCAATGGGAGTAAGGGAAAGAGCGTGTTCCAATGGTAGTAAGGGAAAGAGCGTGTTCCAATGGGAGTAAGGGAAAGAGCGTGTTCCAATGGGAGTAAGGGAAAGAGCGTGTTCCAATGGTAGTAAGGGAAAGAGCGTGTTCCAATGGTAGTAAGGGAAAGAGCGTGTTCCAATGGTAGTAAGGGAAAGAGCGTGTTCCAATGGTAGTAAGGGAAAGAGCGTGTTCCAATGGGAGTAAGGGAAAGAGCGTGTTCCAATGGGAGTAAGGGAAAGAGCGTGTTCCAATGGTAGTAAGGGAAAGAGCGTGTTCCAATGGTAGTAAGGGAAAGAGCGTGTTCCAATGGTAGTAAGGGAAAGAGCGTGTTCCAATGGTAGTAAGGGAAAGAGCGTCTTCCAATGGTAGTAAGGGAAAGAGCGTGTTCCAATGGTAGTAAGGGAAAGAGCGTGTTCCAATGGTAGTAAGGGAAAGAGCGTGTTCCAATGGTAGTAAGGGAAAGAGCGTGTTCCAATGGTAGTAAGGGAAAGAGCGTCTTCCAATGGTAGTAAGGAAAGAGCGTGTTCCAATGGTAGTAGGGAAAGAGCGTTTCCAATGGTAGTAAGGGAAAGAGCGTGTTCCAATGGTAGTAAGGGAAAGAGCGTGTTCCAATGGTAGTAAGGAAAAGAGCGTGTTCCAATGGAGTAAGGGAAGAGCGTGTTCCAAGAGTGGAAGCGTTCTCAATGGAGTAAGAAGAGCGTGTCCAATGGGAGTAAGGGAAAGAGCGTTTCCAATGGTAGTAAGGGAAAGAGCGTGTTCCAATGGGAGTAAGGGAAAGAGCGTGTTCCAATGGTAGTAAGGGAAAGAGCGTGTTCCAATGGGAGTAAGGGAAAGAGCGTGTTCCAATGGGAGTAAGGGAAAGAGCGTGTTCCAATGGTAGTAAGGGAAAGAGCGTGTTCCAATGGTAGTAAGGGAAAGAGCGTGTTCCAATGGTAGTAAGGGAAAGAGCGTGTTCCAATGGGAGTAAGGGAAAGAGCGTGTTCCAATGGGAGTAAGGGAAAGAGCGTGTTCCAATGGGAGTAAGGGACAGAGCGTGTTCCAATGGGAGTAAGGGACAGAGCGTGTTCCAATGGGAGTAAGGGACAGAGCGTGTTCCAATGGGAGTAAGGGAAAGAGCGTGTTCCAATGGGAGTAAGGGAAAGAGCGTCTTCCAATGGTAGTAAGGGAAAGAGCGTGTTCCAATGGTAGTAAGGGAAAGAGCGTGTTCCAATGGGAGTAAGGGAAAGAGCGTGTTCCAATGGGAGTAAGGGAAAGAGCGTCTTCCAATGGTAGTAAGGGAAAGAGCGTGTTCCAATGGTAGTAAGGGAAAGAGCGTGTTCCAATGGGAGTAAGGGAAAGAGCGTGTTCCAATGGGAGTAAGGGACAGAGCGTGTTCCAATGGGAGTAAGGGACAGAGCGTGTTCCAATGGGAGTAAGGGACAGAGCGTGTTCCAATGGGAGTAAGGGACAGAGCGTGTTCCAATGGGAGTAAGGGACAGAGCGTGTTCCAATGGTAGTAAGGGAAAGAGCGTGTTCCAATGGGAGTAAGGGACAGAGCGTGTTCCAATGGGAGTAAGGGACAGAGCGTGTTCCAATGGGAGTAAGGGAAAGAGCGTGTTCCAATGGGAGTAAGGGAAAGAGCGTGTTCCAATGGGAGTAAGGGACAGAGCGTGTTCCAATGGTAGTAAGGGACAGAGCGTGTTCCAATGGGAGTAAGGAAAAGAGGTGTTCCAATGGGAGAAGGGACAGAGCGTGTTCCAATGGGAGTAAGGGACAGAGCGTGTTCCAATGGGAGTAAGGGAAAGAGCGTGTTCCAATGGGAGTAAGGGAAAGAGCGTGTTCCAATGGTAGTAAGGGAAAGAGCGTGTTCCAATGGTAGTAAGGGAAAGAGCGTGTTCCAATGGGAGTAAGGGAAAGAGCGTGTTCCAATGGGAGTAAGGGACAGAGCGTGTTCCAATGGGAGTAAGGGACAGAGCGTGTTCCAATGGGAGTAAGGGACAGAGCGTGTTCCAATGGGAGTAAGGGAGAGAGCGTCTTCCAATGGTAGTAAGGGAAAGAGCGTGTTCCAATGGTAGTAAGGGAAAGAGCGTGTTCCAATGGTAGTAAGGGAAAGAGCGTGTTCCAATGGGAGTAAGGGAAAGAGCGTGTTCCAATGGTAGTAAGGGAAAGAGCGTGTTCCAATGGTAGTAAGGGAAAGAGTGTGTTCCAATGGGAGTAAGGGACAGAGCGTGTTCCAATGGGAGTAAGGGACAGAGCGTGTTCCAATGGGAGTAAGGGACAGAGCGTGTTCCAATGGGAGTAAGGGACAGAGCGTGTTCCAATGGGAGTAAGGGACAGAGCGTGTTCCAATGGGAGTAAGGGAAAGAGCGTGTTCCAATGGTAGTAAGGGAAAGAGCGTGTTCCAATGGTAGTAAGGGAAAGAGCGTGTTCCAATGGGAGTAAGGGACAGAGCGTGTTCCAATGGGAGTAAGGGACAGAGCGTGTTCCAATGGGAGTAAGGGAAAGAGTGTGTTCCAATGGGAGTAAGGGAAAGAGCGTGTTCCAATGGGAGTAAGGGACAGAGCGTGTTCCAATGGGAGTAAGGGACAGAGCGTGTTCCAATGGGAGTAAGGGAAAGAGCGTGTTCCAATGGTAGTAAGGGACAGAGCATGTTCCAATGGGAGTAAGGAAAAGAGTGTGTTCCAATGGGAGTAAGGGACAGAGCATGTTCCAATGGGAGTAAGGGAAAGAGCGTGTTCCAATGGGAGTAAGGGAAAGAGCGTGTTCCAATGGGAGTAAGGGAAAGAGCGTGTTCCAATGGTAGTAAGGGAAAGAGCGTGTTCCAATGGTAGTAAGGGAAAGAGCGTGTTCCAATGGGAGTAAGGGAAAGAGCGTGTTCCAATGGGAGTAAGGGAAAGAGCGTGTTCCAATGGTAGTAAGGGAAAGAGCGTGTTCCAATGGTAGTAAGGGAAAGAGCGTGTTCCAATGGTAGTAAGGGAAAGAGCGTGTTCCAATGGGAGTAAGGGAAAGAGCGTGTTCCAATGGGAGTAAGGAAAAGAGCGTGTTCCAATGGTAGTAAGGGAAAGAGCGTGTTCCAATGGTAGTAAGGGAAAGAGCGTCTTCCAATGGTAGTAAGGGAAAGAGCGTGTTCCAATGGTAGTAAGGGAAAGAGCGTCTTCCAATGGTAGTAAGGGAAAGAGCGTGTTCCAATGGTAGTAAGGGAAAGAGCGTCTTCCAATGGTAGTAAGGGAAAGAGCGTGTTCCAATGGTAGTAAGGGAAAGAGCGTGTTCCAATGGTAGTAAGGAAAAGAGCGTGTTCCAATGGGAGTAAGGGACAGAGCGTGTTCCAATGGTAGTAAGGAAAAGAGCGTGTTCCAATGGGAGTAAGGGAAAGAGTGTGTTCCAATGGGAGTAAGGGACAGAGCGTGTTCCAATGGGAGTAAGGGACAGAGCGTGTTCCAATGGGAGTAAGGGAAAGAGCGTGTTCCAATGGTAGTAAGGGACAGAGCGTGTTCCAATGGGAGTAAGGGAAAGAGCGTGTTCCAATGGTAGTAAGGGACAGAGCGTGTTCCAATGGGAGTAAGGGAAAGAGCGTGTTCCAATGGGAGTAAGGGACAGAGCGTGTTCCAATGGGAGTAAGGGAAAGAGCGTGTTCCAATGGTAGTAAGGGAAAGAGCGTGTTCCAATGTAGTAAGGGAAAGAGGTGTTCCAATGGTAGTAAGGGAAAGAGCGTGTTCCAATGGGAGTAAGGGAAGAGCGTGTTCCAATGGGAGTAAGGACAGAGCTGTTCCAATGGGAGTAAGGGACAGAGCGTGTTCCAATGGGAGTAAGGGACAGAGCGTGTTCCAATGGGAGTAAGGGACAGAGCGTGTTCCAATGGGAGTAAGGGAAAGAGCGTGTTCCAATGGTAGTAAGGGAAAGAGCGTGTTCCAATGGTAGTAAGGGAAAGAGCGTGTTCCAATGGGAGTAAGGGAAAGAGCGTGTTCCAATGGGAGTAAGGGAAAGAGCGTCTTCCAATGGTAGTAAGGGAAAGAGCGTGTTCCAATGGGAGTAAGGGAAAGAGCGTGTTCCAATGGGAGTAAGGGACAGAGCGTGTTCCAATGGGAGTAAGGGACAGAGCGTGTTCCAATGGGAGTAAGGGACAGAGCGTGTTCCAATGGGAGTAAGGGACAGAGCGTGTTCCAATGGAGTAAGGGAAAGAGCGTGTTCCAATGGGAGTAAGGGAAGAGCGTGTTCCAAGGAGTAAGGGAAGAGCGTGTTCCAATGGGAGTAAGGGAAGAGCGTGTTCCAATGGAGTAAGGAGAGCTGTTCCAATGGGAGTAAGGGAAGAGCGTGTTCCAATGGGTAGGAAGAGCGTGTTCCAATGGAGTAGGGAAAGAGCGTTTCAATGGAGTAGGGAAAGAGCGTGTTCCAATGGTAGTAAGGGAAAGAGCGTGTTCCAATGGTAGTAAGGGAAAGAGCGTGTTCCAATGTAGTAAGGGAAAGAGCGTGTTCCATGGGAAGGGAAGAGCGTGTTCATGGAGTAAGGAAAAGGTGTTCCAATGGTAGTAGGAAAGAGCGTGTTCCAATGGTAGTAAGGGAAAGAGCGTGTTCCAATGGTAGTAAGGGAAAGAGCGTGTTCCAATGGTAGTAAGGGAAAGAGCGTGTTCCAATGGGAGTAAGGGAAAGAGCGTGTTCCAATGGGAGTAAGGGAAAGAGCGTGTTCCAATGGTAGTAAGGGAAAGAGCGTGTTCCAATGGGAGTAAGGGAAAGAGCGTGTTCCAATGGTAGTAAGGGAAAGAGCGTGTTCCAATGGTAGTAAGGGAAAGAGCGTGTTCCAATGGTAGTAAGGGAAAGAGCGTGTTCCAATGGTAGTAAGGGAAAGAGCGTGTTCCAATGGTAGTAAGGGAAAGAGCGTGTTCCAATGGTAGTAAGGGAAAGAGCGTGTTCCAATGGTAGTAAGGGAAAGAGCGTGTTCCAATGGTAGTAAGGGAAAGAGCGTGTTCCAATGGTAGTAAGGGAAAGAGCGTGTTCCAATGGTAGTAAGGAAAAGAGCGTGTTCCAATGGGAGTAAGGGAAAGAGCGTGTTCCAATGGTAGTAAGGGAAAGAGCGTGTTCCAATGGGAGTAAGGGAAAGAGCGTGTTCCAATGGGAGTAAGGGAAAGAGCGTGTTCCAATGGGAGTAAGGGAAAGAGCGTGTTCCAATGGGAGTAAGGGAAAGAGCGTGTTCCAATGGGAGTAAGGGAAAGAGCGTGTTCCAATGGTAGTAAGGGAAAGAGCGTGTTCCAATGGTAGTAAGGGAAAGAGCGTGTTCCAATGGTAGTAAGGGAAAGAGCGTGTTCCAATGGAGTAAGGGAAAGAGCGTGTTCCAATGGTAGTAAGGGAAGAGCGTGTTCATGGAGTAAGGGAAAGAGCGTGTTCAATGTAGTAAGGGAAGAGCGTGTTCCAATGGTAGTAAGGGAAAGAGCGTGTTCCAATGGAGTAAGGGAAAGAGCGTGTTCCAATGGAGTAAGGAAAGAGCGTGTTCTCCAATGGAGAAGGGAAAGAGCGTGTTCCAATGGTAGTAAGGGAAAGAGCGTGTTCCAATGGGAGTAGGAAAGAGCGTGTTCCAATGGTAGTAAGGAAGAGCGTGTTCCAATGGGAGTAAGGGAAGAGCGTGTTCCAATGGTAGTAAGGGAAAGAGCGTGTTCCAATGGTAGTAAGGGAAAGAGCGTGTTCCAATGGTAGTAAGGGAAAGAGCGTGTTCCAATGGTAGTAAGGGAAAGAGCGTGTTCCAATGGGAGTAAGGGAAAGAGCGTGTTCCAATGGTAGTAAGGGAAAGAGCGTGTTCCAATGGTAGTAAGGGAAAGAGCGTGTTCCAATGGTAGTAAGGGAAAGAGCGTGTTCCAATGGTAGTAAGGGAAAGAGCGTGTTCCAATGGTAGTAAGGGAAAGAGCGTGTTCCAATGGTAGTAAGGGAAAGAGCGTGTTCCAATGGTAGTAAGGGAAAGAGCGTGTTCCAATGGTAGTAAGGGAAAGAGCGTCTTCCAATGGTAGTAAGGGAAAGAGCGTGTTCCAATGTAGTAAGGGAAAGAGCGTGTTCCAATGGTAGTAAGGGAAGGCGGTTCCAATGGTAGTAAGGGAAAGAGCGTGTTCCAATGGTAGTAAGGGAAAGAGCGTGTTCCAATGGGAGTAAGGGAAAGAGCGTGTTCCAATGGTAGTAAGGGAAAGAGCGTGTTCCAATGGTAGTAAGGGAAAGAGCGTGTTCCAATGGGAGTAAGGGAAAGAGCGTGTTCCAATGGGAGTAAGGGAAAGAGCGTGTTCCAATGGGAGTAAGGGAAAGAGCGTGTTCCAATGGGAGTAAGGGAAAGAGCGTGTTCCAATGGGAGTAAGGGAAAGAGCGTGTTCCAATGGTAGTAAGGGAAAGAGCGTGTTCCAATGGTAGTAAGGGAAAGAGCGTGTTCCAATGGGAGTAAGGGAAAGAGCGTGTTCCAATGGGAGTAAGGGAAAGAGCGTGTTCCAATGGTAGTAAGGGAAAGAGCGTGTTCCAATGGTAGTAAGGGAAAGAGCGTGTTCCAATGGTAGTAAGGGAAAGAGCGTGTTCCAATGGTAGTAAGGGAAAGAGCGTGTTCCAATGGGAGTAAGGGAAAGAGCGTGTTCCAATGGGAGTAAGGGAAAGAGCGTGTTCCAATGGTAGTAAGGGAAAGAGCGTGTTCCAATGGGAGTAAGGGAAAGAGCGTGTTCCAATGGGAGTAAGGGAAAGAGCGTGTTCCAATGGTAGTAAGGGAAAGAGCGTGTTCCAATGGTAGTAAGGGAAAGAGCGTGTTCCAATGGTAGTAAGGGAAAGAGCGTGTTCCAATGGGAGTAAGGGAAAGAGCGTGTTCCAATGGGAGTAAGGGAAAGAGCGTGTTCCAATGGGAGTAAGGGAAAGAGCGTGTTCCAATGGGAGTAAGGGAAAGAGCGTGTTCCAATGGTAGTAAGGGAAAGAGCGTGTTCCAATGGTAGTAAGGGAAAGAGCGTGTTCCAATGGTAGTAAGGGAAAGAGCGTGTTCCAATGGTAGTAAGGGAAAGAGCGTGTTCCAATGGTAGTAAGGGAAAGAGCGTGTTCCAATGGTAGTAAGGGAAAGAGCGTGTTCCAATGGTAGTAAGGGAAAGAGCGTCTTCCAATGGTAGTAAGGGAAAGAGCGTGTTCCAATGGGAGTAAGGGAAAGAGCGTGTTCCAATGGGAGTAAGGGAAAGAGCGTGTTCCAATGGGAGTAAGGGAAAGAGCGTGTTCCAATGGGAGTAAGGGAAAGAGCGTGTTCCAATGGGAGTAAGGGAAAGAGCGTGTTCCAATGGGAGTAAGGGAAAGAGCGTGTTCCAATGGGAGTAAGGGAAAGAGCGTGTTCCAATGGGAGTAAGGGAAAGAGCGTGTTCCAATGGTAGTAAGGGAAAGAGCGTGTTCCAATGGTAGTAAGGGAAAGAGCGTGTTCCAATGGAGTAAGGGAAAGAGCGTGTTCCAATGGTAGTAAGGGAAAGAGCGTGTTCCAATGGAGTAAGGAAAGAGCGTGTTCCAATGGAGTAAGGGAAAGAGCGTGTTCCAATGGATAGGGAGCGTGTTCATGGGAGTAAGGAAAGAGCGTGTTCCAATGGTAGTAAGGGAAAGAGCGTGTTCCAATGGTAGTAAGGGAAAGAGCGTGTTCCAATGGGAGTAAGGGAAAGAGCGTGTTCCAATGGTAGTAAGGGAAAGAGCGTGTTCCAATGGGAGTAAGGGAAAGAGCGTGTTCCAATGGGAGTAAGGGAAAGAGCGTGTTCCAATGGTAGTAAGGGAAAGAGCGTGTTCCAATGGGAGTAAGGGAAAGAGCGTGTTCCAATGGGAGTAAGGGAAAGAGCGTGTTCCAATGGGAGTAAGGGACAGAGCGTGTTCCAATGGGAGTAAGGGAAAGAGGTTTCATGGGAGTAAGGGAAGAGCTGTTCCAATGGAGTAAGGAAGAGCGTGTTCCAATGGAGAAGGACAGAGCGTGTTCCAATGGGAGTAAGGGAGAGCGTTTCCAATGGATAAGGGAAAGAGTGGTTCCAATGGGAATAAGGGAAAGAGCGTGTTCCAATGGGAGTAAGGGAAAGAGCGTGTTCCAATGGGAGTAAGGGACAGAGCGTGTTCCAATGGGAGTAAGGGAAAGAGCGTGTTCCAATGGGAGTAAGGGAAAGAGCGTGTTCCAATGGGAGTAAGGGACAGAGCGTGTTCCAATGGGAGTAAGGGAAAGAGCGTGTTCCAATGGGAGTAAGGGAAAGAGTGTGTTCCAATGGGAGTAAGGGAAAGAGCGTGTTCCAATGGGAGTAAGGGAAAGAGCGTGTTCCAATGGGAATGAAGGAAAGAGCGTGTTCCAATAGTAGTAAGGGAAAGAGCGTGTTCCAATGGGAGTAAGGGAAAGAGCGTGTTCCAATGGGAGTAAGGGAAAGAGCATGTTCCAATGGGAGTAAGGGACAGAGCGTGTTCCAATGGGAGTAAGGGAAAGAGCGTGTTCCATGGGTGGGTTCTGACAGTCTAGGTAAGAAAATGTTCCAACAGCAGTGTAGATATTAGAGTGTTACAGTGAGAGTGCGGGCAACAGTATGATCCAATGGATGTGTGAACAAGGTAGCGCTCCAATGGTATTGTGGTAGACAGTGTTCCAATATTAGTGTAGGTAAAAATTTTTCCAATGGCATTGTGGTAAGAAAGTGTTCCAATATTAGTGTAGGTAAACATTTTTCCAATGGCATTGTGGTAAGAGAGTGTTCCAATATTAGTGTAGGTAAACATTTTTCCAATGGCATTGTGGTAAGAGAGTGTTCCAATATTAGTGTAGGTAAACATTTTTCCAATGGCATTGTGGTAAGAGAGTGTTCCAATATTAGTGTAGGTAAACATTTTTCCAATGGCATTGTGGTAAGAGAGTGTTCCAATATTAGTGTAGGTAAACATTTTTCCAATGGCATTGTGGTAAGAGAGTGTTCCAATATTAGTGTAGATAAACATTTTTCCAATGGCATTGTGGTCAGAGAGTGTTCCAATATTAGTGTAGGTAAACATTTTTCCAATGGCATTGTGGTAAGAGAGTGTTCCAATATTAGTGTAGGTAAACATTTTTCCATTGGCATTGTGGTAAGAGAGTGTTCCAATATTAGTGTAGGTAAACATTTTTCCAATGGCATTGTGGTAAGAGAGTGTTTCAATATTAGTGTGGTAAACATTTTTCCAATGGCATTGTGGTAAGAGAGTGTTCCAATATTAGTGTAGGTAAACATTTTTCCAATGGCATTGTGGTAAGAGAGTGTTCCAATATTAGTGTAGGTAAACATTTTTCCAATGGCATTGTGGTAAGAGAGTGTTCCAATATTAGTGTAGATAAACATTTTTCCAATGGCATTGTGGTCAGAGAGTGTTCCAATATTAGTGTAGGTAAACATTTTTCCAATGGCATTGTGGTAAGAGAGTGTTCCAATATTAGTGTAGGTAAACATTTTTCCAATGGCATTGTGGTAAGAGAGTGTTTCAATATTAGTGTGGTACACATGTTCCAATGGCATTGTGGTAAGAGAGTGTTCCAATATTAGTGTAGGTAAACATTTTTCCAATGGCATTGTGCTAAGAGAGTGTTTCAATATTAGTGTGGTACACATGTTCCAATGGCATTGTGGTAAGAGAGTGTTCCAATATTAGTGTCAGTAAACATGTGTTCCAATGGTAAGAGAATATTCCAACAGGTATTTTTGGCAAGTTTTAATCATCGTGTGGGCAAGAAAATGTTCCAATGGTATTGTGGGTAAGAATGTATTCCAACAGTCGTGTCGGTAAAAGCATCTTCCATTGGCATTGTGGATAAGAGAGACTTCCAATGCTAATATCTGTATGAGTGTGTTCTAATAGTAGTGTAGGTAAGAGAGAATTTCAAAGGCAGTGAAGGTGAGACAGCGTTCCAATAGCAGTGTGCAGAAAGGAGTCCTCCAATGGGAATATGGGAAAGAGAATGTTCCCATGGTAATTTGGTGAGAGATTAGAACATAGAACATAGAACATAGAACAATACAGCACAGAACAGGCCCTTCGGCCTTCGATGTTGTGCCGACCAAAATAAAAAGCAATGCCCCTCCTAACTAACCATTCCCTTCTCATCCATATACTTATCCACTAACCTCTTAAACGCCACCAAACTTGGCGCATCTACAACAGCTGCAGGCAGGGCATTCCACTCCCTAATCACTCTTTGAGTAAAGATTGTTCTAATGTTATTGTCACTGAGAGTATTCCAATATCAGTGTCTTTAAGAGAGTGTTCCATTATGTTCTTGCATTGTATAACTGCAAACAAGGATGTCATCAACAAAAACCTTGCAAAGATTTAGCCTGCAGAGTTACTCCATGCATTGCATGATTGCTGGATCTTTGCGGACAGATTTCTTCATATTGGTAGCAAGCATCCTTAATTCACTACTAACTGCAAAATGCAATAAAATTCATGCCGAGTGGAAAAATGAGAAGTGGTGCATTTCTAGTAATAGCTCATAATACTTGCTGATAAAATCAGAGGTAAAAAGAAGAAAACAAGGGCATTGCAACATTTGCAATAACATTTTTTATGCAGAGCTGTCAATTAGTTGCTTTTATTTCGTATTTGGGTATATGTTGCACTCTTTCAGGTTTGTTCCATATACAAGAACAAGAAGGATATTATTAAATTAAAGAATGCAGAAAAGATTTACTAGGATGCTACTGGGATTTGATGGATTGAATTATAAGGAGATGCTGAACTTTTCTCTGGAGCGTAGAAGGCTGAGGAGTGACCTTATAGAGGTCTACAAAATAACGAGGGGTATAGAAAAGGTAGATAGTCTATATCTTTTTCCAAAGGTAGGGGAGTCTAAACTAGAGGGCATAGGTTTAAGATGAGGGTGGAGACATACAAAAGTGTCCAGAGGGGCAATTTTTTTCATACAGACGGTGGTGAGTATCTAGAACATGCTGCCAGAGGCAGCAATAAGTGGATACAATTCTATTTTTAAAAAGCATTTAGATAGTTACATGAGTACGATGGTTATAGAAGGACATGGGCCAAATGCCTCCTTCTGTACTGCAATTGGGATTAGCTTACAAGTTTAAAAAAATAAGGACAGTATGGACAAGTTGGGCTGAAGGTCCTGTTTCCCTGCTTTATACCTCTGTGACTCTGTGACTTTAACCAATTCAGGTATGACATGCAGGAAGCAATTACACCAATAATGCGTACAATAACGAATAATGGACAGTAGCTTATTAAAATTATCAAATTTTGTAATTTCACTTCCATGTATCATTTAGAATTTTTAGATAAAGATCACTTTAAAATTAAAGAAGTGTTCTATTGGCAGTGTAGCTTAGTGAATATTCCACTGGTATTGTAGTTAAGAGAATGTTCCAAAGGTGGAGTAGTTAAGAGCGAGTCACAATGGTAAGGTGGTAAAGTGCTCCAAAGACAGTAAGAAAAGAGTGTGCTCCAATGGCATTGTGGGTCAGAGAGTCATCTAATAGCAGTGAAGTAAGAAAGTGTTCCAATGTTGGTGTAGGTAACCAAGTGCTCCCATAGTGTGAGGAAGAGAGTGCTCCAATAACAATGTTGTGAAGAGCATGTTCCAATGATATTGTGTGTTCAATATCAGTGTCATTAAGAGAATGATCCAATGGTTTTATGGGGAAGTGAACATTCCGTTGATATTGTGAGAGGAAATGTTCTAATGGCAGCATGGGTAAAGAAGTGTTTCAATGATATTGCTAATAAATGAGTGTTCCATTGAATTGTGGGCAAAAGAATGTTCTAATCATAGAGTCCTGGCAGTATAGAAGGAGGCCATTTGGCCCATCGAGCTGCACCGGTAACAATCCCATCCTGACTTATTCCACCTAACCCCATGTATTTACGGTGCTAGTGCGCACCCCACCACCCCCGACACTAAAAGACTATTCAGCAGGGACAATTCACGTAACTTGCACATCTTTGGAGTGTGGGAGGAAACCCCCACAGATAAAGGGAGAACATGCAAACTCCACACAGTCACCCAAGGCTGTAATTGAACCCAGGTCCTTGGTGCTGTGAGACAGCAGTATGCCACTGAGTATGATAGTGTGGAAAAGAGTATTCAAATGGCAGTGTGAAGAACAGAGTTCCAATGGCAATGTGGATTGAGAGTGCTCCAATGGGAATGTGGGTAAGAGTACTGCAATAGCAGTGTGGGTAAGAGTGTCGCAGTAGCAGTGTGGGTAAGAGAGTGTTGCAATGGCAGTGTGGGTAAGAGAGTGTTCCAAAGTTAGTATGGGTAAGCTAACATTTAACATTCCAACATCAGTGCAAGCAAGAGAATGTTCCAATGGTTGTATTGTGGTTAAAAGAGTGATTCAATGGCAGCATAGGGAAAGAGTGTTCCAATGGTAATGTGGGTCAGAGAGTGTTTTAATAGAAACATGCTAAGAGAATGTTACAATGGCAATGTAAGGAAGAGAATACTCCAGTGTGGTTTCTAGAGCATTATGAGTAAAAGTGTTCCATAATATTGTTGTTAAAAAAGTGTTGTAATATCAGTGTGGGTAAAGCGTATTAGAGTTGTGCCCAAGAATCTGAGTGTTTGAACATCACCATGTGATAAGGGAGTATTCCAATGGAGTTGTGGTAAGATGGAGTTCCAATTGCTCTATGAGTAACACGGTGGGGGTCAGAGAATACCCCCATATCATCGTGCATAAGGGATGTTCCAATTGCAGAGTGGGTAAGAGTGTTCCATTGCCAGTGTGGTTAAGTGAGAGTTACAATGATAAGGTGGGTAAGAGAGTGTTTCAATAGTGGTAAGGGAAAATGTGTTGCAATGGCAGTGTGGGTAAGAGAGTGTTCTACTGGTATTGTGGGTAAGAGTGTATTTTAACGGCTGTGTAGGTAAGAGACTGTTCCCTTCCACTGACTCTGTCTTCACTTCCAGCTATCTTGGAAAATCAGCCAACATAATCAAGCTCCCCATACACCCCAGCAGACTTTCCATCAAGAACGTGATAGGAAAGTCTGAGATCACGTACCAACCGGCTCAAGAATGGCTTCTTCCCTGCAGCCATCAGACTTTTGAATGGACCTACCATATATTATGTTAAGCTGACCTTTCTCTAAACCCTAGCTATGATTGCAATACTATCTTATATCACTATCACTATGCTCCCTACACTATACTCTATGAATTGTATGCTTTGTGTATATAGAGCATATCAAACTTTTCAGTATTATTATTCAATAGTGTTCCAATGGCAATAAGGGCAAGTGTGTGCAAAGGCAGTATGAGTATGTGTATGAATTTGGTAGTGTGGATAAGAGAGTTTTCCAATGGCAGTGTAGGTAAGAGAGTGTGGGTAAACTAGTATTCCAACAGAGATTATTCCAATGTGCAATGATAGTGTCTTTAAGATTTGTATTTGTGTCATGCTTCATAAGAAGATGTTAAGATTCAATTCTGTTCTGAACAGTGCCAATTTGTCAGAGCCACTGCAATTTTCTGCATCATTTCCCACAGCAGCCTGGGGATCTGTTCATTCTTAAGCCTGTCAGAGGCGCGAATACCTCTTTATTTACTACGTCAAACTGTGCAAGTCCCTCACAGTTCCTTTTTCTGAACTGTTCTCCTTTCCTGAGTGAAGATCGATGAGAAGTATTCTGTTACCATCCTTCTACGGTTTCACACATAGATTGTCTTGACCTCCAATAGACCCTATTCTTTCCCTGGCTAACCTCTTTCCCTTAATATATTTATAGAATGTCCTAGGATTCTCCCTAATCTTATTTGCAAGTCTTTTTTCACGTCCCTTTTTACTTTCTAGTTGCATTCTTAAGTTCCCTTTTGCACTTCCTATATTTTTCTTGGGTCATAGCTAATTGCTCCCTTTGGACTTGTTAAAAGCCATTCTTTTCTTCCTGAATTGTCTTAGACATTCAGGGTTTTTATTGCCTCTACATTACCCCCTAAAGGATATATGTTGGACCTGTGCTCTCCTCAATTCCTTTTTGAATGCCCCCTACTGCTCCATTGTAGACTTTCAAGATCCTGCCTTATTTTAATAAATCTGCCTTACCTCAATCCAAAGCTGTCTTTTGTCCACAATAAACTTCAACTGTACCATGTTGTGGTTGCTGTCACTAAAATGCTCCCCTACTGCCAATGGCAGTGTAGATAAGAGGAAATTCAAACAGCAGTATGATAAGAGAATGTTCCATTGGTTTAAGAGGAAGAATCCTAATAGGTAAGTAAGACATTTAAACCATCAGACATTAAGGCACTGACAGAGCTAAAAGTGAAATGACTTTTAAAACAAGCTTATGAGCTAACAAAAAAACAGTTTACACCATGTAAGATGTGGTAAGAGATTTAAACCAGTGATTATGATTTTAAAACACATATGCTGATATTTAGAATATATTATTGTATTTTTAAGTTATATTGTTCACTTTAGCTAAGGGCAATTTGCTGTGCAGCATCATGGTAAAGAGCATTAGGGAGAGCTATTTAAAAGAATGTTAATGCCTTGAGAATATGCAAGATTTATCAGTAGAATTTTGGATGGAGAGCATATTGGGAATACTTAATCATATTTCATGAATAGAATTTATTCACTGTTCAGATAAGATAGATGCATACCCAGACATGAAGTCATGTGTTAAGCTGGTTGAGGAGTCATGGAAATATTCATTTGAACTTTGAGTTCACATCTGAGGTTCCTAGGCAACGTGGGAAGTGGACTCAGCCAAGATAGAAGATAGCTTCTGATCCTACATGCTAATAAAATGCCATTATGTCAAGGGGTAAGTTGCGATTGGCTAAGGTTTATTGTCAATTTATGTATATTCAAGATGATTGATTTAAAGTTAATAGAAGACAGGACTAATTGATAAGAAAACCTATAATTGATCTGTTTAGATTTGTATACATCAGATTTTCATTGGAGAGGTCTAGCTGCTCTATCTCAGAGCTGCCTTTGATGATTTCTCCTCGCGGCTGTTGGTCTAAATAAAATTTAGGTCTTAAAACTGACGTTAGCTTTATGAATTTTGTATTGTCTGAAGTTTTGGCAGTATTGGCCACTTCAGAAGCCCCACCAACAACTGGCAATGTCCATAAGTGAAAGTTCCAAAGGCAGTGTTGGTAGGAGTGTTTTAATGGCAGTTTGGGTAAAAAAAATGTTCCAATGATATTGTGGGAAAAAGTGCGTTCTCATGGCAGTGCAGTTAGTCAAAGAGTCATAGAGTCATACAACACAGAAAAGACCCTTTTGCTCATCGAGCCGGCACTGGCAATAATTACCACGAATGGCGTGCTAATCCCATTTTCCTGCAATTGTCCCATATCCTTGAATGTTATGATATGCTCATCCAAATTTTTTTTTAAAGGTAGTCAAGTTTCAAGCCTCCATGACTTCCCAGGTAGTGCATTCCAGATTCTCACCACCCTGAGTGAAAATCTATTTTCGTAAATGCCCTCTGAATTTCCTTTCCCTTACCCAAAATGATGCCATCTCATTGTTAATCCCTCAACCAAGGGGAACAGCTACTCCCTACTCACCCAGTCCATACTTCTTATAATCCTATACACCACAATCATGCTCCCCCTCAGCCTTCTCTGTTATAATTCAAGACTATCTGACCTCTCTTATAGCTCAAATCCATCCTGGTGAACACTCTTTGTACCTTCTCCAGTGTTAACAAAGTTGCAATCACAGTGTGGTTAAAATAGAGTAAGGTTGGTTAGAGTATTCCAAATGCCAGTGTTGATAAGAGAGTGTTCCAAATGATAGTGTGGAAAAGAAAGTGCTTCAAATGTCAGTGAGGAAAAGAGAGTGCCCCAAATGGCAGTATGGGTAACAATGTCCCACCAGAAATGTGGACAAGGGTATGGGTGGTAAGGGTATGGAATGCCTTGCCTGCGTCAGTTGTAGATGCGCCAAGTTTGGTGGCGTTTAAGAGGTTAGTAGATAGTTTATGGATGAAAGGGGAATGGTTTAGGTTAGAGGGTCACTGCTTGTTCCTAATTGGTCGGCGCAACATCAAAGGCCGAAGGGCCTGTTCTGCGCTGTAATGTTCTATGTTCTATGTTCTAAGAGGAAGTTCCAGTGGCAGTGTAATAAGGGAGTGTTCCAATGGTATTGTGGATGAGAGTGTTCCAATGGCAATTGAGAAAGAAACTGTTCCAATAACAGCATGTGTAAGAGTGTGTTCCAACACCACTTTGGATAAGAGAAACTTCTAGTGGTAATGGGAATCAAGAAGTGTGTCAATGACATTGTGTGTAAGACAATATTGCAATGGCAGTGTGGTATGAGAGTGTTCCTTTGGCAATGTGGGTAAGAGAGTGTTCCAATGGCAGTGTGGGTAAGAATGTTCTGATCTAATGTGTTCAAGAGAGTGATCCTATGGTATTATGGGTAAGATACATTTTCAAAAGAGTTGAGGGTAAGAATGTGTTCCAATCATAATGTGGGTAAAAAAATGTTCCAGTGGCATTTTGGATAAGAAGGTGTAGCAATGGAACTGTGGTTTGGTGTTGTGGGTAAGAGCATGTTCCAACTGGCAGTGTGGGTAAGAGTGTGTTCCCACTGGCAGTGTGGGTAAGAGTGTGTTCCAACTGGCAGTGTGGGTAAGAGTGTGTTCCCACTGGCAGTGTGGGTAAGAGTATGTTCCAACTGGCAGTGTGGGTAAGAGTGTGTTCCACTGGCAGTGTGGGTAAGAGTGTGTTCCAACTGGCAGTGTGGGTAAGAGTGTGTTCCCACTGGCAGTGTGGGTAAGAGTATGTTCCAACTGGCAGTGTGGGTAAGAGTGTGTTCCACTGGCAGTGTGGGTAAGAATATGTTCCAACTGGCAGTGTGGGTAAGAGTGTGTTCCACTGGCAGTGTGGGTAAGAGCGTGTTCCAACTGGCAGTGTGGGTAAGAGTATTCCACTGGCAGTGTGGGTAAGAGCGTGTTCCCACTGGCAGTGTGGGTAAGAGCGTGTTCCCACTGGCAGTGTGGGTAAGAGCGTGTTCCACTGGCAGTGTGGGTAAGAGCGTGTTCCACTGGCAGTGTGGGTAAGAGCGTGTTCCACTGGCAGTGTGGGTAAGAGCGTGTTCCACTGGCAGTGTGGGTAAGAGTGTGTTCCACTGGAGTGTGGGTAAGAGTATGTTCCAACTGGCAGTGTGGGTAAGAGTGTGTTCCACTGGCAGTGTGGTAAGAGCGTGTTCCACTGGCAGTGTGGGTAGAGCGTGTTCCACTGGCAGTGTGGGTAAGAGCGTGTTCCACTGGCAGTGTGGGTAGAGCGTGTTCCACTGGCAGTGTGGGTAAGAGCGTGTTCCACTGGCAGTGTGGGTAAGAGCGTGTTCCACTGGCAGTGTGGGTAAGCGTGTTCCACTGGCAGTGGGTAAGAGCGTGTTCCACTGGCAGTGTGGGTAAGAGCGTGTTCCACTGGCAGTGTGGGTAAGAGCGTGTTCCACTGGCAGTGTGGGTAAGAACGTGTTCCAACTGGCAGTGTGGGTAAGATTATGTTCCACTGGCAGTGTGGTAAGAGTGTGTTCCCACTGGCAGTGTGGGTAAGATGTGTTCCAACTGGCAGTGTGGGTAAGAGTATGTTCCGCTGGCAGTGTGGGTAAGAGCGTGTTCCACTGGCAGTGTGGGTAAGAGTGTGTTCCCACTGGCAGTGTGGGTAAGAGTGTGTTCCACTGGGAAGTGTGGGTAAGAGTGTGTTCCCCTGGCAGTGTGGGTAAGAGTGTGTTCCCACTGGCAGTGTGGGTAAGAGTGTGTTCCCACTGGCAGTGTGGGTAAGAGTGTGTTCCCACTGGCAGTGTGGGTAAGAGTGTGTTCCCACTGGCAGTGTGGGTAAGAGTGTGTTCCCACTGGCAGTGTGGGTAAGAGTGTGTTCCCACTGGCAGTGTGGGTAAGAGTGTGTTCCCACTGGCAGTGTGGGTAAGAGTGTGTTCCCACTGGCAGTGTGGGTAAGAGTGTGTTCCCACTGGCAGTGTGGGTAAGAGTGTGTTCCCACTGGCAGTGTGGGTAAGAGTGTGTTCCAACTGGCAGTGTGGGTAAGAGTGTGTTCCCACTGGCAGTGTGGGTAAGAGTGTGTTCCCACTGGCAGTGTGGGTAAGAGTGTGTTCCCACTGGCAGTGTGGGTAAGAGTGTGTTCCCACTGGCAGTGTGGGTAAGAGTGTGTTCCCACTGGCAGTGTGGGTAAGAGTGTGTTCCCACTGGCAGTGTGGGTAAGAGTGTGTTCCCACTGGCAGTGTGGGTAAGAGTGTGTTCCCACTGGCAGTGTGGGTAAGAGTGTGTTCCCACTGGCAGTGTGGGTAAGAGTGTGTTCCCACTGGCAGTGTGGGTAAGAGTGTGTTCCCACTGGCAGTGTGGGTAAGAGTGTGTTCCCACTGGCAGTGTGGGTAAGAGTATGTTCCAATGGCAATGTGAATAAGAGAAACTTCTAATGGTAGCATGTGTCACAGCGTATTCCAATGGCAGCGTGGATCAGAGCGTCTTCCTTGCTTTCTGCTGACCTTTAAAAGTTTGCTGACCCTCCAGGTTCCCAATAATCTTTGTATGCATTTTCTTTCAATTTAATACCTCCTTTATTTCCTTAGATATCCATGGTTGATTATCTTTTTTTCTACAGTCCTTCCTTAGCACTGATATGTACTTTTGCTGAGAGCTGTGGAAGAATGCTTTGAAAGTCCTCCTCTGTTCCTCAGTTGTCCCACCATAAAGTTTTTGTTCCCAACCTTAGCCAACTTCTCCTTCATCCTTTTGTATTTGCCTTTGTTTAAGCACAAAGCACTGGTATTGGATCTTACCTTCTCATGCTCCAACTGTATTTTAAATACAACCATTCTATGATCGCTTCTTGAGAGGATCCTTAACTGTAAGATCATTAATTATTCCCGTCTCATTACACAGAACAGATGTAGGATAGTTTGCTCCCTTGTCGTTTCCATTACATACTGTTCAAAGAAGCTATCACAGATACATTCTATGAATCTGTCATCAAGGCTGCTTTGACCGACCTGGTTTGACTAATTGATATGTAGATTAAAATCCCCCATGATAATTACTATACAATTTTTACATGCATTGGTTATTTCTTTGTTTATTTCTCAACTCACCATGATATCATTATTTGGTGGTCTATAGACCAAGCCCATCAGTGAATTTTTCTCCTTACTATTTCTAATTCCCATCCAAATGGACTCAACATTTTTTTTTCTATAGAACATATATCATCTCTCACTCCTGCCTGATGTCATCCTTAAATATCAGAGCTATATCCTCTCCCTTACCTTCCTGTCAGTCCCCCCAAACAGTTTGATACCCTGGATGTTCACCTCTCAGTCATGATGATCCTGCAATCACGTCTCCATAATAGTCATGAAATCACACTCGTTTGCAATGATTTGTGCTTCAACTCATTTACCTTGCTGAAATGGCAGTGTGGGTCAGCGCACGCTCCAACGGCAGTGTGGGTCAGCACACGCTCCAATGGCAGTGTGGGTCAGCGCACGCTCCAATGGCAGTGTGGGTCAGCGCACGCTCCAATGGCAGTGTGGGTCAGCGCACGCTCCAATGACACTGTGGGCCAGTGCACACTCCAATGGCAGTGTAGGTCAGCGCACGCTCCAATGACAGTGTGGGTCAGCACACGCTCCAATGTTTTTAACTTTTAAAAGACATTAGAGGTAAAATTCTTACGAGATGCAGAGGGAGAGGGACTTGAATGGATATGCTCATAGGTCATTCAGGTAGTAGGAGAGATGGAGAAAGTTATTAGTAAAGCAGATGGTTTTCTTGGCTAACGGAGATAGAGCACAAGAACAAAGAGGTAATGCTAAACTTATACAAGACACTAGTTAGGCCTCAGCTGGAATATTGTGCATATTGTGGGTGCTGCACCACAGGAACGATGTGAACGCATTGGAAAGTGAAACAGAGGTTTTAAAGAATCGTCTAGAGATGAGAACCTTCAGTTGAGAGAAGGTGACTGGAGGGACATGGAGAAACTGTTCTTGTTCCTAAAAATTTAAAGTGATCTGCAAAAGAAAAAAATGCAAAATGTGAACATAATGCATAGACCCAGCCTGTAATGCACTGTCTGGAAGTGTGATGGAGGCAGGTTCAACTGAGCCATTCGTGAGGGTATTAAATAATTAATTGAATGGGAACACTGTGCAGTGTGATGACTTGTGGACAATGTGGACTTGTTAGAATATGGGCTCCCTGATTAAAGCAGTTAATGCTGTCTAACCCAAGAGCCTTGCAGCAGTATATAATGTAATGTCAGGGTTACTGGTACTCAGGGTATCTACATTGTACTGGGAAGTACCTGCCTGTGTGTGACTAACACTTGTAAATAAATCTGGATTTGGTGACCGGATACTGACCTCGTGTGTGGTAAAGTGCAAATCTGAAAGAACTCCCTCACTAAAGTTGGCCTAAATTGAGGTAAGCCATTCTTAGGTATTATGCCTTCCTTGGAAGACTAGACCCTTTTGACCCTGCTGTTGAGGATTGGGCCCAATATATAGAACATAGAACATAGAACATAGAACAATACAGCACAGAACAGGCCCTTCGGCCTTCGATGTTGTGCCGACCAAAATAAAAAGCAATGCCCCTCCTAACTAAACCATTCCCTTCTCATCCATATACTTATCCACTAACCTCTTAAACGCCACCAAACTTGGCGCATCTACAACAGCTGCAGGCAGGGCATTCCACTCCCTAATCACTCTTTGAGTAAAGAACCTACCTCTGATATCCGTCCTATAACTCATACCCCTTAATTTAAAGCTGTGTCCCCTCGTGCTAGCTTTCTCCATCCTAGGAAAAAGGCTATCACTGTCCACCCTATCTAAACCTCTAATCATCTTATATGCTTCAATAAGATCCCCTCTTAGCCGCCTCCTTTCTAACGAAAACAACCTCAAATCCTTCAACCTCTCTTCATAGGACCTGCCCTCCATACCAGGCAACATCCTAGTAAACCTCCTCTGTACCCTCTCCAATGCCTCCACATCTTTCTTATAATGTGGCGACCAGAACTGCACACAATACTCCAAGTGCGGCCGCACTAGAGTTTTGTACAGTTGCAACATGATGCTGCGGCTCCTAAATTCAATCCCCCTACCAATAAAAGCTAAGACTCCATATGCCTTCTTAACAACTTTATCCACTTGACTGCCTACTTTCAGGGATCTATTGACACATACACCAAGATCCTTCTGTTCTCAACACTATTAAGAGCCCTACCATTAGCCCTATACTCTACACATTTATTGTTCCTGCCAAAGTGCATTACCTCACACTTTTCCACATTAAACTCCATTTGCCACCTCTCGGCCCAGCTCTGCAACTTGTCCAAGTCACTCTGTAAACTAAAACACCCCTCTTCACTATCTACCACACCACCAACTTTAGTATCATCTGCAAATTTACTGATCCATCCCTCAATACCCTCATCCCTCATATGGTCTGCATGCGTTATTTTCTTCAGATAGAGACATTATAGAACATAGAACACTACAGCACAAACAGGCCCTTCGGCCCACAAGTTGCGCCAATCACATCTATACCTACCCAGCCATAGACCTATCTATAACCCCCAATCCCATTAGATCCCATATACTCATCCAGAAGTCTTATGGTAGACAAAAAATTTTCCTGACTGTGGGGATTCAGCAATTTGCTGTCCTTTGGAGTTTAACTTTCTCTGAGGCACTGGACACTAAAACCTTTCAAGAATTGACTTAACTAGTTAGAGAATACTGTGACCCCCAAGCCACTTCTGATTCTGAGATGTTATCATTTTTACTTGACAATCTATGAGCCAGGGAAATCTATTATAGGTTTTCTAACTAGGTTAAGACACCTGGCAGAAGCATGTGAATTTGGTTTAACCCATGACAAGATAGTCAGAGGCCATCTAATGCGCAGATTAATAACATAATTATTCAGAAATGCCTATTACCAGAAGCCCAGACAGACTTCAAACATGCGCTACAACTGGCCTTATCATTAGAGAATGCTACAAGTGGATCATGGTACAAGAGCTGGCCTTTAATGTTGCAGTTGTATAAAACATTGGTTAGATCTCATTTGGAATACTGCGTCCAGTTCTGGTCGCCTTACTACCGGAAGGACGTGGAGACTCTGGAGAGAGTGCAGAGGAGGTTTACCAGGATGCTGCCTGGTATGGAAGGTCTGAGTTACGAGGAGAGGTTAGGCAAATTGGGACTGTTTTCCTTAGAAAGACGTAGACTTAGAGGAGATCTAATAGAGGTGTACAAGATTATGAGGAGTATAGATAAACAGGGTTAAGCTTTTTCCTAGGATGGGCACGAATAGCACGAGGGGTCACAGGCTTAGGGTGAGGGGGGTAAGGTATAATTTGGATGTTAGAGAGAGTTTTTTCACACAGAGGGTGGTGGGGGTATGGAATGCGCTGCCAAGTAAAGTGGTGGAGGCAGGTAGAACATAGAACATAGAACACTACAGCACAAACAGGCCCTTCGGCCCACAAGTTGTGCCGAACACATCAAAACCTACCCAGCCATAGACCTATCTATAACCCCCAATTCCATTGGATCCCATATACTCATCCAGAAGTCTTTTAAAAGACCCCAGCGAGTTCGCCTTGACTACCACCGACGCAGCCGATTCCATTCACTCACCACCCTCTGAGTGAAAAACTTTCCCCTAGCATCCCCTCTGTATTTGCTTCCCTGCACCTTAAATCTGTGCCCTCTCGTCACGACCATTTCAGCCCTGGGAAATTGTGTCTGAGAGTCCACCCTATCTAATCCTCTCAACATCTTGTAAACCTCTATCAGGTCGCCTCTCAACCTTCGTCTCTCCAGGGAGAACAGTCCCAGCTCCCTCAACCTATCTTCATAGGGCATGCCTCCCAATCCAGGCAACATCCTTGTAAATCTCCTCTGCACCCTTTCAATAGCTTCCACATCCTTTCTACAGTGAGGCGCACAGAACTGCGCACAGTACTCCAAGTGTGGTCTGACAAGGGTCCTATAAAGCTGCAGGTACTCTGGAGTTATTTAAGAAATACTTAGATGAGCACATGAACAGAATGGGAATGGAGGGGTATAGAAAACTGATTTAAAATAGGGATCATGAGACTTCGGAGTCCCTGGGAAGTGTGTAAATAGATGATGATATTGACGTGTTTTTATCCTACAGGTGCTTTGGTCCACCTTGTTGTCTAACAAGGGGCATACACGCGATGGATCATGGGAAGGCTGCTCTTGGATTTTTTTCAAGAGTATCCTAGTGCTTCACATCGTTAGTGTACGCTTGACCTGGACCATTTGATGGGCAACACGACAGCTCAGAGACTATCGCTGTGCTGTGCAGATATATGGATTTGGGTCTGTGTCTGTAGGAGTTTGCGCATTCTCCTTGTGCTTGTGTGGGTTTTCTCCGGGTGCTCCGGTTTCCTCCCACATCCCAAAGATGTGCTCTTAGGCTAATTGACAAAACAAATTCTCCCTAAATTATCTCAAATTTGTTTTTTTATCCATATATCTATAAACATAGACAGGGATCACGGGTAGAGGTGGGAACATCGGGGTGACGGCGCGGGCTCGTTGGGCCGAAGGGCCTGTTTCCCGTGCTGTTTTGTTCTTTGTTCTTTATATGAGTTGCAAGTATCCCAAAGGAAGTGATACGCATGCTAGTTCGATTGACATCGGGGACCATCACTTGAATGCAGGTGATTACACAGCCTCACTCAGGAAGTATTCAGATACACGCAACTCTAGGTCTGCCAACAGCAAAACCCCAAAGCAAAACCAAACTCTGAACAAACTGTTAGAAGTCAGATTCAGAATCTCGCCCAGTAGTGCACTGTAATTGTTGCAGGTATGGGGAGTCAAAATGACAAAGGAGACTTACAAGATCTAAATTTAGAAGAACAACCCATAGGTTGGTGACCAGAACAGTTCACACCTTGAAAAACCCACCTACATCTGGTTTAGAACAATTAAGTTGCAAAGAGATGTCCAAGTCAGGCCCAATCGAGATCAACCTATGATTAAATGGCCATCCAGTATTAATGAGTTTGATACGAGTGCAGCCATATCAGTACTCAAAGAATCAGTGTTCCACAGAATTCGCTCTGGACTCCAATGCTTAACTTTAACCACAATCTCAGCAAGACTGAGAACCTGTACGGTGGAACTTTTATGAATTGTGTGTACAACCTTTGTCCTTGTCTCCTCTGAAAGTCCACAGATGTGTGGGTTAGGTGAATTGGCCATACTAAATTGTCTCAGGCGGGCTACCTAGGGTAAATGTATGGGATTGTGGTGGTGGGCACTGGGTGGGATTGTGGTCGGTGCAGACTTGATGGGCTGAATGACCTCCTTCTGCACTGTAGGATTCTATGATTCTATGAAAGGTAATTGGTTTGATTACCAGTGATCATAGTGGAGAGCTCAGGCCCAAGCCTAATGGGCAAAATTGGTTGCGAGAGATCCACCTAGATTGGCTCAACATTTTTCATCTTGAGAATGGTCACCTTAGTGAAGTCCTGCTTAAATACGTTTCTCAGGAAGGTCAGGAAGTACTAAAGGATCCAACGCGACCTTACATGTTAACTGGGAAGCGATTTTGCACTTTTGCGACGCTTGGTACCATTTGCCTTATGGGAAAATGTGGAAACTGAAATCCGAAGATTGGAGTATGAAGGGATCATTAAGCCAGCCAATTTGCAGAATAGGCAGCACCAGTCGTACCAATTTTGAAGCCGGATGGATCAGTCCACCTTTGTGGGTATTTTAAATAAACATCAAACCATTTCTTGAAGCTGGATAAATACCTGATCCACCTGGATAAATACCTATCCAAGACAGCCAAGAACTGCAAATTTCTATACTAAGATTTGCTTATTGAATAAATACCTTTTCTTACTAATAATCTGAAGTCTTTAAATAATGTCATAACAGTCACAATATGACATTTTAACATTGAGGCAGTATCAATTGAATGATTGTGGAGTTATATGCAAAGTTGGCAGGATGTCTCACGTTTTGGAAACTCTTGATGCGAGTCACACGTACTTACAATTATAATGAGTCAAGAATTTCTAGATGTATTCTACATTCAACTCATAAAGGCCTCTACCAATACACTAGATTATCATTTGGCAGATCATTGGCCTAACTTTAATGGCTATTTATCTGGATGACATCCTCATAACTAGCAAAATGAATAAGGAATACCTAAAGGACTTCAAGGAAGTTCTAATTCTATTTTCCAAAACAGATTAATGCCTAAGAAAGAAGAAATTTGTTTTCTGAGTTCCCCAAGCGACCTATACAGGCCACTGAGTAGATAAGTCTGGTCTAGAACCTTTGGAAGATGAGGTGTGGGTGATCAAAGATGCCCTCGCTCCCACATCCATCCAGGAATATTATCTTTTCTGATCTTGGTAACCTATTATGGGAAATTCATGCCAGCCTTGCCTCCATCCTGGCCCCATTATATCAACTCCTAAAAAAGCATCACTTGGGAATGGACTTCCCATCAAATATTTGGCTTTTAGTAAGCTTTCTTAATTGAACATTCTGGCATATTACGATCCCTGGAGATAACTTGTACTGACTTGTGATCTACTTGGCTCACCTCCTTTCCAAGAACCAAATCCAACATTGCATCCTTTCTTGTTAGGCTGGACATATCTTGCTCTCCAGAAACCAGGAAGTTTTGCCCTCTCCTTGTTTTCCTTTTGGATAAGTAAAATTACGTACTATAACTACTCTATGATGTTGCCTTACCCCTTCCTATCTAAGTCATTAGTGCCAATATGCACAAAGACCTCTGGCTTTTCATGCTTTCCCAGCAGAATGCCCTACATTTGCTCAATGACATCCTTGACTCTTGCACCAGGGAGACAACATACCACCCTAGAGTCAAATGTAGGCCACTATGATGTCATCTAAGTTAAACAATATGTGTTGATAAACATGGGACTTTTAATCAGTTTACACATTCACAAATTAGAGTTTTAATTTTGATGATGTGAAATACAATTTTACGATAACTGATCTCAAGTTGGATTAAGATTCAGTTGGAAATCCCTTACAAAAACTTAAACATTTGATATTTGGCTCCCACTAAAGTTCCCAAAGAGGAAAGAGAATTTTTCTTTATAAAAAGGTTTGACAACAATTGACTCTAATTGACAAGTTTCTGTACTAACAAGAAGAAATGTTTAAAATATACTTACAGTGAGTTCAACAACACTGCTGAAATATTTACAGGATCAAGAGAAACCACAGTGCTGAAGTTGAGATGAAAATTAAAATGAAAAGGTCAGGCACAATCTAATGGATACTTTTGAGAAAAGGAACTTGTTATTTAAGATAAAGAAGCAAAACACGTTATTGCTTGGAATCAGTTTGACTTCTGTTTGAAAGTTATGAGAATACTTTGTTGGGTTTTTTTTTCTTAATTGGTCGGCGCAACATCGAAGGCCAAACGGCCTGTTCTGCGCTGTAATGTTCTATGGTTGTATAATCTTTCAGACAACTTGAATGAGATAAGATGGTAATTATTATATGTGTAAATAGTAAGAGGGAATGATTAAGGGTTGAACTTAGGGAAAAGGACACAATATGCAAACATTTTAAAGGAACTGAATTTGATCATTTATTCACCATCTATGAAACCGTACTGGGGGGGATAAGCAACAACTAGAAACAAAATGAGGATTTTGAGGTAACTATGGCCAGAGGGAGTTAAAAAAAAACTAAGTAAAAATGTAAGGATTCTATGGTTGAAAAAAATTGAAGGGTAGGGAGAAATAATACCTAATAACTACTAACCACAAGATTAACACACCTAAAGAGAGAACTGGAATAAGGATGGATTAATGCATTATTAACATGCCTGTGAGCTGCAACAAAAGGACAACAGGATTAATAAAATCACGACAGGGAGAATTGTGCACCTTCCAGGGGAAACTTCCCAGAAGTGGAGACATTGAATAATAAGATAGGAAATGTAGAAAAGGTCGTCTAGACAGTTTAAAGGACTGGTGTCCAAGGAAGACAGTAATAGACTGGAAAAGTGTGCCAGGTATGCTAGGACTAAGGGATAATGTAATTGGGGATCAGTAAAACTTGATATCTTACAGTTTTGTTAGCAGGGAGGGAACTATTTTGTTTCTGTTGTGTATGTGGTTTCTATCTCTTTAAGATAGTGCTGCAGGAGTCACCTGATTTGAGAAGCCAATGGGGCACAGAGTGAGTGACACACCAGAGGATGGAATCATCTTGAATATGCATTGTAAGCATGTCAGGACTGGAGCTGTTCATCAGGGGCAGCCAAGAGCTGCAAATTCATGTACTAAGATTTGCTTATTCAAAAAATATCTTTTCTTTCCTAATAATCTGAAATCTCTGCTGTTTGTAATTTTTATAAATGATCTGGATGAGGGTATCGAGGGATGGATCAGTAAATTTGCAGATGATACTAAAGTTGGTGGTGTGGTAGATAGTGAAGAGGGGTGTTTTAGTTTACAGAGTGACTTGGACAAGTTGCAGAGCTGGGCCGAGAGGTGGCAAATGGAGGTTAATGTGGAAAAGTGGGAGGTAATGCACTTTGGCAGGAACAATAAATGTGTAGAGTATAGGGCTAATGGTAGGGCTCTTAATAGTGTTGAGGAACAGAAGGATCTTGGTGTATGTGTCAATAGATCCCTGAAAGTAGGCAGTCAAGTGGATAAAGTTGTTAAGAAGGCATATGGAGTCTTAGCTTTTATTGGCAGGGGAATTGAATTTAGGAGCCGCAGCATCATGTTGCAACTGTACAAAACTCTAGTGCGGCCGCACTTGGAGTATTGTGTGCAGTCTGGTCCCCGCATTATAAGAAAGATGTGGAGGCATTGGAGAGGGTACAGAGGAGGTTTACCAGGATGTTGCCTGGTATGGAGGACAGGTCCTATGAAGAGAGGTTGAAGGATTTGAGGTTGTTTTCGTTAGAAAGGAGGCGGCTAAGGGGGGATCTTATTGAAACATATAAGATAATTAGAGGTTTGGATAGGGTGGACAGTGATAGCCTTTTTCCTAGGATGGAAAAAGCTAGCACGAGGGGACACAACGTTAAATTAAGGGGTATGAGGTATAGGACGGATATCAGAGGTAGGTTCTTTACTCAAAGAGTGATTAGGGAGTGGAATGCCCTGCCTGCAGCTGTTGTAGATGCGCCAAGTTTGGTGGCGTTTAAGAGGTTAGTTGATGAGTATATGGATGAGAAGGGAATGGTTTAGTTAGGAGGGGCATTGCTTTTTATTTTGGTCGGCACAACATCGAAGGCCGAAGGGCCTGTTCTGTGCTGTATTGTTCTATGTTCTATGTTCTTATGACACCATAACAGCCACAAGACAACATTGGCATACAATTGAATGGCACAGCCTACCTGTGAGCATCTGAGCTAACTCAAGTTGGAAAAGAGGGATATTTGGTGAATAGACACAGTAAATAACTTCAGTGAGAGTTGTTGAACTAGTGCCAGACCCCGAGGGGCAGTCAAGGTACCAAACCTCATGTGGCAAGTGAGTGAAGAAATTTGGAAAGATATAAGAAAAATTAAAATTGAGAGCTCAGCCTTCAGGAGCAAACAAACTTAATTAAGAAGAAAGAAAAAAGATAGGATTTTGAAAAAAAGATATATCCAGCTGGAAGAAATCTGACTTCAGATTTTAAAAAAGAGAAATCTGGAAAAGTTTTTTTTTGAAGAAGCTATTGGCGACAGCTAACAAGTTTAGAAGTAAAAGGAAGAAAGCCTCAGGAAACTTCTGCAGGTGTTGCAATCTGAACAAAACCTACAGGGGATCTTGGTAGCACCACCCCCAGCAATTAGAGACTTCCAGCTGAGAAGTACTGAAGTTTTTAGTAAAGGAGAAATCTTTTAGCTACTAAAAACAAACAAAATAAGTTAAAAGAAGATAACTCCAACGGTAAAATGAAATTAACAAAAAGAGCAGCAGCAAGGAAGAGAGAAGAAGAGACTAGCCAGCCTGTTAAACAAAATAAAACTACAGAAATCATAGAAGTCTTCCTCCAGCTTAAAAGAGAAATGACAGTTTATGAAGGGTGCAAGTAAAAGGAGTTTACTGACAAAAGAGCAGGGAAAGCGGAAAGAGAAAAACAGTAGTTAAAAAATCTGACCAATGTTAAAGCAGTAATGAATTTAAAGTTACGCAATATTTATTGAAACAACTATAAGACAAGATAACGGACGGGAAAATTAAAGAAGGCATCAGATCAAGTTTAAAAACAGTGCAATTCTAAATGCAAGACTACAAAGTTGGAAATTAAGACTTAAAGAAAAAAGCAATGCTGGAGCTCAGAGAAGAGAATAGTCCTGGAGCAAGAGGCAACAATAGACTGAGTCGGCCGTAATGTCCCTTAGAGGGGTTACTGAGAACTCCTTGAGAGGCAGACTCAAAAGAAGGGCACTGAAAGACCCCAGGAGGTCAACAAAAGACCATAAGAGAGGGAAATGAAATACCACATGAGAAGAGGATCAAAAGACCCCAAGTACAGGGCAATTGTAGGCTCTAAATGACTAAAATCAAAAGATGTAAGCGTTAAGTGAATTGGCCATGCTAAGTTACCCCTTCGTATCAAGGGGACTAATAAGGTAAATACATGAGTTACCAGGATAGGACCTGGGTAAGACTGTAATTGACGCAGGCTAGATGGCCGAATGGCCTCCCCCTGCACTGTAGGGATCCTATGAGTATATTTGGAACCATGCATAGTTGAAGCTTTCTAACATATTGTGTTAAATGCAAACCTCAAGATTGTAGTGACTGTAATTGATCTACAAATGTCTAATTTGTGCATATAATATTTATTTAGAACATGAGTTGAGTAAATCGATTTTGAAGATTGCTTGTTCATTTTGGCCGGGGATTTCAATCAGGCCAAGTTCAAGAGCGTATTACCAAGTCACCACCAAGACGTCTCTTGTTCCACCAGAGACCCAAACATCAAAGACCACTGCTACATAAATACTGCTCTATTGCCCGTCCATACTTTAGCGAATCAGACCACAAGGCTTTGTTCCTGCTCCTAGCTTACAAGCAAGAGAATCCATCAAACCAAGTCGTGCAATGTTGGTCTGAGGAATCAGATGATCCTACGGGGCTGCTTCAAGTCAGTGCACTGATCAGCGTTTAAAAACATTTATAATTACAAATAGCAAAGGTCCCAGCACTGATTCCTGAGGAAAGGCCACTAGGCACCCATCCACTACTACCATCTGTCTTCTATGACCGAGCCAGTTCTGTATCTATCTTGCCAGTTTACCTCTGATTTTGTGTGACTCCACCTTCTGTACAGTCTATCATGAGGAACTTTGTCAAAGGCCTTACTGAAGTCAATGTAGGCAACATCCACTGCCCTACTCTCATCAAGCATCTTCGTCAGTTCCTCAAAAAACCCTATCAAGTTAGTGAGACAAGACCTCTCCTTCACAAAACCATGATACGTCTACTTATTTCCAATGGGAGTAAATCTTGTCTTGAAGAATCCTCTCCAATAATTTCCCTACCACTGATGCAGAATCACTGGCCTGTACTAACCTGGATTATCCTTACTACCCTTCTTAAACAAAGGAACAACATTGGCTATTCTCCAATACAAAGATTTCTCTCAAAATCCCTGGTCTTTCTCAGTATTCTGGGGTATTTCTCAGCAGGTCCTGGGGGCTTATCCATCTTAATGTTTCTCAAGAACTCCAATACCCAGAACAATAGAACCATAGAAAATTATAGTTTAGAAACAGGCCTTTTGGCCCTTCTTGTCTGTGCTGAACCATTTTTTGCCTAGTCCCACTGACCTGCACTTGAACCACATCCCTCCACACTCCTCTCATCCATGAACCCGTCCAAGTTTTTCTTAAGTGTTAAAAGTGACCCCGCATTTACCATTTTATCTGGCAGCTCATTCCACACTCCTACCACTCTCTGCGTGAAGAAGCTCCTCCTAATATTCCCTTTAAACTTTTCTCCTTTCACCCTTAACCCATGCCCTCTATTTTTCCTCTCCCCTAGCCTCAGTGGAAAAAGCCTGCTTTGCATTGACTCTATCTATACCCATCAAAATCTTGTACACTTCTATCAAATCTCCCCTCATTTTTTACACTCCAAGGATTGAAGTCCTAACCTATTCAATCTCTGTCTGTAATTCAGCTCCCCAAGTCCCAGCGACATCCTTGTGAACCTTCTCTGCACTCTTTCAACTTTTTTACATCCTTCCTGTAATGAGGTGACCAAAACTGTACACAATACTCTAAATTCAGTCTCACCAATGCCTTATATAACCTTACCATGACACTCCAACTTTTATACTTGATACTCTTATATATAAAGGCCAGTGTACCAAAAGCACTCTTTACGACCCTATCCACCTGTGATGTCACTTTTAGTGAATTCTGTACCTGTATTCCCTGATCCCTCTGTTCAACTGCACTCTTCAGAGTCCTACCATTTAACCTATACGTTCTTCTTTGGTTTGCCCTTCCAACGTGCAAAACCTCACACTTGTCTGCATTAAATTCCATGTGCCATTTTTCAGCCCATTTTTCTAGTTGGTCTAAATCCCTCTGCAAGATTTGAAAACCTTCCTCACTGTCCACTACATCTCTAATCTTTGTATCATCAGTATATTTGCTGATCCAATTTACCACATTGTCAACCAGATCATTGGTATAGATGACAAACAACAACGGATCCAACACCGATTCCTGCGGCACTCTACTAGACACAGGCCTCCATTTAGAGAATCAATCCTTCACAACCACTCTCTGGCTTTTTCCACTGAGCCAGTGTCTAATCCAATTTACTACCTCTCCATCTATACCTAGTGACTGAACTTTCCTAATTAACCTCCCATGAGGGACCTTGTCAAAGGCCTGGCTGAAATCCAGATAGACAACATCCACTGCCTTCCCTTCATCCACTTTCCTGGTGACCTCTTCCAAAAACTCCAATAGATTGGTCAAACATGACCTACCATGCACAAAGCCATGTTGACTCTTCCTAATAAGTCCCTGTCTATCCAAATATTTGTAGATCCCTTATCACACCTTCCAATAACTTACCAACCGCCGACATCAAATTTACTGGCCTGTAATTTCCCGGATTTCTTTTGGAACCTTTTTTAAACAATGGAACAACATGAGCCACCCTCCAATCATCCAGCACCTTCCTGTGAATATTGACATTTTAAATATGTTTGCCAGGGCCCCTGCAAGTTCAATATAGCCTCCCTCAAGGTCCACGAGAATACCCTGTCCGGTCCTAGAGATTTATCCACTCTGATTTGCCTCAAGACAGCCAGCACCTCCTCCTCTTTAATCTGTAAAGGTTCCATGACCTCCCTACCTGTTTGCCCAATTTCCATAGATTCCATGTCTGTTTCCTCAGTAAATACAGATGCAAAAAAACCCATTTAGTATCTCCCCCATCTCTTTTGGTTCCGTACACAGTCTACCCCTAACATACCTATAGAAGCTCTTTGGATTTTCCTTCACTCTGTCTGCCAAAGCAACCTCTTGCTTTCTTTTAGCCCTCCTGATTTCCATCTTAAGTAGCTTCTTGCATTTTTTATATTTCTTGAGCATCTGAACTGTTCCTTGCTGCATGTACATTTCATACAACTCTCTGTTCCTCTTAATCAGTATTAATCAGTAACCTCTTCCTTTTTGATCTCAACATGATTCAAACTATCTGCATTTCTTTCCCCAGACTCATCATCCAAAGAGTTTTCCTCTTTGGTGAATACTGACACAAAGTACTCATTTAATACCTCACCCATTCCCTCTGGTTCCACACATTGATTCCCTCCCTTAAGTGGACCAATATTCTCTCTGGTTATTCTTTGTCTCTTTATATATATATAAAAAGCTTGGGATTTTTCTTAATCCTGCTGACCAATGACTTTTCGTGACCCCTTTTAGCCCTCTTTACTTCTTAAGTTTCAATCTACTTTCATTGCATACTTAACAATAACAGCAGCGTGGAAGGCACCCACTATGAACATCAATAAAACCACCTGTCTGCATCCAGAAGGGAACAGAGAATGGGTAAGGAAACTAAGTGTTGGATTTCTCATACAGTCACTTCTGATAGCCATTGTGTCATTTAAGTTATGTTATCAATAAGGGACAGTTTGACTTGGGTAACTTTGCCCTGGCCAACTTTGCCCTGGCCTTTTATACCACTGGCATATCCGGAAATGGGGACAGAATCTGCTCCCACTTGTTTGGAAGACAGGATTAGGGAGACAATAACGTCAAAAGCAATGTCGATAATCAGCTTAGTTGTAGTAATATGCAGTGTTTTCATGTCAGTCTGGGGAGCATAACTGCCCAGCCACCATGTCACCAACTTCAGTAGGACACCAAATGATGTTATGACGTTGGAAATGACCTGTAATCTGACGAATATCACAAGGCCTAGGTTGGATTGTTGTTGGTACAGGCTTGATGGCCGAATGGCCTCTTTCCTCGTTGTAGGTGGCACAGTGGTTAGCACTGCTGCCTCACAGCTCCAGGGACCTGGAGATTCAATTCCTGGTTTGGGTCTCTGTCTGTGTGGAGTCTGAACATTCTCTTCATGTCTGCACGAATTTCCTCCCACAGTCCAAAGATTGTGGCTTAGGTGCATTGGCCATATTAAATTGCCCTTTGGTATCCCGGGATGCTAGGTTAGAGGGATTAGCAGGATAAAATATTTAGGGGGTTATGGGAATAGGGCCTAGGTGGGATTGTTGTTGGTGCAGACTCAAAGGGCTGAATGGCCTCCTTTTCTGTTGTAGGGTTTCTATGATCATCTGGGCCCTTTTGATTGGGAAAAAAACAAAAGTTATACCATTTATGCATGTGAGGAAGCAAAAGAGACAACAGGAGGACTGTGATTCGGAGTGGAGGGTATTAACTAAAATTGCAGCCTAGACAAGATAACAGCAAAGAATACAAGAGGGTTATAAAACACAGGTATGATTGACTCTCAGTATAGGGGTAGGTCATGTGATATATTGCCTCGAGACTTGTTAGATAATGTTAAGTAAGATATTGAAGGTATAAAAGAAGAACAAGGCAATACAAAGGTGCAGACTGTCAAAGGACAACCTGAGGCAGGTAGCAGATGGTCCAAATGGGGCGTGGGAAGGAGTAATAAGATGGAAAACGAAATTGAAGATCTAAGATTTGGTGCTGCACCTCAATGCATATCTGGCTTTGGAGAAATGAGACTATATCAATTTAAAGGAACAACCATAGGGATCAGTAGTTACCGATGATACGAAGGTTGGTGGTGTTGTGGATAGTCTGCATATTGTTAGAAGTTGCAGTGTAACATAGATAGAATGCAAGACTGGGTGGAGAAATGGCTGACAGACTTCCACGCAGATAAATGTGTAGTGGTCCATTTTGGCAGGCCCAGTGGGAATCAAGGAGTACAATATCAAGGGTAGGAGTCTTAGCAGTGTTGAGGAGCAGAAGGACCTTGGGGTCCGGTTCCATAGGATTCTTAAATTGGCCTCACAGATGGAGGATGTGGTTAAGAAGGCGTATGGTGTACTGGCCTTCATTAATTGAGGGATTGAGTTTAGGAGTTGGGAGATAATACTCCAACTTTATATGATACTTGTCAGACCTCACCTGGAGTATTAGAACATAGAACATAGAACAATACAGCACAGAACAGGCCCTTCGGCCTTCGATGTTGTGCCGACCAAAATAAAAAGCAATGGCCCTCCTAACTAAACCATTCCCTTCTCATCCATATACTTATCAACTAACCTCTTAAACGCCACCAAACTTGGCGCATCTACAACAGCTGCAGGCAGGGCATTCCACTCCCTAATCACTCTTGAGTAAAGAACCTACCTCTGATATCCGTCCTATAACTCATACCCCTTAATTTAAAGCTGTGTCCCCTCGTGCTAGCTTTCTCCATCCTAGGAAAAAGGCTATCACTGTCCACCCTATCCAAACCTCTAATTATCTTATATGCTTCAATAAGATCCCCCCTTAGCCGCCTCCTTTCTAACGAAAAACAACCTCAAATCCTTCAACCTCTCTTCATAGGACCTGCCCTCCATACCAGGCAACATCCTAGTAAACCTCCTCTGTACCCTCTCCAATGCCTCCACAGCTTTCTTATAATGTGGCGACCAGAACTGCACACAATACTCCAAGTGCGGCCGCACTAGAGTTTTGTACAGTTGCAACATGCTGCTGCGGCTCCTAAATTCAATCCCCCTACCAATAAAAGCTAAGACTCCATATGCCTTCTTAACAACTTTATCCACTTGACTGCCTACTTTCAGTGATCTATTGACACAGACACCAAGATCCTTCTGTTCCTCAACACTATTAAGAGCCCTACCATTAGCCCTATACTCTACACATTTATTGTTCCTGCCAAAGTGCATTACCTCACACTTTCCACATTAAACTCCATTTGCCACCTCTCGGCCCAGCTCTGCAACTTGTCCAAGTCTCTCTGCAAACTATAACACCCCTCTTCAGTATCTACCACTCCACCGACTTTAGTGTCATCTGCAAATTTACTAATCCATCCTTCAATACCCTCATCCAGATCATTTATAAAAATTACAAAACAGCAGGGGCCCCAAAACAGACCCCTGAGGCACACCACTTGTCACCGAACTCCACGATGAATATCTCCCATCAACCACCACCCTCTGTCTTCTATCTGCCAGCCAATCCCTAATCCAATTAGCTAAATCACCCTCTATTCCACACATCTGCATTTTCTGTAGAAGTCTTCCATGGGCCACCTTATCAAAAGCCTTACTAAAGTCCATATATACTACATCAACCGCCTACCCCCATCCACCTCTCTGGTCACTTTCTCAAAAAACTCAATGAGGTTAGTAAGGCATGACCTACCCTTCACGAAACCATGCTGACTATCCCCAATCAATTCATTTCTCTCTAAATAACTATAAATCCTTTCCCTAATAATTCTCTCCAATACCTTGCCCACCACAGAAGTAAGACTCACTGGCCTATAATTCCCAGGAAGGTCTCTCTTCCCCTCTTAAACAATGGGACCACATTCGCCATCCTCCAGTCCTCCGGAACCACACCCGTAACCAACGAGGACCTGAAGATCAGAGCCAGAGGCTCTGCAATCTCATCTCTTGCCTCCCAGAGAATCCTAGGGTAAATCCCGTCCGGCCCAGGGGACTTATCCAACTTCAAACCCTCGAGAATTTCTAACACATCCTCCCTATCTACTACAATACTTCCCAATTTGCAACCCTGTACCTCAGGGCTCTCCATAGCTACATTTCCAGCACTCTGCGTGAATACCGAAGAGAAATATTTATTCAGTGCCTCACCAATCTCTTCAGGCTCCACGCACAACTTCCCACTGCTGTCTATGACTGGCCCTCATCTTGCCCTAACCAATCTTCTATTCTTAACATATCGAAAGAAAGCTTTAGGATTCTCCTTAATCCTATCAGCCAACATCTTCTCGTGTCCCCTCTTAGCTCTCCTCAAGTCACTTTTTACCTCCTTCCTGGCTAATCTATAGCTATCCATTGCACTATCTGAGCCTTCAAGCCTCATCCTGACATAAGCCTCCTTTTTCTTCTTAACCAGCAAATCAACTCTTTTCGTACACCAAGGCTCTCTTACTCGTCCATTTCATCCCTGCCTGACAGGGACATACTTATCAAGGACTCGCAGCAGCTGCTCCTTGAATAAGCACCACATTCCAGATGTTCCCAGTCCCTGTAGTTCCCTAGTCCAATCTATGCACCCTAATTCTCTCCTGATGGCCTCATAAGTACCCTTCCCCCAGCTATAACTACTGCCCCCAGCTTCATGCCTATCCCTGTCCATCACTAAGGTGAACGTAAACGAATTGTGGTCACTATCACCAAAATGTTCACTAACTTCCAAGCCTAACACCTGGTCTGGCTCATCGCCCAGCACCAAATCCAATGTAGCCTCACCTCTAGTTGGCCTCTCTACATACTGAGTCAAAAAACCTTCCTGCACACTCTGTACAAAAACTGACCCCTCTAACAAGCTAGAGCTATAGCTATTCCAATCAATATTAGCAAAGTTAAAGTCCCCCATCACAATTACCCTACTACTTCCACTCCTAATCAGAATTGACTTCGCAATCCTTTCCTCAACCTCTCTAGAACTATTAGGAGGTCTGTAAAAGACTCCCAACAGGGTGACCTCTCCTCTCCTGTTTCTAATCGCAGCCCATACTACCTCAACAGACAAGTCCTCATCAAACTTCTTTTCTATCACCGTGATACAGTCTTTGACCAATAATGCCACTCCTCCCCCCCTCTACCTCCTTCTCTACTCCGACTAAAGCATTTGTACCCCGGAACCTGCAACATCCATTCCTGTCCCTGCTCTACCCAAGTCTCTGAAATGGCCTACACACTATTGTGTGTAGTTCTGGTTGCCTCACTACATGAAGGATGTGGAAGCCATTGAGAGCACGCAGAGGAGATTTACAAGGATGTTGCATGCCTTATGAAGATAGGTTGAGGGAGCTAGGTCTGTTCTTCCTGGAGAGACGAAGGTTAACAGACGACCTGATAGAGGTTTATAAAATGTTGAGAGGAATAGATAGGGTGGATTCTCGGAGGCTATTTCCCAGAGCTGAAAGGGTTGCTACGAGAGGACATGGGTTTAAGGTGCTGGGGAGCAAGTACAGAGGAGATGTTAGGGGTAAGTTTTTCACTCAGAAGATGGTGAATGAATGGAATCAGCTGCTGTTGGTGGCGGTAGAGGCAAACTCGCTGAGGTCTTCTGGATGAGTACATGGGATTTAATGGATTGGGAGTTACAGATAGTTCTGTGGACTGGTAGGTAGGGATATGATCGGCGCAACTTGTGGGCCGAAGGGCCTGTTTGTGCTGTAGTGTTCAATGTTCTATAGTTGGTGACAGGATGTATGGGAGGCACAACAAAATTCTTGACGAGTGCACCAAGTAGGATTTCAGGAGTAACAGTACATATCATAGGATATAAATTTGAATCCCTGGCACAGGAAAGAATTAGTGAACGCGCAAGGTAGGATCCTGGGTGTTATACTGAAAACACAGCATTACATCATCTACTGAAACCCACCAGCAAGAATTCTGCAACAACTGTGATGTTGATTAACCTCTTGAAAGGACCTTCAAGACAGTCTTAACTTCCCCAATGCAGTTGTGCTCTGATGGATAAGACAAGATTTCTACCTGGAAGATTAGTGTGTGACAATAACCAAAGATTTTGCTAATAGATCGCTGGCAGTGGAACACTTCCATCTTGCAGGTAGGACTTTCATTGGTTATGCACTGAGTCCATATTGGGATGATACATTAAATATCAATAACACTGGGCCAAATAGTTCAGTAGCAGTGGAAAGGACCCTGATCGCTACCAGGATATTTATAGAACAAAGCTGTCAAACAGCAACGAGAGAAAAGACATAGGTAAACTTCTTAACCACAGGGAGGGTAGGAAACCAGAAGATGCAACAAAGATTCAGCTAAAAATCAAGTCAAGATGGCAAGAATACAGTATAACTGATGCAAAGTAGGGTGGATGACAGTGGCCAATGTATCGATGTGTGGTTCTGTTGCTTGATGTCTGTATTTGCTGTTACCAGCGACTGATGATATCCTAAGTGGTACAGATGGTAATATTGGCTAATAATGGTCAATATTCACTACAATGGATGCTCTCCACTCTGAGCAAAGAAACATCAGAAACCTTAATGAAGGTTTTGTATTTTAATAAAATGGTGGTTCCAGGCCCAACTTAGGTCATTAGGACTTTGGCAAAACTGCTGGGTAGCAAACACAAAGCCCGCTAAAGGATCCTAGAAGCAGAGTGTCTTGGGAATGTTTCCCTCTTGTGTGCCTGACCAGGGATCCAAAAGAAGGGACAGAAACGAGATAACTGATTAGGATGGATATGCAATAATAACTTTAGAGTAGACAAACGTAGTTATGAAAGCTCTTTCTAAGCATAATGGGAAATATTGTCCACACAGTATAGATATAGTATTCTGGGAACTCAATTACCAATTACAAGACATAAAACCTGTTGACCTTCACTGAATGAATAAATAAACATTTGGGTGATATTAGCACGGACTGAAGGAATGGCATTCTCAGCCTCAGAATGAGACAATAGAGTATATCTGCAGTTTGAATAATTATGCTTATTATGTATGTAATAGGAGATGTACTAGTGAGAGGGTTGCTCTTGGATTTTTCGAGAATAGCCTATTGCTTCATGTCGTTAGTGTATGCTTAAACTGTTCCAGTTGATGGGTAACATGACAGCTCAGTGGCTATTATTTGGACTGGTATCTGTGGCAGTTTGCGCATTCTCCCCGTGCTTGCGTGGGTTTTCTCCGGGTGTTCCAGTTTCCTCCCACATCCTAAAGATGTGTTCTTAGGCTGATTGGTGAAACAAATTGTCCCTAAATTGTCTCCCCAATTTGGTTCCAATGCAGATTTCTATAAACATAGATGAGGGTCATGGGTGGAAGTGGGAATGTTAAAATGGTGGCACAGGCTCGTTGGGCCAAAGTTTCCCGTGCTGTGTTGTTCTTTGTTCTTTGAGATTGTACTGGATACTATAGTGAAATGTAATAACTAAAAAAATGTAAATACGTTACGCAGTATTTGTATCAGAAAGACACCAGAGTATAGAAGCAGGCTGTATTCTCCCAGCATGTACTTGTAAAATAAAATCCTAGGTTACTCGGAGCTGACAGATTTGAGTGGTCTTTTACCCCACAACAAATGTAAATGATCATGGTTGTTAATAGCATGTGAATTATATTGTTATGGTAGACCAATGAAAGCATTGTTTAATTAAATACTTCGAACACATTTAAATATGTAGAACTGCGACACCAAGGGCAGGATTTTCCAGCCGTGATCGCCCCCAGGCGGGAAATTCCCACCTAAGGTCAATGGACCTTTGCATCGTCCATCAAATTTTCTGTCCTGTCTGCTATAATTCCTATGGTGGGACAGAAATTTGGCCCTAAGTGTTTGAGAGGCTTGTTGAGACAGAACAAAGTCAATGAAACTCAATAAATGTAAACTTTGTGTTTTGATTTTCATCTCACCAACTGGCTTGCATCCCTTTAATGTGGGTAGCTGAAAATGTTTGACTTAAAGACAAAGATTAGAAACTACAATATCTTTTCAGACAGAAAATTATAAGATTGAAGGTTCATCAATTAGACACCGAAGAATTTTAGACAATCTTTTAAACTTTATCAACACTATTTGTGATGAGTATTCTAGCTGTAGACTCGTTCAATCGCTGTGTGTTAGACAGCGGGTGCATGTCAACAGTAGGTGGAGTGCTTCTGGTAAAATAGATATTCTGAACAGGAAAGTCCAAAGTAAGGTCAAGAATTTTGAAAGTTCCACTTATGTCATGTTCGGAGACAATAAATGTTAGAATCACTAGAGACTATGATTCTGTATAAAATAGCTAGAATTTATCAGCACAGAGATGGTATCCAGCTTTTGTTGAGTAAGCTGTCCATGAAAAAGACTCAAATGAAATAAGATATTAATCAAGATAAGGCTGTTGTTTTGGGGATATATGTAAATTTACAGCTTGGTGTACCTTTAACAAGACCTAACATTTTCAAATCATGATGTTAAAGAAGTGTTGATGACATTGGATGGAGTTTAAAGGGAAAAGAAAGGCGACTTGTTTTAAAACTACATTTGCAATTTGCACATATTGTCATGGGTAAAAAATACTACTAAAGAATGCAGGGATAATGTTTGATGAATATACTAAACTTAAACAAGGAATCAGTGAGAAATATGCTGTATGTAAAAAAATACAGGTGTACACTTCCATGGTCCGTTGCGAGTCTCTCACTAGCATGAGGCTTTACTGAAATGGTAGCAACGGACTTAAAAGATATGCAATCAGGACAAAAACATTTTTCTCAAGAGACTTCATAGACAGGGCAACTATATCTAGTCTGCCAACAGTAACATATAATAAAGGTAATTGTGGACGAGGTAATGGGAAAATGGATAGGAACTGGACTGGCAGCAGCAGTTAATTTCCTAACTGATAGTGGGGTGAGAGGGTGGGGTGGGGGGGATATGCAAACTATGAATTTAAAAGTATGTGTGAAAATATGAACATCACAGTAATTAGAACAGCAGCAGCAGGTCCCTTTAGTGATGGAGTTTATGAAAGAAATCACTTAGCAATTGATGAGACGCTTCACAAAATCTTAGCTGATGATTTGAAAACCTACCCTGACATGGGCAATCCACATGAAAAATTCACCTCAAATAGGGAGGCCTACAGTCCCTATTAATTAGTTTATGGGAGAAAATACTTTGAGATGTGGCCAAGTCTTCGAAGAGACTATGAATAATTCAATTTAGTTCAATTCTTTCAATGCATTTCAATGCCTTCTTGCACAGCATTTTTCAGCACAGGATTTCAGGGATAATTTCAGTGAACTTTACAGCACCTCATAAAGCAAACAGAAATAAATCTTAATACAGGGAGCAAGGTACATTACAAAAGTGAAGGACAGAAAGAGTGGAAAGGTCTGATGAAAAATCAGTAACTTTACAACATGGCAATCAAACTGTTTGGATCCACCCTTGAAGCTAATTGACATTGATTATATATTTACAGAATCTACACAGATAATAGAAAGTGAACAGACACCATGCACTTCATGTAGGAATTAATTATGACAGGTAGCAGACAAGTAGCAAGGAGTAGGGAATAACCAGAGCTTTTTCAAGTTGGCAAATTGTAATTGATAAAGAGTATCATAAAGATCAGTGCTGGGACCTAGGCATATAGACTGCGAATTATGTGCCTAAGTTTGCTGTTGATACAGAGTTAGTTGAGAATATAAGCAGTGAATATAAAGGAGCAACAATGATATGAACAGTCAGTGGGTAGCAAAGTGGCATATGAAGCGTATGGGCAAGTGAGTACGTTCACTTTCATGTTAAGAATGGAGAAGCAGAATTTATTTGAAAAGGTACCAAACTTAAATATTGATGTTCAGAGAGAATTAGGTGTATGATGGAACAGAAAGTTAGCATGCAGCAGCTCACTAAAGCTCCTTCAACAGCACCTTGTAAAGTAATAATCTCTACCCAAGGCAGCAAATACATGGGAACACCACCACTCCAAATCACACCATCCTGACTTGGTAGGTATCACTGTTCCTTCAATATCACTCAAAATCCTGGAACTTCCTCCAGTATAGTGGGTGTATTACAGGAGTTCAGGAAGATAGCTCACCACCATCTTCTCAAGATAACTTGGGATGGGCAATTTTGTAAGCGATGCTTACAACTTCCAAAAATAGTATATCATTTCATTTAAAATAGGTACAGATCTTATAAACAATTAAAACATTGCTGTCAAAAGCCACATCTAACAGGAGGCTCAAGACCTGTGATACATTCTAATCCACTGTGGTGAAAGTTTCTATTACTCAAAACACCAAGATTACAAAACATAATAACCACAGTTCATATGCATCTTGTTCAAATCAGGAAATCATATAAACTTTTCAGAATGGGCTTTGTGGAGGGCTTAACAGTGCAGGCAAAATATTTTTAAATTGCAGAGAGCTGTCATTTCCTGATGGTAATTCCTGATCTTAGCCCACCTTAACAGCCATGTACTGAGTGCAGGATAGGCTCTTTCGCACAGGAAGAGAGAGACAATCAGAGGCAACTCACCCCGGATCACTCTCATGTGCCCCACTGGTCTCTTACAAGCGCCAATGGTAGAATCGTGGGAGTAGGCTGCCTGCCTGTCTGTCTGCCTTCTCAACCGAGGTATGGTATAGGCTGCAGGGAAACCTAAAAGAGGGGAAGAAAATTTTAAAATGGGAAATCCTTTTGAAATCTGAAATGTTATTCAAAAATCTGCAGTGTCTTGCATCTGATATTTTTATGAGGGCCACTAACAATGGTGGCATTAAAATCAGAGTAGGCATGGTCAGTGTGAAAATCTGCATTCTGATCAGCAAGGATGAGGCAGAAAGTACATCCTACAGGGAAGCACAAACTCTACATGTTCTTATTCAGCCCTCAGTTCTACGGTATGGCAAAGCTCGGACTGATACCTTGGTAAGCCTCATAAATCGAAACTAAAGTTCATTATATCCCCAAAGAATCGATCCAGTTGCATTGAAGTACAAACACACATGCTGCTCTGGTGTCTTCTAGATGCTCAGAATGCCCCAATTCATTGTTTGAAACTTCCATAAATGGAAAGCGTTGTTGATAATGTCCTCAACTAATTCTAGTCCCACATGAAGTCCCTGGACCATTCCACAATATTATGTTCATTCTACAATCACCAGCCACTGTCACAGTCTAATTCAGGAAGGCACAAAGAAAAACAGTTGTAACAATTGGAATATATTGCTGATTCCTCAAAATATTGCATTTGGCATTTTGCCCTGATGTTTAGAAACACATTTTCAATAAAAAGATACCTCCTTTGTTCCATCAGCTAGTTTTCTGAAGGATATGAATGTATTAAAACAGAGCTCCCAGCATTTAGTTTGTCTCTGGGATTCCAGATCACAGAATTGAGCAGAGCTCATCCAGATAGCTCCTTAGTTTGAGAAGAGCTTGATGCACAATTAGTGAAATTAGTCACCATAAAATTGTGAATGGTCCAAATTGGACTTGTTGGGCCCAATTTTACAGACAATTTTCTCCCGTTTTCGGGCATGAAATCATGGTAAAGTCAGGTGTGAGGCCTTTATCGTGATCTGCACCTGAGTGTGCGCAGATCGCCACTTTGGGTGCAACAACATTTACATGCATTTAAATTGAATTAATGAACTGTCTGCCCAAATCTATCAGCATTTAGCCCTATACTACCGCTTTTACCAATCTGGAAACGCGCTTTTAGGACCTGCTGAATAAAGTCTAAGTCGGGTGCTCCAGTCTCTGAAGAGCGTGTTCAGTGTTTCCAACGGCTTTCTGATTCAGATCAGTAGTGGGGGTGGTGGTGGGTCAGATCATTCTCTGGTTGCAGTAGAGAGAAGAGGAGTGAGGTCAGATCGAGTCTGGTTTGTGGGGGGATAGGAGGAGGAGGCGGGTCAGATGTATCTCTGGCAGGTGTGGAGGGAGGGCTGATTGTTGTCTGATGGTGTGGGGAGGGCTAATCATCTAGTGGTGGGGCGGGGGAGAAGGCAGGTCAGATGTAATTCTGGAGGGGAGGGGGCGTGAAGCCAGACTATTCTCTGGAGGAGTTGGAGGGGAGCTGGATGAGGGTGGGGGAAACAGAAGGAGGTGTGAGGCCAGTTTGGTGTTGGGAGGGGGGGGTAGTGAGGCCAGAATGTTGTCTTTGGAGGGTGGTGGTGGAGAGGGAGGTGGGTCAGATGGATCTCTGGTGGAGGGATGGGGAGGGGGTTCACTTGCCACACTGTGGGCAATCAGTGGGGAGGGAGAATGGGGCAGGGGTAGTGAGGAGGTGGATGGGGGGGGCAGTGATGTATGTGTGTCCCCCTTATCTACCGCCCCCTCCCCCCCCCCCCACTACCCAGACTGATTGCCCGCAGAGTGGCAGCAAATTACTCTGCCCTCCCACCAGAGATCCATCTGCCACCACCACTACTACCCCCCCCCACCCCACCAGAGATCCATCTGCCACCCACCACTACTACCCCCCCCACCCCACCAGAGATCCATCTGCCACCACCACCACTACCCCCCCCCACCCACCAGAGATCCATCTGCCACCACCACTACCCCCCCCCACCCCACCAGAGATCCATCTGCCACCACCACTACTACCCCCCCCACCCACCAGAGATCCATCTGCCACCACCACTACTCACCCCCCCCCCACCAGAGATCCATCTGCCACCACCACTACTACCCCCCCACCCCACCAGAGATCCATCTTTCACCTCCGCCCCCCCAACCTGAGATACATCTTACCCACCCATCCCTAAGATCCTGTTTTCTGCGGCTCGGGAGCGATCTGATTTTTTTCTAATTGCTCATGGGCAGTTCAGAGCTCTGATCGTTCCAGCAATGCTAAGCTCCACCCATAGCGCAAATCAGGCTGGAGATGGCTCAGAGTATATAGGGGGTGCCTAAAAGCAGATTTCTAAGTCAGATCTGTACTACGCCTAGAATTGGCACTTAGAATGAAAATGGTAAAATCGGGCCTGTTGAACCTGATTCAGTAATCCTTATCCTTCAGATAACTGGAGCCAAGTCTCCCCAAAGTATTCTTCAAATATCAGCTTAAATGGTATGTTATATAAAGCTGAAGCCATTATACTGATTGTTCATTCATTCTGGAGTCATCAATGGTTAGAAACTTCATGTCTTTGATGATGAAATGCAGACATTTTCTCAAATATCAAAGACATGCAAATAGGATAGAGCAGGGCCATGAGTTATTGTACTCTGCCTCTGGAGAAATTCTGGTTCAAATCCAACAGGACTAATGAGTAAAAAAAGTATTTTTGATCTACTGGCAATAAGCCAATAATGGGTCGACTGTTATCTATCATCTATATGAATGATTTGGATGTCCCGAGGGACAATTTTTTTTACACAGAGGGTGATGAGTGTCTGGAACAAGCTGCTAGAGGTAATAGTAGAGGTAGGTACAATTTTGTGTTTTAAAAAGCATTTAGACATTTAGACAATGGGTATAGAGGGATATGGGCCAAATATGGGCAATTGGGAATAGAACAAAAAACAAATAACACACAACACAGGAAACAGGCCTTTTGGCCCAACAAGCCTGCGCCACCATCTTAACATTCAGTGAGTGCCTCATTCCTTATTAGCTTAGGGGTTTAAAAAAGAAGACGGCATAGACAAGTTGGGCCGAAAGGCCTGTTTCTGCGCTGTAAACCACTATAATTCTATGACTGCAAGCATTCTTATTTAAAAATGACTTGGAACATTTAATTTAAAATCAAATTAGGAAGATACATTTAATTCAAACCTATTCAAAATATTGTATTATGTACCACTACGTTAGCAGTCTCATACAATGAGATAACATCGATAAATAATACGGGAGCTATAAAAGTACAACTGATGGAAGTTGGAGTATTTTATTGATGCTGAGATTGATGAAGAATTAATGATCTTGTATTCCCAAAGAGGAACACTTGAAAAGAGTACAGGTTGCAACTAAAAGACTGTAGCTCTGATTCACCAATCTTTGTTCACTTTCAGCAAATTGGAGTCACAAATGAGTCCCAGGTTATGGGACTATATTGTGAGGGAAGATGGTGGTGTAATAGTAATGCCACTGGGCTAGCAATCCAGAGGTAAAAACTGAAAGTGCTGGATCATCTCAGCAGGTCTGGCAGCATCTGTGGAGAGGAACAAAGTTAATGTCTCGGATCTAAACATTCCTTCTATAGAACTCAGGAAAGTTAGAAATGTGCAGAATTATATAGTTGGAGAGGAGGAGGTGAGCAGAATAGAAGACTACGGATAAATTGGGGCAAAGAAGATATGGACAAATTTGTAATGGACGTAAGACAAGGGAAGTGTTAGTAGTGGCATTAAGGGATAAAGAGTAATATTAGTGGCAAAAGATGAGAAAGCAGAATGTTAATGGGACCAAGTGGGGAAGAGGCAGGCCAGTGAGATGAAAAACAACTGACAACAAGCTACAAAAGTTGGGAGGAATAGCAGTTAAGATGGAGGGAGAAGTTTGCAGTCTAAATTTGTTGAACTCGATATTAAGTCCAGAAGGCTCAGATGTATCTAATCAGGAAATGAATCATTATTCTTCCTGTTTGCATTGGACATCACTAGAGCTTTGAGCAGGCCAAGGATGGAAATGGAGGCATGAGAGCAAGGAGATTTTAAACGTCAAGTGATAGGAAGGTTTGGATTTTGTTTGCAGATGAAGCAAAGATGTTACACAAAGTAAAAGTTAAAGTTTATTTTTTAGTCACAAGTAAGCTTATATTAACACTGCAATGAAGTTATTGTGAAAATCCTCTAGTCGCCACACTCCCGTGCATGTTTGGGTATGCTGAGAGAGAATTTAACAATGCTTCTAGCCAACATGCCTTTTCGACTGTGGAAAAAAACTAGAGCATCCAAGGGAAACCCATGCTGACATGGGAAGAAAGTGCAAACTCTGCACAGACAGTGACCCAAGCCAGGAAATGAACCTGGATCCCTAGCACTGAGAGGCAGCGGTACCACAATGACATCTTAGTCACCCAGTCTGCATATAATCTTCCCAACATAGAGGAAACCGCATTGCAAGCAGTTAATACAGTAAACCAAACTGAAGGAAGTGCAAATGAAATGCTGCTTCACTTGAAAGGAATGTTTGGGTCATGGACAGTAAGGAGGGAAGAGGTAAAACTGTAGATGACGCAACTTTTGCAATTGCAAGGAAAGGTGCTGCGGGAAGAGGATGAAGAATTAGGGTGATGGAGAAGTGGACCAAAGTGTCACGGAGAGAGCAGTCTCTGTAGAATGCTGACAGAATATGAGGGCAAGATCTGTTTAGTGGCCGTATTATGCTGGAGCTGACAGATATGATAGAAGATGAATCTTTGAATGCAAGGGCCGGTGGGGTGAAAAGTGAGAACAACAGATCTAGGCTAATGCCCTGGGGACACCACGGCAGAATTTAAATTAATAAAATCTGCACCTGAAAGTTTCAATAATAGTGAACATAAAACTACCATCATCAGAATGATAGAACTGGTTAAATCTATTAAATTATCTCAGTGACACTTGCACAGCATTGTAAATAGCGTACATATGTGAAGTACTGCTAATGTCATCTATTTCTTTGCTGTCACTGGGTCAAAATCCTGCAATTCCCTCCCTAACCTCCCTATGAGTATATTTGCACCTTAGGGATTGCAATGGTCCAAGAAGGCGGCTCACACCACTTCCTGAAGGGCAACTAGGGATGGGTAATAAATACTGGTCTAGCCAACGACATATATATCCCATAAATAAATTTTGGAAATCATAAAAATTGAATGCCAGAACTAACATGAATTAAGTGTTAAAAACAGGGGATTATTATTAGCCTCGATATAAAAATGTTTGACTGATCTGGTAACATCTTGAAGAGCTGTATGAGGGCACATTATATTTATTAAATAAGTATACTATACTATAAATATACTATAAGTAGTTTAGCTGTTAACCCATTGCTTAGACACAGCAGAAAACAGAAACAGCTTCTGGATCATGGGTATGAGGTTTGCTTACAGGGTGCTGTTGAAACAGAGAACAGTTCTACAAATATTTTCAATTAAATGGGATATGTAATGCTCACATTTGGCTATTTCAAACTGTAAACGTACTCACGTTTGTAAGGAATACTAAACAATGCAACCCTTTAAAACTACATTTCATTTAAATTCCAGATCGACAAGTTACATTACATTAAACAGAGAAGAATACACATTTATTGGTGTGGAGTCAAATGAAGGAAACCTACCAGCAATGTGGTTGGCGATCCTTGTTAGTGGTTTGGGAGGTAGGGCAGGGGGTTGTTTAGGATGGGATTGTTGCTTTGGAGGGGCCTCTTCAACATTGCAGTGGAAAGCTACAGACTTTTTAGGAGGCAGCAGCGAGGGTGGTTTAGTTGATGGATCTTGCTCAGGGACAAACACTCTATTGTCTGTGGGACTATCTTCAGCAGCTGGAACACAAACAGAATTAGAGATTTTTAAAATAAACAAGCAAAAAATGATAGAATTCAAGGATCATATAAACATTTATCAAGTTTAAGAACCAATATACAATAAGTAAAAGAACAAATGGTTGAACAGAATACATTCTCCCCATATCTGCGTGGGTTACTTGCAAGTGCACTGGTTTCTTCAAGTAGTCCAAAAATGTGTGGTTTAGGTGGATTGACCATGGTGAATTGTCCCTTAGTATCCAAAGATATGTAGATTAGATGTATTAGCCATGCAAAATATGCAGGATTACAGGGACAGAGCGAGGGAGGTGGCCTGGATAAGATACTCTGCCACAGAATTGTGTAGACGTGATAGGACTCACCTGCACTATAGAGAATCCATAACACTTAAAGTTGCAACATTTCTGTTTGGAGTTTGAACACTAAAATCATTGTGAAATATTTATTTTTAACAAACCAGCTGTCCTTGATAAAATTACAATTTCTGTTAACGTTAAATTTGTCTTGTTAATAGACCTGCTCCAAACAGAAATAAGTTCTTGTTTGTATTAATTAGCTAGGTAGGGAGCCTGATTTTGTAAAAGTTCACATTGGAGGTTTGAGTGCAGCCCACAATTTAAAACAGTGGTTTAATCATGGGCTGTTTATCCTTACATTTATGTGCTCTCAGTGGGTAAGTCTCTTTCTGGAAGCACCATCAGAAAATAAATTTTCTCCTGGTGTGGAGCTTCTTATTGTGAGAAACTTACAAGGACTTAGGAATTGAAAAGAACAAAAAACAAAGAAAATTACAGCACAGGAACAGCCCTCCAACCCTACGCTAACAATGCTGCCCATCTTAACTAAAACTTGCTAAGCTTCTGGGAACCATATCCCTCTATTCCCATCTCATTCATGTACTTGTCAAAATGCCCCTTAAAAGTCACTACCATATCCGCTTCCTTTCGGTAGTATGACAACCAGAATATTCCAAGTGCAGCCTAAGTAAGGTTCTATATAGTGGCAATATGACTTGCCAATTTTCAAATTCAATACCCAGGCCGAAGGAAAGCATACCGTATGCCTCCTTGACTACCTTCTCCATCTGCATTGCCACTTTCAGTGACCTATGTACCTGTACACCACATCTCTGCCTATCAATACTCCTAAGGATTCTGCCATTTACTGTATATTTCCTATCTGTATTAGGCCTTCCAAAATGATTTATATCCTGCTGTATCCTCTGATGGTCCTCATCGCTATCCACAAATCCACCAACCTTTGTGTCGTCCACAAACTTATTAATCAATCCAGTTACATTTTCCTCCAAATCATTTATATATGTATATATATATATATTAGAAACAGCAAAGATCCCAGCACTGAACCCTGAGGAATGCTACTTGTCACAGCCCTCCCATTCAGAAATGCACCCATCCACTGCTACCCTCTGTCTTCTTTGACCGAGCCAGTTTTGTATCTGCCTTGCCAGCTCACCTCTGACCCTATGCGACTTCATCTTCTGCACCAGTCTACCATAAGGGACCTTGTCAAAGGCCTCACTGATGTCCATATAGATAATATCCACTGCCCTACCCTCATCAATCATCTTCGTCACTCTCTCGAAAAACTTAATCAAGTTCGCGAGACAGGATCTCCCCTTCACAAAACCATGTTGCCTCTTATTAATATATCCATTTATTTCCAAGTGGGAATAAATCTTGTCTCGAAGAATCCTCTCCAATAATTTCCTTACCTGATGTAAGGCTGACCAGGCCTGTAATTACCTGGATTATTCTTGCTACCCTTCTTAAACAAAGGAACAACATTGGTTATTCTCCAATCCTCTGGGACCTCCCCTGCAGCCAGTGAGGATACAAAGATTTCTCTCACGGCCCAGCAATTTCCTCTCTTGCCTCTCTCAATATTCTGGGTATATACCATCAGGCCCTGGAGACTTGTCCACCCTGCTATTTCTCAAGAACCCCAATACCTCCCCCTCTTTGACCTCAACATGACTCAAACTATCTACACATTCCTTCCCAGACTTATCATCCACCAAGTCCTTCTCTTCGATGAATGCTGACACAAAGTACTCATTTCATACCTCACCCATTTCCTCTGGCTCCACACAGATTTTTTCCCGGGTCCTTGAGTGGGCCAACCCTCTCCCTGGGCTACTCTCTTGTTCTTTATGTATGTGTAAAAAGCCATGGGATTTTCCTTAATCCTGCTGGCCAATGCTTTTTTCCTTGACCCCTTTTAGCTCTTCATACTTCTTGTTTAGCACTTGATTTAGATTAAAGTGAGGGAGAGTTGCACAATGTCAGCCTCACTCTCTCTTCCCAATTCCCATCTAGATCCAATGGCAAAACAAGAGTCAAGATGGCTGGAGGTGGGACGAGGCGCAGTGGATGATCAGGACATCTTCTGTGTCTTATCCTGCTCTTCGCATTCCACAATGCTTGCAGAGATCGCCTTCTTGACCGTTGGACCTTCCACTGGTCTCATCTGCTCAATTCGCCAGACTCTATCTTCACATGATGGGATAGACATCTCCCTATCTCACCGAAGTTGAGAGCCATCAGCTACCCTCACCTGGTTTAGCCGGCTTGTTGAGGCTATTGCCTGGGGTGTGGCCAGTGTCGCATGCAAACAACTACGGGGAGCCACAGGTGAGAGCTGAGTGCCAGGTAGGGAACACTTTAATCCAAATCAAGCCGTAGTTTCAACATCATCATCATCATCAGTGTCCTGTTTAACCCTTGAAGTTCTGTAGCAATGGGCGAGCGACAAAGCAGTAGGTATAGATACACTGAGAACTGTAGTCATGGATCTACACGCAGGTGGCTCAGGTCTAATGGGTGTTTTCTGCTGACCAAAGCAGCAATGGAACTCAGTGGCTACCTGAGCACTGCTCACCTTTGCAGAATGAGAAGGGGGCAAGAAAAGGTGCCCTAAACATTGCTTCTTCACTACACCCTGGCCAGTTTACCGTGGCTGGCTTGGATCTCATCTTACAGTCGAACAAATTAAATAAAACACAAGGTGACACCACTCACCATTGGCACTTGGAACGTGCGCATGCTTTTGGACAATCCTACAGCAGACAGACCAGAAAGAACAGCCTTAGTTACCAGAGAGCTTGCAAGATACAACATTGACATTGCAGGTCTGAATGAAATTTATCTTGCCAACGTAGGTCAGTTGACTGAAACTGGAGGTGGACACACTTTTTTCTGGAGCAGTTGTGGCAGCGATGAGCATTGTGATGCTGGAGTTGGATTCGCCATCAGGAGTCACCTTGTTCGGAAACTTGATAGTTTACCCAAGGGTGTGAACGACCATCTTAGGACATTACAGCTTCCGCTACAGAACAGAAGTCAAGCCACCCTGATCAGTGCCTATACCCCCAACAATGAACAACTCGGACGAGATGAAAGACAAATTCTATGAAGAACTAGACGCCCTACTATCAGCAATAAGTAGTACTGACAAGCTGATCTTGCTTGGCGATTTCTGGCAGAGTCAACGGGAGGCACGGAATGGGCAAGTGTAACAGTAACAGCCTACTCTTAATGAAGACCTACACAGCACGCGACCTTCTCATCACCAACACAACCTTCTGTCTGCTGACCTGTAACAAGACCTCCTGGATGCACCCCCCCTCTAAGCATTGGCATCTTATTGACTATGTCACTGTCAGGAGAAAAAACAGGCAAGATATCAGAGTTACCAAAGCTATGTGTGGTGCTGAGTGCTGGACAAATCACAGACTCATTGTCTCCAAAATGAGGCTCCACATCAGACCCAAGAGGTGACTACAAGGAAGCAAGGTTATGAAAAGAATCAATGCGGCCAAGCTAAAGAACCCCAGCATAGCTTCAGCACTGGCTGAAGATTTAGAATTCAGGCTTGTTGACCTACAGCTCGCAGGCAGCACTGAAGATGCCTGGGAATGCTATCCATACATCTGCGCTGAAGACACTCGGGCCCTCCACCCACAAGCAGCATGATTGATTCAATGAGAATGATGAGGAGCTACAGGTTCTATTTGTTGAAAAGCATTGTCTTCATTGGGCCTGTCAGAACGACCCATCTTCAGCTGCCAAGAAAAATGCTTCTACCAGTGCTCACAGCACAGTTCAGAATAAACTGTGTAAAATGCAGGATGCCTGGCTGAGTACCAAGGCAGATGAAATACAGGGATACGCTGACAGAAACGACTTGAAATGGTTCTATGAAGCCCTCAACACTTTCTATGGATCTCAATCTTTCGGGAGTTCCCCTTTCCTGAGTACAGACAGTACAACTCTCATTACAGAGAAGGCTCAGATCCTGCAGAAATGGGCTGAACACTTTGAAAGCGTCCTCAATCAACCATCATCTATTAACGATGAGGCAATAGACAGGATTCCTCAGGTTGATATCAACAGCGCCATGAATGATCCACTGGTAGTAGCTGAAGTCACAAAAGCTATCAGTCATTTATTCAGTGGCAAAACCCCAGGGGCAGATGCCATATCTGCAGAGATCTGTAAAGCTGCTCGTTCTGCAGTTATCGAGAAGCTCGCTGAATTGTTCCAATCCTTTTGGAAGCAAGAATCCATTCCTCAGGAACTTAAAGATGCTTCCATCGTACACCTCTACAAGAGGAAGGGCAATCGGCAAGTATATGACAACCACCGAGGAATCTTGCTGCTCTCCATCAGAGAAAACACCCTCGCAAGAGTCCTGCTAAATCGTCTGGTCACTCATCTGGAGCTGGGCCTGCTTCCAGAGTCACAGTGTGGCTTCCACAAAGGTCTTGGGACTGCTGACATGATTTTTGCTGCGCGACAGCTTCAGGAGAAGTGTCAGGAGCAGTATCACGAGCTCTACACAACCTTTGTTGACCATGCAAAAGCCTTTGACACTGTAAGCTGACAAGGCCTGTGGAGGATCATGTCAAAGTTCAGCTGCCCCCCCACAATCATTCAGATAGTGTGCCAGTTCCACAATGGCCAGACTCTGAGGCATTCCTAGTCACCAATGGCGTCAAACAGAGCTGTGTACTCGCACCCACACTGTTCAGCATGATGTTTACTGCCATGCTGAATGATGCCTTCCAAAAGAGTGTTGCTGGAATCAGCCTCAAGTACAGAGTGGATGGGAAGCTCTTCAACCTGAGGAGACTTCAAGCTATTACCAAAGTGAACATAGAACATTACAGCACAGAACAGGCCCTTCGGCCTTCGATGTTGCGCCGACCAATTATGAAAAAAGCAATGACCCTCCAAACTAAACCATTCCCTTCTCTTCCATAAACTTATCAACTAACCTCTTAAACGCCACCAAACTTGGCGCATCTACAACTGCCGCAGGCAGGGCATTCCACTCCCTAACCACCCTCTGGGTAAAGAACTACCTCTGATATTCGTCCTATAACTACCACCCCTTAATTTTAAGCTATGTCCCCTCGTGCTAGCTTTCTCCATCCTAGGAAAAAGGCTATCACTGTCCACCCTATCTAAACCTCTAATCATCTTATGTTTCGATAAGGTCCCCTCTTAGCCGCCTCCTTTCTAACGAAAACAACCTCAAATCCCTCAGCCTCTCGTCATAAGACCTGCCCTCCATACCAGGCAACATCCTGGTAAACCTCCTCTGTACCCTCTCCAATGCCTCCACATCTTTCTGATAATGTGGGGACCAGAACTGCACACAATACTCCAAGTGCGGCCGCACTAGAGTTTTGTACAGTTGAAACATGACGTTGCGGCTCCGAAATTCAATCCCTCTACCAATAAAAGCCAAGACTCCATATGCCTTCCTAACAACCTTCTCGACCTGACTGCCTACTTTCAGGATCTATGCACATACACACCAAGATCCCTCTGTTCATCTAGACTACTAAGAATCCTACCATTTGCCCTATCCTCTACACATTTATTATTTCTGCCATAGTGCATTACCTCACACTTTTCCACATTAAACTCCATTTGCCACCTCTCGGCCCAGCTCTGCAACTTGTCCAAGTCCCTCTGCAAACTATAACACCTCTCTTCACTATCTACCACTCCACCGACTTTAGTGTCATCTGCAAATTTACTAATCCATCCTTCAATACCCTCATCCAGATCATTTATAAAAATTACAAACAGCAGGGGCCCAAAACAGACCCCTGAGGTACACCACTTGTCACCGAACTCCAAGATGAATACCTCCCATCAACCACCACCCTCTGTCTTCTATCTGCTAGCCAATTCCTAACCCAATTAGCTAAATCACCCTCTATCCCAGACATCTGCATTTTCTGCAGAAGTCTTCCATGGGCCACCTTATCAAACGCCTTACTAAAGTCCATATATACCACATCAACCGCCTTACCCCCATCCACCTCTTTGGTCACTTTTTCAAAAAACTCACTAAGGTTAGTAAGGCACGACCTACCCTTCACAAAACCATGCTGACTCTCCCCAATCAATTCATTTCTCTCTAAATAACTATAAATCCTATCCCTAATAATTCTCTCCAATACTTTGCCCACAACAGAAGTAAGACTCACTGGCCTATAATTCCCTGGAAGGTCTCTCTTCACCTTCTTGAACAATGGGACCACATTCGCTATCCTCCAGTCCTCCGGAACCACACCCGTAACCAACGACGACCTGAAGATCAGAGCCAGAGACTCTGCAATCGCCTCTCTTGCCTCCCAGAGAATCCTAGGGTAAATCCCGTCCGGCCCAGGGGACTTATCCAACTTCAAACCCTCGAGAATATCTAGCACATCCTCCCTATCTACTTCGATACCTTCCAGTTTGCTACCTTGTACCTCAGTGTTCTCCATAACTACATTTACATCACCCTGCGTGAATACCGAAGAGAAATATTTATTCAGTACCTCTCCAATCTCTTCAGGCTCCACGCACAACTTCCCACTGCTGTCTATGACTGGCCCTAATCTTGCCCTAACCAATCTTCTATTCTTAACATATCTAAAGAAAGCTTTAGGATTCTCCTTAATCCTATCAGCCAAAGTCTTCTCGTGTCCCCTCTTAGCTCTCCTCAATTCACTCTTTAGCTCCCTCCTGGCTAATCTATAGCTATCCATTGCACTAACCGAGCCTTCAAGCCTCATCCTGACATAAGCCTCCTTTTTCCTTTTAACCAGCGAATCAACTTTTTTCGTACACCAAGGTTCCCTTACTCGACCATTTCCTCCTCGCCTGACAGGGACAGCACCTTCTCCCAAGCAGTGACTATTGATACAGAGGTTCACTGCAGAATAGCAAAGGCAAGTTCTGCTTTCGGTAGACTGTGTTCCACTGTATGGGAACATTGAGGAATCAGCCCAGCAACAAAACTGAAGGTCTACAGCGCTGCAGTACTCACTACCCTCCTGAATGCTGTGAAACATGGACTGTGTATCGAAGGCATGCAGGACAACTCAATCATTTCCACATGACTTGTCTTTGCAGAATATTACGCATCTGATGGTAAGACAAAGTATCAGACACTGAAGTTCTCTCTAGAGCAAGTCTACCATCAGTCCACACAGTGCTGATGAGAGTGCAGACCCAGTGGGCAGGTCATGTGGTCCGCATTTTAGATGAGCGCATACCCAAGCAGCTCCTTTTTGGGGAACTCTCTGCTGGAAGGCACTCACATAGAGGGCAGAAGAAACATTGCAAAGACACACTCAAGGCCTCCCTGAAGTCGCTTGACATAGATATGACCACCTAGGAAATGCTGGCACAAAACTGCCCTACCCAGCGCTGCCTCATCCACAAAGGCTGTCAAGCTCACAAAGCAAGGTGTTTTGCTGACGCACAACTTAAGCATGAGCTACGCAAGTCCACAGCCACCAGTGCAACAACTACGGTGTCTACACAAGTCTGTTCAATACGTGCCAGGCCATTCCGTACCCGAATTGGCCTGATCAGTCATCTTCAGGCACACCGCAACCAACCTCAAAAAGACTAATGAAGTTGAGGTCCTCTTTGATGGCAATGGACAAACAACAGCTTCTTGTTTAAGTTTCTTTCTATTTTCCTTGTATTCTACACCTGCTTTGTGTGTTCCCAGCCATTTGACAAATGCTTCCTTCTTCTCTTTGACTAGGCTCACAATATCTCTCGTTATCCAAGGTTCCCAAAACTTGCCAAATATATCCTTACAGGAAGGTGCCATTCCTGAATCCCTATCAACTTACACTTGGAAGCTTTCCATATGCCAGATATTGATTTGCCCTCAAACATCTGCACCCTCTCTACATTCTTCAGTTCCTGCCTAATATTGTTGTAATTAGCCTTTCCCCAATTTAGTACCTTTATCTGAGGACTACATTTATCTTTACCTCTCAGTACCTTAAAGCTTACTGAATTGTGGTCACTGTTCCCAAACTGCTCCCATACTGAAACATCAACCACCTGGCAGGGCTCATTCCCTAGGTCCAGTATGGCTCCTTCCCTAGTTGGGCTATCTACATACTGTTTCAGGAATCCCTTCTGGATGCTCCTTACAAACCTTGCCCCATTCATGCCCCGAGCACTAAGTCCTTGCACCACCCAGCATCAACCTAGGCACAGGAAATGGCAACAGCAAACCCAACAACTGGTTGATTAAGAAAAATCTGCATGGATTTTAAAAGAAGTTATGTCTAACTAATTTGTTCAAGATTTTTGAGGAGGTAACAGAAAGAGTTGATGAGGGAAATGCTGTTATGTGATAAATATGGACTTTCAGAAGGCACTCAATATAGTGCCAGACAATAGACTTCTGAGAAAAGTTTTAACTCAAGGAATAAAAGGGATAGTAGCCATATAATGGATATAAAATTGACTGAAAAAGAGGAAAGAAAGTGCAATTAATGACCAATAGTAATTTTTGGGCTGCAGGAAGGTTTGTAGTGATGTACCCCAGAACCTTTAGTTCTTTTATTGATATGTCAATTAGATCTTGGTATGCAGAGGAAAATGTCAAAGTTTGTAGATGACATACTTAGAAGTCTTGTGATAAGAACAGTGTAGAACTTCAAAAGGACATAGATAATTGGTGGAGAGGGCAGCTAGGTGGCAAATTTAAGTTTAATGCAGAGCAATGTGTAGTGACATAGAGACATGGAGGTTTACAGCATGGAAACAGGCCTTTCAGTCCAACTTGACATGCCACCCAGTCTTTACTATTAAGTTAGTGCCAATTTCCTGCATTTGGCCCATGTCTCTCCATGCCAAACTTATCAAGTAACTGTTTAAATGCTTTTTAAAAGACATAATTGTACCTGCCTCTACTACTATGTACTGCCAGAGGTATTAGTGGAGGCGGGTATAATTTTATCTTTTCAAAAGCATTTAGATAGTTACATAGGTACAATGGGTATAGAGGGATATGGGCTAAATGCGGGCAATTGGGATTAGTTTAGGGGCTTTTAAAAAAAAAAGGGCGGCATGGACAAGTTGGGCAAAAGGATTTGTTTCTATGCTGTAAACCTGTATGACTCTCGGTTAGAGACTCAGCAATTTCATCTTGTCTCCCTCAGTCATCTGCCATAGATGCCATCTGGCTCTGGGGCTTGTCTACCTTAATGCTTTTTAGTACACTGAACACTTCCTCCCTCATAATGATGATTTGTTCTACAGGTTTATATATCCCTCTGAGACACCAACAACTACTGTGTCCCTTTCCTTTGTGAATATTGTTTCAAAGTACTCATTAAGGACCTCACTCACTATGGACCTCTCGCTATAGATGGAACACAGAGGAGCAGATGTAATCAAACACTAGAGAGATGAGAAAAAAGCAGATAACTGTGGTGGGTGACTTTAACTCTCCCCATATTGACTTATACTCCCTTAGAGCTGGGGGATCGAATGGAGAACAATTTGTTAGATATGCCCAGGATGGTCTTTTGATACAAGTATGTTGACAATCCAATCAGACAGGGGCCATTCCAGACTTGATACTGGGGAATGATGGGCCAGGTGATCAACATTTCAGTGAGGGGGCAGGGGGCATTTCAGATAAACATTGATAAGGACAAGGGTGGCTCTTGGGAGAGGGTGCTTAATTGGGTGATTACAGGAACCAGGGTACAGGTGCAATTGGAAAGAAAGATAAGAGAGGGGGGAAATTGCATTTTTGATTAGGGAGAACATCACGGCAGTTCTGAGAGGGGATATTTCTGAGAGTCTTACCTACTGGGTAGAACTGAGAAATAAGAAAGAGTAAATCACTTTGTTAGGATTGTACTATTGCTCCCCCACCCCCCAGTAATCAGCAGGAAATTGAGGAGCACATGTGAAAGAAGGTTATAAATAGCTCCAAGAAAAGTAGGGTGTAATAGTTGGAGAATTTAATTTTCCGACATTGACTGGGACAGCAATAGCATTAGATCATAGAACATAGAACAATACAGCACAAACAGGCCCTTCAGCCCACGAGTTGCGCCGATCACATCTACCAATCCACAGACCTATCTATAACCCCCTATCCTATTTATTTCCATATACTCATCCAGAACTCTTTTAAAAGATCCCAGCGAGTTCACCTCAACAACCTCCGACAGCAGCCGATTCCATTCACTCACCACCCTCTGAGTGAAAAACTTATCCCTAACATCTCTTCTGTATTTGCTTCCCTACACCTTAAATCTGTGTCCTCTCGTAGTGTCCATTTCAGCTCGGGGAAACAGTCTCTGAGAGTCCACCCTATCTATTCCTCTCAACATTTTATAAACCTCTATCAGGTCGCCTCTCAACCTACGTCTCTCCAATGAGAAGAGTCCCAGCTCCCTCAATCTATCTTCATAAGGCCTGCCTCCCAATCCAGGCAACATCCTTGTAAATCTCCTCTGAACTCTCTCAATAGCCTCCTATAGTGAGGCGACCAGAACTGCACACAATACTCCAAGTGGGGTCTGACAAGAGTCTTATAGAGCTGCATCATTACCTCCTGACTCCTAAACTCTATTCCTCGATTAATGAAGGCCAGTACACTGTACACCTTCTTGACCACTTCCTCCACCTGCGAGGCCGATTTAAAAGCCCTATGGACCTGGACCCCGAGATCCTTCTGCTCTACAATACAGCTAAGACTCCTACCCCTTATATTGTACTCCTTCATCCCATTATTCCTGCCAAAATGGACCACTACACATTTATCCACACTGAAGTCCATCTGCCACTTCTCCGCCCAGTCTTGCATCCTGTTTATGTCCCTCTGCAACCTTTGACACCCCTCCAGACCATCCACAACACCACCGACCTTTGTATCGTCGGTGAACTTACTAACCCATCCCTCCACTTCCTCATCCAGGTCATTTATGAAAATGACAAACAGCACGGGTCCCAGAACAGATCCCTGGGGCACTCCACTGGTTACCGACCTCCATGCAGAACACGACCCATCGACAACCACTCTCTGCCTTCTGCCGGCAAGCCAGTTCTGGATCCACGAGGCCAAAGCCCCTTGGATCCCATGCCCTCTCACCTTCTCCAGAAGCCTTACATGGGGGATCTTATCAAGTGCCTTGCTAAAGTCCACGTATACTACGTCCACCGCTCTTCCTTCGTCAATGTGTTCAGTCACATTTTCAAAGAACTCAACTAGGCCCGTAAGGCATGACCTGCCCTTCACAAAACCATGCTGACTATTTCTAATCAGTCTAAACTTCTCCAAATGTTCATAAATCTTATCCCTCAGAAGCCTCTCCATCAGCTTACCAACCACTGAAGTCAGACGCACTAGTCGGTAATTTCCTGGACTATCCCTGTTCCCTTTCTTAAAGATAGGAACCACATCTGCAATCCTTCGGAACCTCTCCCGTTTCCATGGACGATGCTTATATCATCGCCAGGGGCTCTGCAACCACTTCCCTCACCTCCCACAATAACCTGGGGTACATCCCATCCGGTCCCAGCGACTTGTCTACCATGATAGAATTTAACAGGTCTAACACATCCTCTTTCCTAACATCCACATACTCAATCTTTTCCGTATGCCTCAAACCTGCAGTGCAATCTCCCAGTTCACTTTCCACCATGAATACCGAGACAAAGTACTCGTTAAGCACCTCTGCCATTTCTTCTGGATTCACACAGACTTTTCCCCCTTCACATTTGAGAGGCCCTATCCCTTCTCATCTTTTTACTTTTCACATACTTGTAGAAGGCCTTGGGATTCTCCTTAATCTTACCAGCCAAGGCCTTCTCATGACCCCTTCTGGCTCTCCTAATTTCCTTTTTAAGCTCCCTTCTACACACCTTATACTCCTCTAGATCCCTAACATCTCCTAGCTCTCTGAACCTTTTATACACCTTTCTTTTCTTCCTGACTAGGTTCACCACAACCTTCGTGCACCACGGTTCCCGCGTCCTACCAAAACCTCCTTGTCTCCTCGGAACGTTGTCTTGCAGAGCCCCAGACAAACATTCCTTGAAAAACCGCCACTTTCCTTTTGTACTCTTCCCCAAGAACGCCTCCTTCCAGTTTATGTGTCCAATTACCTGCCTAATGTTTTCATATTTCCTTCTACTCCAGACATACACCTTCCTAGCCTGCCTGATCCTATCTCTTTCCATCGCTATCGTGAAAGAGATAGAATTATGATCTCCATTCCCAAGATGCTCACCTACCGTGAGATCCGACACCTGTCCTGGCTCATTAGCAAGCACCAGGTCAAGTGCAGGGGCTTGAACGGAGAGAAATCTGTTGAGTGTACTCAGAAGGATTTCTCATTCGGTAAGTGGATAGCCTGACTAGAGAGGGGGCAAACCTTGACCTCCTCTCAGGAAATAAGAAGGGTTAATGAGGGGTCATTTTGGAACCAGTGACCATAATTCTATTAATTTTAAGGTAGCTCTGGAGAATGATAGATCTAACCCAAAATTTAAAATTCCAAACTTGGGCAAGATCAATTTTTATGGTATTAGGCTTTTGTGTTCAGTCAGAGAGAAGACATCTCCCCTTTGTCTCTTGCTCTGTCTCTTTTCATTCAGCTCATGTCCAACCCTCATTGCTCCTTGCGATGCCTTGACCTTATATTGACACTTGTTGTTTCCTTGTTTCTTGGAATTTTTCCTCTTTCTATTATTCATGTCAGTAAATTAGGGTGAGGGTGAGGGCAAGGGCTAGTGTTAGGGGTAGTGGTAAGTATTAAGGATAGTGGTAAGGGTTAGGGATAAGCATATGGTTACAATTAGGGTTAGGGCAAGGTGATCGTGGAGGGTGGGCCGGGGCAGCAATGGGGTGTGGGGAGTGGAGGGAGCAATGGGATCTTGGCCAGGGCAGCAATATGGGGTGTAGGAAAAGTGACAAATCTCCCAGTATACTGTGTAAACAGCATACTGTAAGATTGGGGCATCTGCAGAGGAGCTGCTTTCTCAGTTGAGCTAAGATCCACTCCTTCACTCCACCAACTCCCCCCCACCAACTGCTGAAATTTGCACGACGGTTTTCTACTGAAGAGTGCTGTAAAATCATGTAACACAACTTGCTAAAAAAAATTCCACTTCAAATTTTTTCATAAAATTTTATTCAGTGAGTTTCTGTGTGACAGTGAGTGAGACTTTGCTAAATGTACTATCCATGATTTGCTTAGCATCACTGATGCATCAGGGAGAATCCACAGTTCCAGCTCCAACATCTAGTTAGCTAGAAGCTGTATGTGAACATCCTCTGCACACATGGTCATCATTGTGCAAGAGGAGCAATATCATGGTTCTGAGGTTCCTTGCCATGATGTTCCTTTCAATTAAGTTAGTTACTCCCTTAAAAAAATACATTCATCAGGCGCCTTAATTACTGTAGTAAGAAACCTTATTTCTGACCAAACACCACAATAATTGTGCGGAAGAGTGAGTTAGTGCGTGTGAGAGCAAGTGAGCCTTTGTGAGGGAGTGACTGAGTCGGTGTGAGACAATAAATGAGTCTGTTGAGAGGCTGAGGCACAATCTACCACCTCTCCTCACCAATGGGAACGGCTGTTCGAGGGTAAGTCCACGCTCGGCACGTGGGACTCTTTCAAGAGAATACTGAAAATGTTGCAAGATAAATATGTGCCGGCCAAGAGGAAAGATGGGAAAGGTAGGATTAGAGAGCCGTGGATTACTAGGGATATTGAGGACTTGGTTAGGAAGAAAAGAGAGGCATACGATAGGTCAAAGCAGCTGGGAATGGAGACAGCGTTGGAGGAATATAGAGAGAGTAGGAGGGAGCTCAAACGGGGAGTTAGAAGGGCATAAAGGGGGCATGAAATGATTTTGGCAGATAGGATTAAGGAAAATCCAAAAGCTTTTTACTCCTATGTTAGGAATAAAAGGGTGGTTAGAGGAAAAATTGGACCTCTTAGGGACAGAGGAGGGGAACTGTGCTTAGAGCCCGAGGGAATGGCGGAGATCCTGAATGAATACTTTGCGTCAGTATTCACAAAGGAGAGGGGCTTGTTGACAGCTCCTGTCTCTGAGGGAGCTGTGGACCAGTTGAGGGAAATATCCATACCGAGGGAGGAAGTGTTAGAACTTCCAGATAGCATTAAAACTGATAAATCTCCGGGGCCTGATGGCATTTATCCCAGGCTGCTTAGGGAGGTGCGAGATGAAATTGCTGGGCCTCTGACACAAATCTTTGTCTCTTCCTTGGACACAGATGAGGTCCCAGAGGACTGGAGAATAGCTTATGTTGTACCGTTGTTTAAAAAGGGTAGTAGGGATAACCCTGGAAATTATAGGCCGGTGAGTTTGACGTCAGTGGTAGGGAAGCTGTTGGAGGGGATTCTTAGAGATAGGATGTATAGATACTTGGAGCGTTGCGATCTGCTTAGGGATACACAGCATGGATTTGTTAAGGGGAGGTCGTGCCTTACAAATCTGGTGGAATTTTTTGAGGAGGTGACAAAAATGGTCGACGAAGGGCGAGCCGTTGATGTCGTCTATATGGATTTTAGTAAGGCGTTTGATAAAGTCCCTCATGGGAGGTTAGTTGAGAAGGTCAAGGCTAATGGGATACAAGGACAGGTAGCTAGATGGATAAGTAACTGGCTTGGTAATAGGAGACAGAGAGTAATTGTGGAAGGGTGTTTCTCTAGCTGGAGGTCGGTCACTAGTGGTGTGCCGCAGGGCTCGGTACTGGGACCTCTTCTATTTGTAATATATATAAATGACATGGAAGAGGGAGTAAGTGGAGTGATCAGCAAGTTTGCAGATGATACAAAGATGGCTGGACTTGCAGATAGTGAGGAGCATTGTCAGACGATGCAGCAGGACATAGATAGGCTTGGGCAGACAGATGGCAGATGGAATTCAATCCTGATAAATATGAAGTGATGCATTTCGGGAGAAAGAATGTAGTGGGGAGGTATATGATAAAGGGTAGACCTATTAAGAGTATAGAAACGCAGAGGGACCTGGAGGTGTAGGTGAACAAGTCTCTGAAGATGGCAGAGCAAGTGGAGAAGGTTGTGAAGAAAGCATATAGTATGTTAGCCTTTATAAGAAGGGGTATAGAGTACAAGAGCTGGCCTTTAATGTTGCAGTTGTATAAAACACTGGTTATACCTCATTTGGAATACTGCGTCCAGTTCTGGTCGCCTTACTACCGGAAGGACGTGAAGACTCTGGAGAGAGTGCAGAGGAGGTTTACCAGGATGCTGCCTGGTATGGAAGGTCTGAGTTACAAGGAGAGATTAGGCAAATTGGGACTGTTTTCCTTAGAAAGACATAGACTTAGAGGAGATCTGATAGAGGTACACAAGATTATGAAGGGGATAGATAGAGTAAACAGTGTTAAGCTTTTTCCTAGAATGGACTCAAATAGCACGAGGGGTCATAGGCTTAGGGTGAGGGGGGTAAGGTATAATTTGGATGCTAGAGGGAGTTTTTTCACACAGAGGGTGGTGGGGGTATGGAATGCGCTGCCAAGTAAAGTGGTGGAGGTAGGTACTCTGGAGTTATTTAAGAAATACTTAGATGGGCACATGAACAGAATGAGAATGGAGGGGTATAGAAAACTGATTTAAACTAGGGATCATGAGCCTTTGGAGTCCCTGGGAAGTGTGTAAATAGATGATATTGATGTACTTGTTTTTATCCTACAGGTGCTTTGGTCCACCTTGTTGTCTAACGAGGGGCATACACGCGATGGGGGATCAGAGGCTTTTGAAGCCCCTGGATGGTCATGGGCATGACTGGACATTGCCAGTCTGGCACTGCCCACCTTGCTCCCTGGCACTGCCCACCTGGCCAGCAGTAATGCAGTGTATGTGGCCTAAATGGGAAGTGACCCGAGTGTGGATGGACCTGAATGGAGGTTGGTTTATGATCTAGGGGAGGGAATGCACGATGATGGGGGGCTTATGCTGGGGGGGAAGAGGGGGGCGTTTTAATGATACTTAGGACAGAAATGTGAGTGAGAGAATGAGATGGTTCGTGAGAGCAAGTCAATCAGTGTGAGAAACTGAGCCTATGTCAGAGACAGAGCGAGTCTGTGTATGAGAGTAAGTGAGGGTACAGTGAGTGCCAGGTCATTTTGAGCCTCAGGAGTCAGAGGGATAGGTTCAGATTGTCTTAAGCCTTGTGTTTCAAGCTGGCCTGAAGCTTGGGGGAGGGGGGTCTAGTCATGTGGTATTGGGTTGGGCCTTGGTTAGGGAGGTGGGGGAGTGGGGTGGGGGGTTGGGGTGTTCTGTTCTGTCGCATGGGAAAAGTGTGAGGTGGAAGACATTTAAGTCAAATCTGGTAAATTGGGTACTGAGAGTCAGGCCTGGGGTGTAAGAGGCAGGCTTAGTGTGTGAGGGCAAAGAGTCCACGTGGACTGAGATGAATCCCATTGTTTGGGGAGTGTATTCTAAAGGGTGAGTTAGTCCCATGGGACGAAATACTCAGGGATTTGAGGAAACTCTTGGATCAAAGGTGGGGAGCAGATTAGAGGCTGTTCCATAGATATTGGTGTTAGTCTGTCAATAATTATCCAGAACCATTTGAAGTTTACAATTTAAATCACATTTTCAGATCGTTCTCAGTGTAGGGGGCAATTGCCATCAGAAGATGGCAATCTGGGTAGTTGCCATGGAACCTGTAAACTTTCAGAGGGTATGCTCCTCCAGTGCATCTTTGAGATGTCCTCCCAAATTAATGCCCTGGTGATTGGAAACTACAGCCCATTGTTTTGAGACAAGCTGTTAGAGACACTAACATCAGTCTGCATCAATAATAAAAAGAATGCTTATTTAAATTGTATCAATATTTTTGAGTTTAGACTAAACAGGGAACACTTTTATAATAACTTCCTTCATTTATAGAGCTATTATAATTTGCAATGTTGAGAATATGGTGTACCAAATTTATTTGTATTCTGGGCATCTAGCAACCTGTTATGATAAAATAGGAAAGGTCTGATTCTGTTATATGGCAAATCCCACCTGGCTTGTCTGTTGAGTCTGTACATAGTGCTCCATTGTCTGTTTCGGTTTCACCTGACACTGTTTCAGGATCCACTTCTTCCGGCTCTGACGTTTGAATCTGACCGTTCTCTATTACCTCCTCTTCATTATGGACTGGTGCATCTCCATCTGAAACCAGACCTGTCAATCAGTGGACGGAGCAGAGACAGCCATGGTGAAATGATACATCAGCAGTACACATGTACAGACACGTGCACAAGCACACATATATGCACACACAAAACACACACATGCAATCACACAGACAAAAATAATAATTACCATCGGTAATTCATTGGACTTTAAATTTTGGAGAACTCACATTTGGCTGCCCTCACTAAACCTTAGTAATTTATGCAGTTTGGGATTTTTGGTCTCAAACTCTGTGATAAAGAACCATAGAACATTACAGCACAGAAACAGGCCTTTTAGCCCTTCTTGGCTGTGCCAAACCATTTTTCTGCCTAGTCCCACTGACCTGCACCTGGACCATATCTCTCCACAGCCCTTTCATCCATGTACCTGTCCAAGTTTTTCTTAAATGTTAAAAGTAAGCCTGCATTTATCACTTCATCTGGCAGCTCATTCTGGACTCCCACCACTCTCTGTGTGAAGAAACCCCCCAATATTCCCTTTAAACTTTTTCCCCTCCATCCTTAACCCATGCCCTCTAGTTTTTTTCTCCCCTAGCCTCAGTGGAAAAAGCCTGCTTGCATTCATTCTATCTACACCATAATTCTATACATGTCTATTAAATCTCCCCTCATTCCAGGGAATAAAGTCCTAATGTATTCAACCTTTCTCTGTAACTCAGTTTCTCAAGTCCCGGCAACATCCTTGTAAACCTTCTCTGTACTATTTCAACCTTATTAATATTCTTCCAATAATTAGGTGACCAAAACTGCATACGGTAGTCTAAATTCGGCCTTACCAATGTCTTATACAACCTCACCAGAATATTCCAACTCTTATACTCAATACTTCAATTTATAAAGGCCAATGTTCCAAAAGCACTCTTTACAACCCTATGTACCTACGATGCCACTTTTAGGGAATTATGTATCTGTATTCCCAGATCCCTCTGTTCTACTACATTCTTCAGTATCCTACCATTTACCATATATGTTTTACCTTGGTTTGTCCTTCCAAAGTGCAATACCTCACACTTGTCTGCATTAAGTTCCATCTGCCATTTTTCAGCCCATTTTTCTAACAGGTCCAAATCCCTGTGCAAGCTTTGAAAACCCTCCTCACTGTCCACTACACCTCCAATCTTTATATCATTAGCACATTTGCTGATCCAATTTACCACATTGTCATCTATATCAATGATCTGGATAACAAACAACAATGGACCCAGCACTAATCCCTATGGCACAGGCCTCCACTCAGAGAAGCAATCCTCCACTACCACTCGCTGGCTTCTTCCACTGAGCCAGTGTCTAATCCAATTTACTACCTCTCCATGTATACCTAGCGACTGAACCTTCCTAACTAACCTCCCATACGGTACTTTGTCAAAAGCCTAACTGAAGTCCACGTAGACAACATCCACTGCCTTCCCTTCATCCACTTTCCTGGTAAGCTTCTCAAAAAACTCTAATAGATGGGTTAAACATGACTTACCACACACAAAGCCATGTTGTCTCTCTCTCTAATAATCCAAGTATTTGTTAATCCTATCTCTTAGTACATCTTCCAATAATTTACCTACTATTGACGTCAAACTTACCGGCCTATAATTTCCCTGATTACTTTCTGAGCTTTTTTTAAACAATGGAACAACATGAGCTATCTTCCAATCATCAGGCACCTCACCCATGGATACCAACATTTTAAATATATCAGCCAGGGGCCCTGCAATTTCAACATAGTCTCCTTCAAGGTCTGAGGGAGCCTGTCCAGTCCTGGGGATTTATCTACTCTGATTTGTCTCAAGACAGCAAGCACCTCCTCCCCTTTAATATGTATAGATTCCATGACCTCCCTATTTGTTTGCCTTATTTCTGTAGGCTCCATACCAGTTTCCATAGTAAATACAGATGCAAAAAAAACATTTTAATATCTCCCCCATTTCTTTTCATTACATACAAAGTGCACTACTCTGATCTTCAAGAGGACCAATTTTATCCTTTACTATCCTTTTGCCCTTAATATACCTGTTAAGAAGCTCTTAAGATTATCCTTCACCTTGATTGCCACAGCAAACTTATATCATCTTTTAGCCCTCCTGGTTTCCTTGGTTTCTTGCACTTTTTATATTCTTCAAACATTTTATTTGTTCTCTGTCGCCTATACATGTCATATATCTCTTTCTTCTTCTTTATCAGATGTGCAATATTCCTCGAGAACCAAGGTTCCTTATTCTTATTCACTTTGTCTTTAATCCTGGCAAGAATGTACAAACTCTGCACTCTTAAAATTTCTCCTTTGAAAGCCTGCTACTTACCAATCACATTCTTGCCAAAGAACAGCTTCACCTAATCCACGCTTATTTGGTCATTTCTCATTTTTTCAAATTTGTCCTTTTTCCAACTCAAAACCTCAACTCGAGGACCAGATCTATCTTTATCCATGATCAAGCTGAAACTAATGGTGTTATGATCACTGGAACCAAAGTGTTCCCCTACACACACTTCTGTCACTTGCCCTAACTCATTTCCTAATAGGAGATCTAATTTGCATCCAAGGCAAGTATGTACTTCAGAATAAGGTTGCACCAACTAAGTTTATAGAGGTTTACAGCATGGAAACAGGCCTTTTGGCCCAACTTGTTTATACTGCCCTTTTTAAGACCTGTAAGCTAACCCTAATTGTCACATTTGGCCCATATCCTGCTATACACATCGTAACTGTGTAACTATCTAAATGCTTTTTAAAAGACAACATTGCACTCATCTCTACTACTACCTCTGGCAGCTTGTTCCAAACACTCACCATCCTCTGTGTGAAAAAATCCCCTCTGGACACTTTTGCATCTCTCCTCTCTCACCTTAAACCTATATCCTCTAGTTTTAGACTCCCCTACCTTTGGAAAAAGATATTGATTATCTAGCTGATCTGTGCCCCTCTATTATTTTATAGATGTCTATAAGATCACCCCTCAGCCTCCTTTGCTCCAGAGAAAAAAGTCCCAGTCTATTCAGCCTCTATTTATAACTCAATCCATCAAGTCCCGGTAGCATCCGAGTAAATCTTTTCTGCACCCTTTCTAGTTTAATAATATCGTTTCTATAATAGGGTGACCAGAATTGCACACAGTATTCCAAGTGCGGCCTTACAAATGTCTTGTACAACTTCAACATCACATTCCAAATCCTGTATTCAGTGTTCTGACCAATGAAACCAAGCATGTTCAATGCCTTCTTCACCACACTGTCCAACTGTGACTCCACTTTCAAGGAGCTATGAACATGTACCCCTAGATCTCTTTGTTCTGTAAGTGAGTAAGTCCTGCCTCGTTCAATTTACCAGAATGCATCACCTCGCATTTGTCCAAATTAAACTCCATTTGCCATTCATCAGCCCACTGGCCAAATTGATCAAGATCCCCTTGCAATTGGAGATAACTTACTTCAATGTCCACTATGCCACCAATCTTAGTGTCATCTGTAAACTTATTAATCATGCCTCCTATACTGTCATTAAAATCATTAATATAAATGACAAATAACAGATGATTCAGCACTGATCCCTGAGGCACACCACTGGTCACAGGTCTCCAGTTTGAAAACAATTCTCTACAACCACCAGAAGCCAATTTTGTATCCATTTAGATACCTCACCTTGGATCTGTGAGATTTAACCTTTTGTAACAACCTGCCATGCTGTACCTTGTCAAAGGCCTTGCTAAAGTCCATGTAGACAACATCAACTGCACTGCCCTCACTTACCTTGTTGGTTATCCCTTCAAAAAACTCAATCAAATTTGTGAATTATGATTTTCCACTCACAAAGCCATGCTGATTTTCCCTAATCAGTACTTGCATCTGTAAATGCCTGAGGATCCTATCTCTCAAAATACCTTCCAACAATTTACGCAGCACAGATGTGAGGCTTACTAGCTGTAGTTCCCAGGCTTTTCTCTGCAGCCCTTTTTAAACAAACATTTGCCACTCTCCAATCTTCAGGCACCTCTCCCATGGCTATTGATGATTCAAATATCTTGGGTAGGAGCCCACAATTTCCTCGCTAGCCTCCCACAATGTCCTGGGATGCATTTCATTAGGTCTCAGGGATTTATCTATCTTATGCACCTTAAGACTTCTTTCTCTGTAATATGTACACTCCTCAAGACATCACTATTTTTTTCCCCGAGTTCCCTAACATCCATGCTTTTCACAACAGTAAATACTGATGAGAAGTATGCATTTAGGATCTCACCCATCTCTTGTGGATCTGCACATATATGACCTTTTTGATCCTTAAGAGGTCCTATTCTGTCCCTAGTTACTCTTTGGCCTTTATGTATTTGCAGAAGCTCTTTGAATTCTCCTATGCCTTATGTATCAAAACTATCTTGTGTTCCCTTTTTGCCCTCCTGATTTCTCTCTTAACTCTATTCTTATTGCCCCTATACTCTTCAAGGGATTCACATGATCCCAGCAGCCTACGCATGTCATGTGTTTCTTTCTTCTTCTTGACCAGGGCCTCAATATCCCGAGTCATCCAGGGTTCCCTATTTCCACCAGCCTTACCCTTCACTCTAAGAGGAATGTGTTTACCCTGAACCCTGGTTAACACACTTTTGAAAACCTGCCACTTACCAGATGTCCCTTTGCCTCCCACAGACTCCCCCAATTAACTTTTGGAACTTCCTGCCTGATACCATCAAAACTGGCCTTGTCCCAATTTAGAATTTTAACTTTTGGGCCAAACCTGTCATTCTCCATAGCTATCTTAAAGTCAATAGAATTATGGACACTGGTTCCAAAGTGATCCTTCACTAACACTTCTGTCACCTGCCCTTCCTTATTTCCCAGAGGAGGCTGAGTTTTGCTCACCTCTAGTCGGGCATCTGCATGCTGAATAAGAAATTCCTCCCGAATACACTCAACAAATTTCTCTCCATCCAACCCTCCAATACTATGGCTGTCCCAGTCAATGTTGGCAAAATTAAAATCTCCGATTATAACCACCCTATTTTTCTTGGAGCTATCTGTAATCTTATATATTTGCTCTTCAATTTCCCTTTGAGTATTTGGGGGCCTGTAGTACAACCCTATTAAAATGATTTCCCCCTTTTTATTTCTCAGTTCTACCCACACAGACTCAGTGGCCGAACCCTCGGATGTATCCATTCTCAGTATGGCCATGATGTTTTCCCTGATCAAAGGTCAACTCATCTTCCTCCTCTCTCACCTCCTGTGCTATTTTTCCTATAGCATCTGTACTTTGGAACATTGAGCTGCCAGTCTATTCCCTGCCTTAGCCATGTTTCAGTAATAGCTATAATATCCCAGTCCCATGTACCCATTCATGCCCTGAGTTCATTTGCCTTGTCTATCAGACCTCTTGCATTGAAATAAATACAGTTTAATTGGGACTTCTCTTGCTCTCTGCCATTCCAAAAGATCAGGCCTTTGCCTGATCTGTCTGGTACTAGGATTACTGACACTGCCTTTATTACTTAACTTCTGTGCTGATGTCAATCTTCTTGTGTCTCACTTCATCTTAGGATCACAACCCTGTACCAAACTAGTTTAAAGCCTCCCGAGTGGCTCTCGCAAATCTCCCCACCAGGATGTTAGTCCCCCTTCAGTTCAGATGTAACCCATCTCTCTTGAACAGGTCAGCCCTTCCCCAGAAAATATCCGAATGATCCAAAAATCTAAATCCCCGCTTCCTGCATCAGTTCTCAAGCCACACATTCATCTGCCTAATCCTCCTGTTCATACCCTCACGAGCACGTGGCAGCAGTAACAGTCCTGAAATTGCTACTTCAAGTCCTGCACTTTAGCCTTCTGCCTAACTATATTCACACTTCAGGACTTCATCCTTTTCCTATAAAGAACAAAGAACAAAACAGCACAGGAAACAGGCCTTTCAGCCCAATGATCCCGCGCCGCCACCTGGATGTTCCTACTTCTACCAATGATCCCTGTCTATGTTTACAGCTTTATCTGCTATTCATATGTAAAGACTCGCATTCTAATCAGTATTTTGTAAAACTGCGTGTGCCTTTATATGCCCTGTTTCTGATCAGAACTCTCCACTCACTTGACAAAGGAACAGCATTTCGAAAGCTTGTGGCATTTACTATCAAATAAATCTGTTGGACTTTAACCTGGTGTTGTGAGACTTCTTACTGTATTTACCCCAGTCCAACGCTGACATCTCCACATCATTACTCGAAGGCAGCCAAAGAGCATTTACCCAAACCATTTTTCTATTTATTTTAACTGATTGGATTCTCAAATCATCCCACATAAGAAAAATCCTGTTAACTTCCACCAGCACTGCATACAATTCCTGCTTAAGCCTGTTTAAATGTCCCAACACTTCTCTGCTTATATTTTTCACTCTAGGATTTAAGATCATAATCTTAATTAATAACTTCCTCAGTTTTGATTTGTATATAAACTTCTTTTGGTCCACCCAAGTTTTAACGTAGAACAACTACATTTATATCTTTTGGCATGAAAACATATATTTGAGTCATGCAATCTCATGAGCATCATAAGCTCATCAGCATGTAGCTGTAATAACAATCTGCAAATAATTGATGCTGCAGATTGATAAGGAATATGAACACATCCATTGGTCCCACTTCAGATTGGAAGCAGGAGACACTTACATTTGCAGGGTGTGGCCAGGGATTGCAAGTAATTTTTTGATCAATAAACAGATGGGGGTGCAGGGCCCTACCACTGAGGGAGATGCAGTGTCACGTGGACACCATATTTGTAGAACTGTCAGATCTGTATTTAAGGTAGAGTGATGAGAGAAGGGGATTGGGTACCTGTTGTATCAGCCAGGTCCTCCAACTTTTCAAGTCGGGAGGGAGGTATTAATCTGCCTTGAAATGGGAGAGGAGGGGTTTGCCTTTGGCTTTTAAGGTCCCTGGGTTAAAAGTAGCTTCTTAAGCCCTGTGCCAGTGATTACATTAGTGTCAGCAGTCTGGACCTGCATCAGTATGCTAGGGTGGTCAATCCTCAAGCAGCCAAGGTCTCAACAGATGCCAAAGTCATCACATGCCACAGTGCAGCAAACTGTACAGCCTGACTCCAATTCAGCTACAAGAAATTTAGGAAGATTTCATTGCTGCACTTGGGATTTAGGGCAAATATTAAGCCTCGTGTTTGTTGTGCTGCTTAATAATGTATTTATGCATTTGGCACTATATTTTATTTCATACTTTACTGCCTCAAGGGCTGGTTATGAAGATCAAGCCAGGTGTTATCTATTCGTAGGAATCATAGAAACCTGACAGTGCAGAAAAAGACCATTCAGACCATTGAGCCTGGCACAACAACCCTCTGTAATCCCATCTATGTACCTTGTGAAATGCCCTAACACTAGGGGCAATGTATCATGGCCCAATCAACCTAACCTGTATGTGTTTGAATTGTGGGAGGAAGCCGGAGCACGCAGAGAAAATCCGCGTAGACAAGGGAAAAATGTGCAAAATTCACATTGACAGAGACCCAAGGTCAGTACTGAACCCAGGTCCCTGGTACTAACCACTGTGCCACTCAATTGAGGGAGCGTGAGTCATGTCATCCAGCCTCAGTTTCGCTTTTGATTTGAAGCAGAACATAGACACACAGGTCTGGTGTCCTCAAACATTCCGTCCATGTATATCTATTCACACATGTTTACAATTAATAAATGAACCAACAACATGTTCCCACATGAGTGATTGGTGCCTTTATATAATTATTAACACATGCACACATACATACATACAATCAATATGCAGTGTCAAAATGAGCACAGAAAGATGAAAGGAAAAGTAAAGAAGGTGACAACAATGTTGCAGGAAGGTTAGGCTTCACTGGTATGGAACTAATAGATTGTAAAAGTCACATGTAGTGTCTCTGTAGAATCACCTCCTTTCTGTGCATCTTGTCTGTGATCCCCAGGGTCCTTTATCATACATGGAGGTACAGAGAAAGAACCTGGCCAGATTGTTGTTGGCGCAGGCTTGATGAGCCAAATGGCTTCCTTCTGTACTGTCAGAAGTCTATAATTCTATGGAAGGATTGGCTTGTGAGGAAAGGTTAAACAGGTCGGGACTCTACTCATTGGAATTTAGAAGAGTGACAGGTGTTCTGACTGAAACATACAGGATTCTTAAGGGGATTGGGAGGGTAATTGCTGAGAGGATGTTACTCCTCTTGGGAGAGAACGAGGAGGCATAGTCTCAGAATAAATGGGGGCCAATTTAAGACTGAGATATAAAAGATATTCTCTCAGCAGATTGAGAGTCTTTGGAAATCTTTGCCATGAAGAGTTGTGGGGATATCTTGTGCGTGGTTAAGGTTGACCAGTAAGAGAATCAAGAGTTTCAAGGAAAAAGTAAGTAAGTGGATATGAGGAATGTTGGGATCAGCCATGATCTTATTGAATGGGGGAACAGGCTTGGAGGGTTGAACAGCCGACACCTGTTCTTTCTTATGGTTTTGTGATTAATAGGTTTCAGAGTTCAGAACCTATTTGCTCACTGCAGGGAATGACAGTTTGGAATTGGAAGCAATCCACAAGAAGGCAATACTTGTGCAGTGGCTTGTAGTAGAAGACCAACAGATATTCAAGCAGCTCAGAGGAGACAAATTCACAAAGGTAAGTGCTTTTTAAAAATACTTCAGTCCAAAGAAGTATATGATAATTGAACAACATACATTTGACAGAGATACCAGAGAAACAGCGAGTCTTGAAATATGAGCCGGTGCTGCAGAAATTAACTTCTATAGGTAAATTTAGTACACCAACCAACAAACTTATTCATGATCAATTTATTGAAAAAAGCTTCAATTCCACAATTTAGGAGAATAATGATTTAACTTTGGATAAAACCACAATCTTGACTGTCCAAGTTGGTCTGTCATGTTAAATTCTAAGAAGTTACACGGAAAATCATTCTGGGATTCAGGTTTCAAACACACAACTTACCCAGCTCATGTTGCAAGGGCTATGAATGAAGAGACCTCAGTAATCTCATCAACATACCCCACATCAAAATCAGATACCTTCAAAACCATGTCTAAATTATGGAAGTGCTCATCCTTTCACGACACCACACCTAGCTCAATGGAAAAATTATAACTCATCCTGGATCTGTGTGACTTTAACGGTAGTTACTTTCAGTGTAGACTTGATGGACAGAAGGGTCTTTTCACTGCTATATAATTCTATGACTTTAATGTGGAACCATTTTGCAACTATACATAGGTCAAAGCAGAGAACTTAATCAGTTCAATACATGAAAGATCTCTTCCCGGGAGTAAGATACAGTATGTGTAAACCATCACGACTAGTAAAGCACAAGATCATTTTAAGAAATCAAGATCATGGGCATCAGTGTCATATCAGATTGATGTTGACACAAAAGTATCTATGTTGAGCAGCAAACCAGGCTCAGTAGTATTTTTACAACTTTCTCTTACTTCTGCAACAGGCATTTAAGGCAATTATTCCAACTCAATAACTCAATTATTCCAGTCCTGGAAACAATCATATTTCACTATGATAAAACAATGTCACCTCAGACATATTCACACGCAAAAGGCTACATAGAAGCCTTATGGAGGGGTGGGCCTGGGTAAAATGCTCTTTGATAGGTTTGCATTCAATTTGATGATACCATTTCTCATTGAAAGGACAAAACAAAATACAAACAGCAGTTATCAGCAATGCTCAATCAATTCACAAAACAATTTGACTGTCAACAAAGACAAATGCTCATTCAAAGCATCTGAATTTGATTGACTAGGTACAGAGTGATTGCAGTTGAAGGTCCTGTGCGGTGAAGAGGTCTTGTTCGAACCTGTGCATGAAGATGTTATGATGTAGAGATGCTGGCGTTGGACTGGGGTAAACTCAGTAAGAGTGTGGCAACATCAATTTTAAATCCAACCGATTTATTTGATAGTAAATCTGAAGATCTGAAGATAGTAAATCATGAAGGTGCAATTTGGTCCCTATGGCTATTCCATGTATCTGGATGAAGAACTCATTGAAGGTGAAGACATTGTGGTCCAAGATAAAGCGGATGAGTTGTAAAATTGCACCTGGAGATTGGCAGTTGTTGGCATTAAGTACTAAGGCAGTTGCAGAAATGCCATCATTGTGGGGATGGTGTGGAGTGCTGAGACATCTGTTGTGACGAAGAGTGCTCCTGTTTCAACTGCTCCATGTGTACTGAGTTTCTGTAGGAAGTCTGTAGCGTTGTGACAAAAGCTGAGGATTCTTTGTACAATGGATTTCAGGGTGCCCTCGAAATAACCAGAGAGGTTCTCACACAGGGTCCCATTGTCCGATACAATGGGATCACCAGGTGTGATTGCCTTGTGCATCTTTGGGAAACAATAGAGATCTCCAATGCTGGGAGTACGTGACATGAGAACACAGAGGGTGCTCTGGACATCCGGATCAAAGCTCTTGATCAATCTATTGAGTTGACGGGTGTGTTCTTTGGTCAGAGCTGCGGATAACTATCTGTAGTGTTCCTCATTGTTCAGTTGTCAGTACACTTCTTTACAGTAATCCGTTCTATTCAGTATGATGATGGCCCCTCCTTTGTTTGCGGGTTTGATGACAATGTTGCGGTTGGTCTTGAGAGTGCAGATGACGTTGCATTGTGCTTGGGTGATGTTCGGAGTTGTCTTGTGAGTGCGGCTGACAAATCTGGTGTTGACGCACCTTCTGATGGCTTGGGCATACATGTCAAGTCAAGGGCAGCGGCCTTCTGGAGGAGTCCAATTCGACTCTTTCCTCTTCAGTTGCTACACTGCATTCATAGAAGACAGAGGATAGCAGTGGAAGGGTGTGTTTCTGAATGGAAGGCTTCTTCCATTCAGAAACAAGACGTCTTCCTCAGGGGTCAGTGCTGGGAAATATATAGTATGTTTGCCTTCATCAGCCAGAACACTGCGTTTAAAAATTGGCAAGTCATGTTGCAGCTTTATAGAACTTTAGTTAAGCCTCACTTCTGTTCAATTCTGTTCGCCATACAACCAAAAAAATATGGAGGCTTTGGATAGGGTACAGAAAAGATTTACCAGGATCTTGCCTATTACAGAAGGCATTAGCTATGAGGAGAAGTTGGAGAAACTTGGTTTGTTCTCGCTGGAATGACGGAGGTTGAGGGGTGACCTGATAGAAGTGTACAAGATTATGAGGAGAATGGACAGAGTGGGTAGTCAGAAGCTTTTTCCCAGTGAAAGAGTCAATTATTAGAGAGCAAGGTTTAAAGGAGATATATGAGGCAACTTTTTACATAGAAGGTGGTGGTTGCCTGAAACTCGCTGCCAGGGGAGGTAGTGGAAGCAGATAGCATAGTAGGCAAATACATGAATAGGATAGGATTAGAGGGATATGGTCTCTGGAAAGGTTAGGATAGGGTTTAATTCACTCAGGCAGCATGGTCAGTACAGGCTCAGGGGGCTGAAGGGCCTGTTCCTGTGCTGTAATTTTCATTGTTCTTTGATGGATTACCAGGACTGATCCAGGTATGCCCTGGCAGCCTGAGTTCTGTATATTCGAACTTTGGCCAGGTCTGGTTTTCTGCAGGTTATTCACTGGAACTAACTGCAGTGTAATTTAGAGTGCCCAATTCTTTAATTTCAAATGTCCAATTTTATATTGGGTGCAGCACCACAAGGTGGATAGGCAATGACAAATATTCAAACAGTACATGGGTGAATGGCAACAATTGTTGATTCCTGTCTGGCACAAAAGTGAAATGGGAAAGGATGTCAAACCATGGTTTACAAGGGAAATTAGAGAAAGTATTAGGTCCAAAGAGGCATACAAATTGGCCAAGAAAAATAACAGACCTGAGGATCAGGAGCAGTTTAGAATTCAATGAAGGAAAGTCAAGGGGTCGATTAAGAAGAGAGAAACAAAATGTAAAAGTAACGTTGAGGGAAAAAAAATGACTGTAAAAGTTTCTATAGGATGTGAAGAGAAAAGGATTGGTAAAGCCAAATGTCAATTACAATCAGAATAGGGGAATTTATAATGGTGAACAAAGAAATAGATTACCAACTAAATACATACAACCAAATGAGGAAACAAATATCAGAAATGTTGGTGAACATAGGGTTTAGTGAGAGGAGTGGTAAGAGCTACATCCTCATGATATTGGGGTTGTGCAGTACATGCAGTGAAGCACAGAGAATTTTGACACACGTTCTGTGTGGTACTACAGAGATTTTCTGGCATGATGGTTCAGGCAGAGTAATTGTCATGTAAGCACCTCAGTGCTGAAGTCCAATGGGGATGCAAACTACTACACTGATATCTGGAAACAAATGTTTGTGCCGAATCCTTGGAGTCAGTCTGTCACATCACTGCCTGTAGACTTCAGCAACTTCAAACATATCTGCAAGTTCAGCAAACTCAGCAACAGCCAATAGGAACACAAGAACAGGAAAAAGTCATTTGGCCCTTTGAGCCTGCTTCACCTTTTAATAAGATCATGGCTCATCTGTTTGTGGTCTTAGATTTACTTTCCTGTCTGCCCTTCGTAACGCTTGACTCCCTTGCCTAACAAAATCTGACTAACTCTGCTTTAAATAGATTAAAAGATGCAATCTCCACTACTTTTTAGGGAAGAGAATTACAAACAACACAGTGGCACAGTAATTAGCACTGCTGCCTCATGGCAAACCCAGGGACATGGGTTTGATTCCTGGCTTGATCACTATTTGTGTGGAATCTGCACATTCTCCTTGTGTCTGCATGGGGTTCCTCCCGGTGATTCAGTTTCCTCTCTTAGTCCAAAAGGTTAGGTGTACTGACCATGCTAAATTTTCCCTCAGCGTACCTGAACAGGCACTGGGGTGGGTGACGAGGGGATTTTCACAATAAGTTCAATGCAGTAAGCTACTTGTGACACTAATAAACTTTAAAACCATTTAGGAAAAAAGTTTTCTTCTCATATTAAAAAGGAGGACTCTTATTTTTAAACTATGTCCTCAAGTTTTAGTTCCCCCAATAAGAAGAAACACCATTTGGTATCCACCCTGTTAAGTCCCCTCAGGCCCCTTCATGTTTCAATAAGATGATCTCTCATTCTTCAAAACTGCAGTGGATATAACCCCGACCTGTTCAACCCTTCCTCATAAAACAACCTTTCATCCCATGAATGAATTCATTGAACCTTCTCTGATCTGCTTCTAAAGCAATTATATCTTCCTTTAAGTAAGGAAGTGCTGGAAAATGGGATTTGTGCGACTTTATTGATAATTATTAGTGCAAATTCTAAAGCTGAAGGGCATTTTCTGCAGTGTACAACTCTATGACTATTGATTCAAAGACCACCAAAATTACACACAATACTCCAGATTTGGTCTCACCAACATCCTGCAACAAACCTTCTCTACTTTTAAATGACTTTTTCCTTGCATTTGTCTTTTGAATCACTTGCTGTATCTGCATACTAACTTTGTCTAATTTGTGTAAGGATACCAAGATCATTTTGTATCATTAAGCTCTGCAATCATTCTCCATTTAAGTAGTATACTGCTTTTCTATTTTTCCCACCAAAGTAAACAAGTTCACATTTACCCACATTATTCTCCACATGTCAATTTTTTGTCCACACACTTAATCTGTCTATATCTCTTTGCAGACACTCTTCATCCTCTTGACAACATATCATCTCTGTATCATTGGCAATTTTAAATAATTTCATCCATTGATACAGATTGCAAATGGTTGAGGACCCATCACTGATTCCCCTGACACTCCATTAGTTATCGCTCGCCAATCCGAAAAACACGCAATTATCCCACTTTGCTTCATGTTAGCCCACCAATCTTTTATCCATGTTAATATGTTAATTCGTACACCACAAACTCATAACTTGTGTGCTACCTTATCAAACGCCATTTGAAATCCAAATACACCACACCTACAGATTCACCTAAATCCATCTTGAATGATATCCCTTTCAGAAAGCCATGTTGATTATAGAGTCACAGGGGTTTACAGCGTGGAAATAGGCCCTTTAGCCTAACTTGTCTATGCCACCCTTTTTTTTAAACCACTAAGCTAGTCCCAATTTGGCCCATAATCCCTCTATATCCATCTTACCCAAATGCTTTTTAAAAGACAAAACTGTACCCACCTCCACTATTACCTCCAGCAGCTTGTTCCAGACACTAACCCACCTTAGAACATTGCGATCTGATTAGGGATACGCAGCATGGATTTGTTAAGGGGAGGTCGTGCCTTACAAATCTGGTAGAATTTTTTGAGGAGGTGATGAAAACGGTCGACGAAGGGCGAGCCATTGATGTCGTCTACATGGATTTCATAAGGCATTTGACAAAGTCCCTCATTGGAGGTTAGTTGAAAAGGTCAAAGCTCATGGGAAACATGGACAGGTAGTTGGCTTGGTAATAGGAGACAGAGAGTAATAGTGAAAGGGTGTTTTTCTAGCTGGAGGTCGGTCACTAGTGGTGTGCCGCAGGGCTCGGTACTGGGACCTCTTCTATTTGTAATATATATGAATGACTTGGAAGAGGGAGTAAGTGGAGTGATCAGCAAGTTTGCAGACGATACAAACATGGCTGGACTTGCGGACAGTGAGGAGCATTGTCAGGCGATACAGCAAGACATAGATAGGCTGGTAGCTTGGGCAGACAGAAGGCAGATGGAATTCAATCCTGATAAATGCGAGGTGATGCATTTCGAGAGAAAAAATGTAGTGGGGAGGTATATGATAAAGGGTAGACCTATTAAGAGTATAGAAACGCAGAGGAACCTGGGGGTGCAGGTGCACAAGTCTCTGAAGGTGGTAGAGCAGGTAGAGAAGGTTGTGAAGAAAGCATATGGTATGCTAGCTTTTATAGGAAGGGGTATAGAGTACAAGAGCTGGCCTTCCGCCTTACTACCGGAAGGACGTGGAGATTCTGGAGACAGTGCAGAGGAGGCTTACCAAGATGCTGCCTGATATGGAAGGCCTGAGTTACGAGGAGAGGTTAGGCAAATTGGGGCTGTTTTCCTTAGAAAGACGTAAACTTAGAGGAGATCTAATAAAGGTGTACAAGATTATGAGGGGTATAAATAGAATAAACAGGGTTAAGCTTTTTCCTAGGATGGACTCGAATGGCACGAGGGGTCACGGGCTTAGGGTGAGGGGGGTAAGGTATAATTTGGATGCCAGAGGGAGTTTCTTCACACAGAGGGTGGTGGGGGTATGGAATGCGCTGCCAAATAAAGTGGTGGAGGCAGGCACTCTGGAGTTATTTAAGAAATACTTAGATGGGCACATGAACAGAATGGGAATGGAGGGGTACAGAAAACTGATTTAAAATAGGGATCATGAGCCTTGGGAGTCCCTGGGAAGTGTGTAAATAGATGATGATATTGATGTACTTGTTTTTATCCTACAGAAGCTTTGGTCCACCTTGTTGTCTAACAAGGGACATACACGCGATGGGTCGTGAGAGGGCTGCTCTTGGATTTTTTTTGAGAAGATCCTAGTGCTTCACGTCGTTAGTATATGTTTGACCTGGACCATGTGATGGACAACATGACAGCTCAGTGACTATCGCTGTGCTGTGCAGATACATGGATTTGGACCTGTGTCTGTGGGAGTTTGCGCATTCTCCTTATGCTTGCGTGGGTTTTCTCCGGGAGCTCCGGTTTCCTCCCACATCCCAAAAATGTGCTCTTAGGCTGATTGGCAAAACAGATTCTCCCTAAATTGTCTCAGATTTGGTTTTTAATCTGTAGATCTATAAACATAGACAGGGATCACGGGTAGAGGTGGGAACATCACGGTGGCAGTGCGGGCTCGTTGGGCCGAAGGGCCTGTTTCCCGTGCTGTTTTGTTCTTTCTGTTTCTAATGTGTTAGTATGGACTCGATAGGCCGAAGGGCCTCTTCTGTGATGTATGATTCTGTGATTAAATACTGTTCTTATTGTACATTTTGGTGCAATCTTATTTTCTCATCATGCCAGTCCATCAATATGGCAAATCGGTAAGATAGCATGTTGAGATCAAAAACTCCTTTCACACCAACAGCTATATTTATCTCCTTCTTGAAAACATACAATGTTTTGGCCTTAACTGCTTTCTGTGATAGTGAATTCCATAGACTCAGCACTCTCTGGGTAAAGAAATTTCTTCTCATTTCTGTTGTAAATGGTCTACCCTGTTTCCTCAGACTGTGATCTCTGGTTCTGGACTCCCCTACCATCGGGAACAATCTTCCTGGATCTATAACCTGTCTAGTCACGTTAGAATTTTATAGGTGTCTGCAAGATTCCCCCTTATTCTCCTGAACTCCAGCGAATATAATCCTAGTTGACTCAACCCCTGCTTATATGTCAGTTATGCCACCCCAAGAATCAGTCTGGTAAACCTTCTCTGCAACCCCTCAAAGAAAACAAAAAAAAGAAAATTACTGCACAAGAACAGGCCCTTCGGTCCTCCAAGTCTGCACCAACCATGCTGTCAGACTGGACTAAAAATTGTCTACCTTTCTTGGGACAACAACTCTCTATTCCCATCCTATTCATGTATTTATCAAAACACCCTTAAAAGTCACTATTGTATCTGCTTCCACTACGTCCTCCAGCACTGAGTTCCAGGCACCCACCACTCTCTGTATAAAAAATGTGCCTCATACATCCCTCCTTAGCAAGAAGCAGACCAAAACTGCATACAACATTCCAGGTGTGGCCTCACCAGGACCCTGTATAACTGCAGCATAACATCCGTTTTTATACTCAAACACTCTCGCCAGGAGGGCCAACATACCATTTGCTTACCTTCAGTGGGTGGTACATGAGGGCATTTAAGTGTCATTGCACAGTTCCTCTCCTAATTTACAGCCATTTAGATAGTAATCTGCCTCCCACATTTATCCAAATTATATTACATTTGCCCACTCACTCAATTTGTCCAAATCACACTAAAGGGTTTCTGCATCCTCCTCACAGTTCACCCTCCAACCCAGCTTTGTGTCATATGAAAATTTGGAGAAATTACATTTAGTTTCCTCATCACAGATCATGAATAGCCAGGGTCTCAGCATTGATTCCTGCAGTATCCCATTAATCACTGACTGCCATTTGGAAAAGTATCCATTTACCACTATTCTTTGTTTCCTGTCTGCCAACCAGTTTTCTACACATCTCAAAACACTAGTTCTAATCCCATGCACTTCAATTTTACAGTTAATCTCTTACGTAGCACTTTGTCAAAAGCCTTTTGAAATATAAATAAACCACATGCACTAGCTCCCCCTCATCGACTCTACTAGTTACATCCTCGAAGAATTCCAGTAATTTTATCAAATCCATGCTGACTCTGTCCAATCCTGCCACTATTTTCCAGGTATTTTGCTCTAAAATTTTTAATGGATTCTAGAATTTTTCCAACTGCTGATGTCAGACTAAAATTATAGAACATAGAACATTACAGCGCAGAACAGGCCCTTCAGCCTTCGATGTTGCGCCGACCAATTATGAAAAAAGCAATGACCCTCCAAACTAAACCATTCCCTTCTCTTCCATAAACTTATCAACTAACCTCTTAAACGCCACCAAACTTGGCGCATCTACAACTGCTGCAGGCAGGGCATTCGACTCCCTAACCACCCTTTGGGTAAAGAACCTACCTCTGATATCCGTCCTATAACTATCACCCCTTAATTTAAAGCTGTGTCTCCTCTGATGCTAGCTTTCTCCATCCTAGGAAAAAGGCTATCACTGTCCACCCTATCTAAACCTCTAATCATCTTATATGTTTCAATAAGGTCTCCTCTTAGCCGCCTTCTTTCTAACGAAAACAACCTCAAATCCTCAGCCTCTCTTCATAAGACCTGCCTTCCATACCAGGCAACATCCTGGTAAACCTCCTCTGTACCCTCTCCAATGCCTCCACATCTTTCTTATAATGTGGGGACCAGAACTGCACACAATACTCCAAGTGCGGCCGCACTAGAGTTTTGTACAGTTGCAACATGACGTTGCGGCTCCGAAATTCAATCCCTGTACCAATAAAAGCTAAGACTCCGTATGCCTTAACAACCTTATCGACTTGACTGCCTACTTTCAGGGATCAGTGCACAAATACACTAAGATCCCTCTGTTCATAACACTATTAAGAATCCTACCATTAGTCCTATACTCTACACATTTATTATTCCTGCCAAAGTGCATTACCTCGCACTTTTCCACATTAAACTCCATTTGCCACCTCTCAGCCCAGCTCTGCAACTTGTCCAAGTCCCTCTGCAAACTATAACACCCCTCTTCACTATCTACCACTCCACCGACTTTAGTGTCATCCGCAAATTTACTAATCCATCCTTCTTGATTAAAGAACTGTTCCTTTATGCATCAGATTTGAGACTCTGCACTATTTCACACAACCACAGCAACATTACTAAGGGAGGTAAATTCATTTGGAGGGTCAATTACTGATTACAATGAGCTAAGAGTTCATCCACTTACTTCTCGAGTGATATGGGAAGACTGAGGAGGGTGAAAAGTTCAAAATATATAAAAAAGATATTCTGATAAGCATTTATTCTTTAACATATTGCAGTAATACTGAAATCGTGGGTAAACCTTGGAACATGATGCACATAAATGATAATTGCCATTTGTTTCACTTGACCTTTACTTTTTGCACTTTTCAAAAGACTTACCCTTTTCAAAAATTTCTTTAAGTACTCCTCGTTTTATCAGCTCCTCTCTGCTTTGCCTCGTGGATATCTTTCTTTCCAGAGCTGAAAGTAACAAAGATTATATTTAGATGCAATGATTATAAATAATAGAGATTGTATTTGGATACAGAAGCTATAAGTGACACTTTATATTTAGATATGTAGGAGTTAAAAACTAGGGATTATCATGTAAATGGTTAATCTGCATTCACTACTTCTGATAAAGGCTGAAAACAACCTTTATCCTTCTTGTTCATTTCAAATGGTTGCAGCATGCAGTCAGTGCTGAGAGATTGCAGGGGCAATTCTCCTAACCCATCATGCTAATTTTTTAGTGCAGCAGGCCAGGAGAATTGCATGCAGGCTGAATCGCAGGATTCGCACATGCCTGCTGCACACGCATCTCCGAGCACCGGAGATCCAGCGAGGTGGGGACCATGGTAGAAATTGGCGAGAACAGCAAGTAAGTGATTTAAATCTATTTTTATTCTTATTTTAATCTGGTTAATGGGTCCGGGACTGAAATTTCCAGGCCTGCTAGTATCTCCCACACCATTAGTACAATTTCATCCCAGGGGGATTTAAATTAGCTCTCCATTTTTGGGGAAGTAGTGGGAGACCCTGTTGGAGTGAAAGAGGGGCAATTTGTCGCCCTAGGAGCTGAACAGTGAGAGGGTAGTGCCCTCTGGGCATGGGTACCCTAGCTGTGCCAGCCTATGCAACTGGCACAGCCCAAGAGACAAAGTGCCCAATGCCCAGGCGGGGGGCAGATAGGGGCTGGAGATCAGTGCGCTCCGGGACGGGGGAGTGTGTGTGTGTGTGTGAATGTGGGGGGGGGGTGTTGTGACATGGTGTTGGGGCTCGCCCAGGAATTCTTGCGGGGACTGCAATTAGTCGGTGGGATGAATGGAGGAGCTGCAGTGTAAGGATCCCAGACTGGCCAGCGAATGCTGCATTTGCCTGAGGAAGACACGGAGTGTTGAAAGCTCGCAATTTTACTATCAAATAAATTGGTTGGATTAAAAATTGGTGTTGCTAAATTCTTACTGAGCGAATGAGCTGGCCAGCAAACTGCAGGAATGACAGTTCATGGTCACAGTACATTCGCGGAGACCCAGAACTGTCAGACTCTGGAGTGAATAGACCCCACACCCCAAGCTTTTAAGATATTCCCAATCGTGCATTGCATTGCACACAGCGTGAGAGATTCAAGTGAGATAAAAACAATTGTGATTTACATAAAAGCTGTCTGTGAATTCAGCACTTTGAATTCTTTTGGGATATTTGCCCCCTGACCATCTGAACAGGATATGCAATATTATGCATCCAATGTAACACAAGTTTATTCAAATCTAAGCAACTGAAAGTTAGCTTGCATCATTCAAAAGCAATGTATATTTTGGCTGGAACAGCTGCTAGAAAGATGTTCTAGAGATCACATTGATTTGGGAAAAAGTTAGAAATGGCACATTTGACCCAGAGTGGGTTCCAAGGTGGTCTGACAGGAGGGGAGAAGCTCTATATCCAGAGAGCAATTGTATCCTTCAGACAAACTTTGAGCAGTCACTGTGAGCAGATAGCTATGTATGTCAATGCCCATAGGATATGGATGCAGTGCCAAAAGTAAGTTCAATGGTCTTACACAAGCAATCAACCTCAAACAATATATTCCACAAACAACAGCACTAACCTCAGAAACCCTCTCAGTTCACCTCACTTCTTTGAATTCATTTACTAAAATCTATCGCAACCATGATTTAGAAGAATCACAGAATCCCAACAGTGCAGAAAGAGGCTATTCGGCCAGAATTGAACCTGGGTCCCTGGCACTGTGAGGTAATGCTAATCACTATGCTACCCCTAAGACCTCTTTGAGACCACCCCTACTTACACTTCCTCTTACACTCTAAGAGAAAAAGTCCCAGTCTATACAGCCTTTCCTTATAACTCAAACCTTCAAGTCTCAGCAGTATCTGAGTAAATCCTCTCTGCATTCTTTCTAGTTTAATAATATCCTTTCCATAATAGAGTGACCAGATCTGTCTACATTATTTCAAATGTGGCCTTACCAATGCCTCATCCAACTTCAACAACTTGTCCCAACTCCTATGTTAAATGTTCTGACCAATGAAACCAAGCATGCCGAATGCCTTCTTCACCACTCTGTCCACCTGTGACTCCCCTTTCAAGGAGTTATGACCGTATACCTCTAGATCTCTTTGTTCTGTAACTCTCCCCAGTGCTCTACCATTAACTGAGTAAGTCCTACCTGGTTCATTCAAACAAAATGCATCACCTCGTATTTGTCTAAATTAAACTTCATCTGCCATTCATCAGCCCACTGGCTCAAGATCTTGTTGCAATCCTAGATAACATTGTTCCATGTCCACGATGCCACCAATCTTGATGTCATCTGCAAACCTACTAATTATGCCTTTAAATTCTCATCCAAATCATTAATATAAATGACAAATAACAGTGGACCCAGCACAGATCCCTGAGGCACACCGCTGATTACAGGCCTCCAGTTTGAAAACAATCCTCTACAACCATCCTCTGTCTTCTGTCAAGAAGCCGATTTTGTATCCATTTGGGCTACCTCAGCAACCTCAGCATTCCCATGAAATTTAACCTTATGTAACAATCTATCATGTACCTTGTCAAAGGCTTGATGTTCAGATTCTCCAGCTCACCGCCACACATCTTTTCATCTACCTCTTGCAATCTCCACATACCTTCAGTTATTTGACTATGACAGATACATCATCCAAAAAATGCAACATGCCCACCTATGTTCTTATGTCACTCATGCAGGATGAGTTCATGCATAATTAGAGCAGAACTGGCAGGGGACAGGCATACCTGTGCCATCTAAGCCCTATGAAGGAGATGCTGCCTGCTAGCCGAGATGGATTCCATTGCAGTCAGCATTTCTCAGCATACTGACTTAGTAGTTTGATTGTTATGCCCATATTCTTATTCTCAAATCCTCATCCTGCTACCTGGCATGAAGTGTAAGATCTTGATTGAGTGATCATGGATTACTTACTTCCACCTCACCTCGTTTCCCTTACCTAACCCTCTCCTTTTGGTTCTCTGCCTATAGACATCCAAGCACTGCTGGCTGCCCAGCCACAGAGCAGCTTCTGGGGAAAGGATAGGACAAAATCATATCACTCATAAAGGAGTACTATGTTACTTGATTAACACGCACAGACTATCTCAAATTTTGACATTTTGCAAACTTTATCAGCTGCCATAGAGTTGGTTTGGGGCATAATATATATAAGGAACAATCCGGAGTAAAGAATGGTTTGCCAGCTCACTGAAAGAAGAGATCATACATGATTTCTGATAGAGGAGGCTCAGATATGTACAGTGTGATGGGGTGTGGCCCTACAGGAGAACTCTGATGATGCTCAGTGTGTTGGAAGGCCTATTTATATACTCTTGACTCTGTCAGAGTCCATTGCAGGATCTGTTTTCAGTATGACTGAGAACATCATGTAGTATAAGGAGCAATCCTTTCCAGTATGGAATGGTGGCCCACCTCAACACTTGTGGGCCCAGAGTAGTGCAGGGTCTGAACATAGAACAGTACAGCACAGGAAAAGGCACGGGCCAAACATGACACCAAATTAATCTAATCCTTTCTGCCTGCTATTAGTCCACACCCTTCTATTCCTTGCATATCTAAAAGCCCCTTATCATACCTGCCTGCACTACCACCCCTGGCAGGGCATTCCAGCCATCTACCACACTCTGTGTTAAAAAAAAAGTGCCTCTCTCACCTTCAGTGCATGCCTCCTAGTATTAGACATTTCAACTTTGGGAAAAAGATTCTGACTGTCAACCTTATTTATGCCTTTCACAATTTATGGACTTCTATCAGGTCTCTCCTCAGCCTCCGCCACTCTAGAGAAAACAATCCTAATATGTCCATAATTGGGGGGGGGGGGGGGGGGGGGGGGGGAAGGGGGAAGGGAGGTAGAATAGAATTCTTAGTAATGAGACCCTTCATTTTAGTTTTACCATAATAAGTAGACTCGGTTAAGATAAAGTGCCAAATTTATACTAAGAATTTGCAATGTGCCTGGAACAATATATGCAAAGGTATTATAAACTATATATCCACAAATTAACCGAGTATTGTAAGCTTAAACTGTATTTTCAACCCTGTATTGTGTACCATGGCCAACTTCATTCCAAATGCAGCACGATGGGAAACACAGTGGTAGACAGACCAACTTCTTGAATACAATAGAGCACAGAAAAGCAGCTTCTGTTATCTGGTTTTGGATAGGCAAAAGACAAGTTTAATTATAGGCTTGCTATTTAAGGGAGTGAGTTTGTTCATGGATAGCGAGGCTGGAGCAGTCTCTCAAGCTGATAAAGGCCCAGCGTCCAGCAAAAGAGTGACTCCTTTCACTAATTAAAAATCATGGGTGTTCATTATGACCTTGGTTATTGATAACAATGTTGGTTAAATTTCCTAGGTAAAGGGGAAGGAATCGACATGGGCAATAATTCCTGTTCCTATTCCTCTTACTCCTGTTGACAGGTGGAATATTATTGGTTAAGCAAACCAATGTTGTGATTGAGCCTCCACTCTGATTGGTCAGACTGGGTGGGATATTGAAATGTTCAGAATAATATAATAATTTTACCTGGAGTATTAAGTTAGACAGCGCAGTCATCCTTTCCACACTCTGTGCATTGCTGAGTGCACTAGCATGATTTGTTCTGAAAATCTGAGGGTGGGGCATATTCCTGCCAAGGAGGCCAACAGCAGAGTATTTAATGGGCCAATCTGTCAGCAGCCCCGAAACCTACTCCCCCAGCCAGCCCCAATTCCCCCCCTTCCCCACTCCACCCCAATCCCCCATCAGGCTAAGCCCTCATGGTACTGCCCCATGCCAAATGGAGTGCTAAGATGCCCTCTAGGTATTGACACTTTGCCCCTTGGGCAGTGCCGGGGGCACAGGCTGATACTGCCAAGCTGCCAATGCCAAGGGGACACCCCTGCGCCCAATCCCAGTTGCCCTCCCTTCACTCCAGTGTGGTCAGGCCATCAACTTCCCAAAGTGGGGAGCTACCGTTAACCCTGCTGGAGCGAAATACTCTCAGCGAGGGTGAGAGGCTAGCAGGCTCAGAGATTTCAGTCCCAGACCTGCTAATTATATTTAAATAACATTAAAATTTTTATTTAAATAATTTATGCAGCTCTGCACTCATGTCCAGCACGGAGCTGCGAAGCCAGAAATCCGGTGCTGGGAGATGCTCTTGGAGCTGGGCACCCAATGCTGATTGCGTTAATATGCAGCCTCTGGTGAAATCCCTCAGCTTGCCGTGCTAAAAAATCACCACAGCACGATGGGAGAATCAATCCCCCCACCCCACCACCACCACCATTACGTTGCAGTGTTTGCTATCATGCAGTTCAGATTGCTGCCACTGGTTGTAGATATCAGTACTTAAAGGCGTAAGTAGGTTCTCACATCAGTTCAGCAATTCATCTGCTAGCATGTTTTCCCTCTCTTCCATGATGCAAATAGTTTTTTTTAGATCCTTTTCAGTCAACTATCCCAGACTGCAGCCTTCCACGCTGAGGTGCCAGAATCTAAGACTTGTCTTAGGGTCATCTGCAGTCTCCCCAGTTGAAGTTAGCAACCTTTCAGCAATCAGGCAATCCTTTGCCTGATTGGGCAGCAATAAAGGAATGTATAATTCATGTCTGTTTAATTGGATGTATTATTGGATAAAAATGTTACAGAATTTTTTTTCTGGTGTTTTTTATTGCAGGATTTTGGGGGCATCTCAGATGGATGCGAAGGCAGGGAATAGTGAGTCATATGGGTGAAAGAAAGGTTGCTTAAGGGAAATAAGTAGGTGTTCTTTGACAGTTGGGACAGGGAGGTCAAAGATGCCTCCTCTTCCTCCTGAGGTGCCTGTTGAGGGTCCTAGTGACAATGATTGCACGCTCATGAAACCCATACTGTGAAGACAGAGCAAGTCAACACAAACTTTGATAAAGCCTCTGAAGAGTGTAAGATTGTCCCCAGAATGCTCCAGGCATCAGATGCATTGTTTAAACATGACATTTCTGATAGCAACACGGCTTACATTGTACAAATGTTGTCCTTGGATGATGGAAGGGGGTACCAACCATGTACAGAGCAAGAATAACAAATTGCTTCAAGTTGAAGACATTACAATTGCTGTCAGGATGGCGGGCATTCATGGACATGATGGTTTCTGTATAGTTAAAACCAACTATACATGGGAGGAATTGGGGGGGGGTATTGCAGCATATACAGAGCCATATATATGCAATGATTCCTGATATAAAAAATGGGAGTTTAATGGCCTTATTAAATCTTAAATGAATTAATTAAATCTTAATGAATTAAGATTAAGGAGGATTAAGGAGGATGTGCTAGATATTCTTGAGGGTTTGAAGTTAGATAAGTCCCCTAGGTCGGACGGGATTTACCCTAGGATTCTCTGGGAGGCGAGAGAGGAGATTGCAGAGCCTCTGGCTCTGATCTTCAGGTCGTCGTTGGTTACGGTATAGTGCCGGAAGACTGGAGGATAGCGAATGTGGTCCCATTGTTCAAGAAGGGGAAGAGAGACTTTCCGGGGAATTATAGGCCGGTGAGTCTTACTTCTGTTGTGGGCAAAGTATTGGAGAGAATTATTATGGATAGGATTTATAGTTATTTAGAGAGAAATGAATTGATTGGGGATAGTCAGCATGGTTTTGTGAAGGGTAGGTCGTGCCTTACTAACCTTATTGAGTTTTTTGAAAAAGTGACCAAAGAAGTGGATGGGGGTAAGGCGGTTGATGTGGTATATATGGACTTTAGTAAGGCGTTCAATAAGGTGGCCCATGGAAGGCTTCTGCAGAAAATGCAGATGTATGGGATAGAGGGTGATTTAGCTAATTGGATTAGTAATTGGCTAGCAGATAGAAGACAGAGGGTGGTGGTTGATGGGAGATATTCATCGTGGAGTTCGGTTACAAGTGGTGTACCTCAGGGGTCTGTTTTGGGGCCCCTGTTGTTTGTAATTTTTATAAATGATCTGGATGAGGGTATTGAAGGATGGATTAGTAAATTTGCGATGACACCAAAGTCGGAGGAGTGGTAGATAGTGAAGAGGGGTGTTATAGTTTGCAGAGAGACTTGGACAAGTTGCAGAGCTGGGCCAAGAGGTGGCAAATGGAGTTTAATGGGGAAAAGTGTGAGGTAATTCACTTTGGCAGGAATAACAAATGTGTAGAGTATAGGGCTAATGGTAGGACTCTTAATAGCGTTGAAGAACAGAGGGATCTTGGTGTATATGTGCATAGATCCCTGAAAGGTGGCAATCAAGTCGATAAGGTTGTTAAGAAGGCATATGGAGTCTTAGCTTTTATTGGTAGGGGGATTGAATTTCGGAGCCGCAACGTCATGTTGCAACTGTACAAAACTCTAGTGCGCCCGCACTTGGAGTATTGTGTGCAGTTCTGGTCCCCACATTATAAGAAAGATGTGGAGGCATTGGAGAGGTACAGAGGAGGTTTACCAGGATGTTGCCTGGTATGGAGGGCAGGTCTTATGAAGAGAGGCTGAGGGATTTGAGGTTGTTTTCGTTAGAAAGAAGGCGGCTAAGAGGAGGCCTTATTGAAACATATAAGATGATTAGAGGTTTAGATAGGGTGGACAGTGATAGTCTTTTTTCTAGGATGGAGAAAGCTAGCACGAGGGGACATAGCTTTAAATTAAGGTGTGGTAGTTATAGGACGATGTCAGAGGTAGGTTCTTTACCCAGAGGATGGTAAGGGTATGGAATGCCCTGCCTGCTGCAGTTGTAGATGTGCCAAATTTGGTGGCGTTTAAGGGGTTAGTAGATAAGTTTATGGACGAAAGGGGAATGGTTTAGGTTAGAGGGTCACTGCTTGTTCCTAATTGGTCGGCGCAACATCGAAGGCCGAAGGGCCTGTTCTGCGCTGTAATGTTCTATGTTCTACGTTCTAATTCAATGCTATAGAAATGGCTCTTTCTCACCCTATCCAATTAAAAAGTTTCTTCAGCAGGTTGCTAGAATTAAAACAAACAAAGAGTAGCATGGTCAAGATAAATTCAATTTTTTTTCATAATAGCCTACTACCTAGTCAAACACAGAATAGAAACAGGCATTTGTGTAAATTTAATCTGAGATTTGGAGAAGTAATGCTCCTGAGATGGATTCATAAGCTTCAGCTTAACACTTCAGCCAGCTTGAGAAGTGACAGCAGAAGAATAGATCATTTCTTTGGTAATAAGATCAGACTGTCCAGCCTTGGTATTTATCTGTCCCATCCAGGACTAATAAACATTCCTCACCCCATAAGGGTTTTGTGCTTACTATGTTTTCTTCTGACAATGTGTTATGTTGCATTTGACCTAAAAGCAAAGAAAGAACAATGAAAGTTCCAGCCCTTTAACCCTTCAAGCCTGCATTGACCAAACTAAAACCCCCTATCCTCCAGGGACTATATCCCTGTATTCCCATCCTATCTGTGTATTTGTGCCTTAAAAGTAATTATCGTATCTATTTCTACAGCCTCCCCCATCAGCGAGTTCCACCATCCCTTATGCCCCTGAGTAATTGACTCTTCCATCCTGGGAAAAAGCTTCTAACTATCCACTCTGTATATGCCCCTCATAATATTGTAGACTTCTATCATGTCGCCCTTCAACCTCCATAATTCCAGTGAGAACAAACCAAATTTCTCTAGCCTCTCCTGGAATCTTACAGTACAGAAGAAGACCATTTGGCCCATCAAGTCTGCATCAACCACAATCCCACCTTGTCCCTACTACCCCATGAATTTAGTCCAGTTAGTTCCCCTGACACTAAGGGGAAATTTAGCATGGTCAATCCAACTAACTGCACATCTTTAGACTGTGGGAGGAAACCAGAGCACCCGGAGGAAAGCCACGTAGACAGAGGGAGAATGTGCAAACTCCACACAGACATTGACCCAAGCTAGGAATTGAAGCCAGGTCCCTGGTGCTATGTGGCAGAAATACGCCCACATATTCCTCATAGCTAATGCCCTCTATACCAGGCAACATCTTGGTAAATTTTTTCTGGACCCTCTCCAAAGTCTCTACATCTTTCTGTTAGTGTGGCAACCAGAATATATTCCAAGTGCAGCCTAAATAAGGTTCTATAAAGCTGCAACATGCATTGCCAATTTTTAAATCCAATGCCCTGGCTGCTGAAAGCAAGCACACTGTATGCCTTCTTGACTGTCTGCTCCATCTACCAATCCTCTGAGGCCAGGGGAGGTCCCAAAGGATTTGCTATTCTCCAATCCTCTGGAACTTCCCTGTAGCCAATGAGGATACAAAGATTTCTCTCAAGGCCCCAGCAATTTCCTCCCTACCCTCTCTCAGTATTCTGGGATATATCCCATCAGGCGTCGGGGACTACCCTAGTGTTTCTCGAGACCCCCAACATCTCCTTCTTTTTGTTCTCAACAATACCCAAACTATCTGCACAACTTTCTCCAGAATCATCATCCACCAAGTCCTTCTCTTTGGTTAATACTGATACAAAATACTCATTTAGTGCTTTGCCCATTTCCTCTAGCTCCATGCATAGATTCCCTCTTCTGTCTTTGAGTGGGTCAACACTCTCCCTGGATACCCTCGGTCTCTATTTATGTATAAAAAGCTTTGGGATTTTCCTTAATCCTACTAGCCAATAACTTTTTGTGATCCTTTTTAGTCCTCCTTACTCCTTGCTTAAATTTCTTTCTATTTTCCTTGGAAGTCCACACTTGATTGATCCCAGATGTCACAGACTACTAAAGGGGCTGAGGAATCACAAAGTGTTATATGATTTATTGAGAAGCACCAGTTCAAATATGGGCAGGTAATATGGATACAGGTCAGGAATAGGAAGGGTGCAGTCACAATGTTGGGGGTTCACTATAGGCCTCCCAACAGCCAGCAGGAGATAAAGGAACAGATATGTAGGCAGATTTTGCCAAGATGTCAATATCAAGGGTAGGAGTCTTAGCTGTATTGTAGAGCAGAAGGATCTTGGGGTCCGGGTCCATAGGACTCCTAAATCGTCCTCACAGGTGAAGGATGTGGTCAAGAAGGCATATGGTGTACTGGCCTTCATTAATCGAGGGATTGAGTTTAGGAGTCAGGAGGTGTGTTCCCAATCTCCTAGCTTTAACAAATGCTTCCATTTTCTTTTTAACTACGCTCACGATATCTCTCATTATCCAACGTTCCCAAAACTTGCATACTTATCCTTCATCCTTACAGGAACATACTAATCGAATTCCTTTCAACTTACACTTGAAAGCCTCCCATAAGCCAAATGTTGATCTGCCTTCAAACATCTGCCCCCAATCTACATTTTCGAGTTCCTACCTAATATTGTCGTAATTAGTCTTCCCCCATTTTAGCCTCATCTGAGGACAACACTTATATTTATCCATCAGTACCTTAAAGCTTACTGAATTGTGGTCACTGTTCTTGAACTGGTCCCCCATGGAAACATCGATCACCTGACTGGGCTCCATTCCCCAGTGCCAAGTCCTGTATGGCCTCTTCCTTAGTTGGACTATCTACACACTGCTTCAAGAAGCCCTCCTGGATGCACATTAAAAACTCTGCCCCATTCATGCCCCTAACACTGAATGAGTCCCAGTCATTACAGGGGAAGTTAAAATCATCCACCACAACAACCCATTATTTTTACATAGAACACTACAGCACAAACAGGCCCACGAGTTGCGCCCATCACATCTATACCTACCAAGCTACAGACCTATCTATAACCCCCTATCCCGTTAGTTCCCATATACTCATCCAGAAGTCTTTTAAAAGACCCCAGCGAGTTCGCCTCTACCACCACCGACGGCAGCCGATTCCGTTCACTCACCACCCTCTGAGTGAAAAACTTACCCCTAACATCTCCTTTGTATTTGCTTCCCTGCACTTTAAATCTGTGTCCTCTTGTAGCGACCATTTCAGCCCAGGGAAATAGTCTCTGAGAACCCACCCTATCTATTCCTCTCAACATTTTATAAACCTCTATCAGATCGCCTCTCAACCTACGTCTCTCCAGTGAGAAGAGTCCCAGCTCCCTCAACCTGTCTTCATAAGGCCTGCCTCCTAATCCAGGCAGCATCCTTGTAAATCTCCTCTGCACTCTTTCAATAGCTTCCACATCCTTTCTATAGTGAGGCGACCAGAACTGCGCACAGTTCTCCAAGTGGGGTCTGACAAGGGTCTTATAAAGCTGCATCATTACCTCCTGACTCCTAAACTCAATCCCTCGATTAATGAAGGCCAGTACACCATATGCCTTCTTGACCACATCCTTCACCTGTGAGGACGATTTAAGAGTCCTATGGACCCGGACCCCAAGATCCTTCTGCTCTACAATACAGCTAAGACTCCTACCCTTGATATTGACATCTTGGCAAAATCTGCCTACATATCTGTTCCTTTATCTCCTGCTGGCTGTTGGGAGGCCTATAGTGAACCCCCAACGTTGTGACTGCACCCTTCCTATTCCTGACCTGTATCCATATTACCTGCCCATATTTGAACTGGCGCTTCTCAATAAATCATATAACACTTTGTGATTCCTCAGCCCCTTTAGTAGTCTGTGACATCTGGGATCAATCTTACATTGTTGTAATGATTATCAAGCTGAAAGTTCACATTAATATTTCTTAGAAGTAATGTTTAATTCTGGGAAAGTTAAGCAAGAGAAAATAGGACACGTGACTTAAAGCAGCTTGGAGTTTGATATACTTAAAAAGATTGAGGCCATTTTGACAATCTCGATAGCTGGAAAAGTAAGACCCATAAAACAGCTAGTGGGTTTAACTGAAGAACAAATAGATCAAAGAACAAAGAAAAGTACAGCACAGGAACAAGCCCTTCAGTCCTCCAAAACCTTGCCAATCATGATGCCCTAACTAAATTTTAAAAAAACTGTCCTTACATAGTCCATATTCCTCTATTCCCTGCCTTTTCATGTATCCATCCAAATACTTCTTAAGTGTTGCTGATATGGCTGCTTCCACCATCTCCTCTGGTAGCACATTCCAGGCACCTACCACTCTCTGTGTGAAAAACCTCCCCCTCACAGTTCCCTTGAGATTTCCCCTTCTCATCTTGAATCTGTGCCCCCTTGTAATTGACATGTGCACACTTGGGAAAAGCCTCTAACTATTCCACCCTGTCTGTGCCTTCCATAATTTTGTCTCCCTCAGCCTCTGTATTTTCAGTGAAAACAACACTAATTTATTCAACCTCTCCTGATAGTCAACATTCTTGGAACCAGGCAACATGCTGGTGAATCTTCTTTGCACTTTCTCCAAAGCTTCCACCTCCTTCTGGTGCTGTGGTGACCAGAACTGCACACAATACTTCAATGCGGTTGAACCATGGTTTTATTTAGTTACAACGTGCTTTCAAAACTCTTGTACTTGAAGCCCTGGCTGAAGAAGGTAAGCATGCTATTTGCTTTCTTAACGACCTTGGCTGTATGTGTTGGCACTTTTGGGGAACTGTAGACCTGCACACCCAGATCCCTCTATATGTTAATGTTCTGAAAGGTTTTGCCATTTACAGTATAATTCACATCTAAATTTGATTCACTAAAATACATCAACTTGCATTTGTCCAGATTAAACTCCATCTGCCATTTCTGAGCCACGTCTCCAATCTATCTATATTCTGTTGTATCCTCTGACAATCCCCGTCACTATCAACAACTTCACCAATCTTTGTGTCATCCTCAAACTTGCTAAATCAGACCACTCACGTTTTCCTCCAGACATAGTACAAACATGGTAAATGTGATATGGCACTCATCTGATGAAGGAGCAGTGCTCCGCAAGCCCATATTATCAAACAAACCTATTGGGCTTTAATCTGGTGTCATGGGACTACTTAATATGGTACAAACAACAGAGATCCCAGCACTAATCCCTGCAGAAGAGTATAGGGCTAATGGTAGGGCTCTTAATAGTGTTGAGGAACAGAAGGATCTTGGTGTATGTGTCAATAGATCACTGAAAGTAGGCAGTCAAGTGGATAAAGTTGTTAAGAAGGCATATGGAGTCTTAGCTTTTATTGGTATGGGGATTGAATTTCGGAGCCGCAGCATCATGTTGCAACTGTACAAAACTCTAGTGCGGCCGCACTTGGAGTATTGTGTGCAGTTCTGGTCCCCACATTATAAGAAAGATGTGGAGGCATTGGAGAGGGTACAGAGGAGGTTTACCAGGATGTTGCCTGGTATGGAGGGCAGGTCCTATGACGAGAGGTTGAAGGATTTGAGGTTGTTTTCGTTAGAAAGGAGGCGGCTAAGAGGGGATCTTATTGAAGCATATAAGATGATTCGAGGTTTAGATAGGGTGGACAGTGATAGCCTTTTTCCTAGGATGGAGAATGCTAGCACGAGGGGACACAGCTTTAAATTAAGGGGTATGAGTTATAGGACGGATATCAGAGGTAGGTTCTTCACTCAAAGAGTGATTAGGGAGTGGAATGCCCTGCCTGCAGCTGTTGTAGATGCGCCAAGTTTGGTGGCGTTTAAGAGGTTAGTTGATAAGTATATGGAAGAGAAGGGAATGGTTTAGTTTGGAGGGGGCATTGCTTTTTATTTTGGTCGGCACAACATCGAAGGCCGAAGGGCCTGTTCTGTGCTGTATTGTTCTATGTTCTATGTTCTAGAACACCACAAGCTATAGATCTCCATTCTGAAAAACATATTTCCACTTCTATTCTCTGTTTTCTATAACTATTTAGCCAGCCCAGTCTTAATCTCATACGATTTTAATTTTTGTACCAGTCTGTCATGTGACACCTTGTCAAACATCTTACTGAAGTCCAAATAAATTACATCCACAGCCCCTTCCCTCATCAATTATCTTTGTCACCTCTTCAAAAAACTCAACAAGGTGGTTAGACATGACCTTCCCCATGCTGCTTGTCACTAACATTTTCTTCCGATTGTGCACATATCTTGTCTCTATCTTCTCCAAAAGCTTCAGACTGACATCAGGCTCACGGACCTATAATTTCCTATAACATCAACTGCACTATCCTCATCTACCTTCTTGATTACCACTTCAAAAAACGCAATCAAATTTGTGAGACATGATTTTCCACTCACAAAGCCATGCTGACTGTCCCTAATCAGTCCTTGTATCTCTAAATGCGTGTAGATCCTGTCTCTCAAAATACCTTCCAACAACTTACCCACCACAGATGGCATCACTAGCCTGTAGTTCACAGCCTTTTTCCCCTCAGCCCTTTCTAAACAAAGGCACAACATTTGCCACCCTCCAATTTTTAGACATGTCCCCACGACTATCGATGATTCAAATATTTCAGCTAAGGGACCCGCAATTTCCTCCCTAGCCTCCCACAATGTCCTGGGATACACTTCATCAGGTCCCAGGGATTTATCCATCTTGATGTGCTGTGAGACTGCCAGCATCTCTTTCTCTGTAATATGCATACTCCTCAAGACATCACTATTTATTTCTCCAAGTTCCGTAACATCCATGCTTTTCTCAACAATAAATACAGATGAGAAATATTCATTTAGGATCTCACCCATCTCTTGTGAACTCGCACACAAATGACCTTGTTTATCCTTAAGAGATCCTACTCTCTCCCTTATTACTCCTTTGCCCTTTATGTATTGCTTGTATATGCTTCCCACTCACTGTCCATGTTACTTTATGTTCCCTCTGTATCCCCTCAGCACAGCCTCCCCTGCCACCCCCATACACCAACCGACCTGTCACCTCGTGCACTGAAATTCCATGTACTATTTTCATACATTCACGTATGCTCCATGTGTCCACTTATCGAATACAGAATCACAGACTTCTACAGTGCAGGAGGAGGCCATTCAATCCATCAAGTTTACACCAATCACACAGTCCCTATTCCCATAACCTCAAGCATTAGGCCTAGCTAGTCTCCCCGATACTAAGGGACAATTTAGCATGGCCAATCTACCTAACCCATACGTCTCTGGACTGCGAGGAAACCGGAAACCAGGCAACATCCTGGTAAACCTTTTCTGTACTCTCTCCAAAGCCTCCACATCCTTCTGATAGTGTGGTGGCCAGAACTGTACGCAATATTCCAGACGTGGCCTAACCAACGTTCCATATAACCGCAACATCATATGCCAACTTTTATACTCTATGCCCCATCCAATAAAGGCAAGCATGCTATATGCCATCTTAACCATTTTTTCCCACCTGCATTGTAACATTTAAGGATCTGTGGACTTGCACACCCAGATCCCTCTCTGTGTGTCTACACTCCTGATGGTTCTGCCATTTATTGTATAGCTCAGGACTACAGACCAAGTGCTGATAAAAGATATTAGCTATGAGGTGTGGCTGAGTAAACTAGGGTTGTTCTCCATGGAAAGATGGAGGTTGAGGGGTGACCTAATAGAAGTTTATAAAATTATGAAGGGCGTTGGTAGGGTGAGCAGTTGAAAGCTTTTCCCAGGTCGGAAATACAAACACAAGGAGTCACAAGTTCAAGATAAGGAGGGCAAGGTTCAACACAGATATGCAGGGGATGTATTTTACACAGAGGGTGGTGGGGACCTGGAATGCACTACCGAGCAGACGTGCTCAGGTCATTTAAAACTTATCTAGAGAGCCACATGAGCAGACTGGGAATACAGGGATACAAACGGATGGTCTACTTTGGAACACATGATCGGTACAGGCTTGGAGGGCTGAAGGGCCTCTTCCTGTGCTGTACTGTTCTTTGATTCTTGTGATTATTAGGTTTGTAAAAAAAAAACCACACCACATCAAAGGAATAATCTGTTATTATAGAAGTTTTAATCATTCTTGGATCAACAGATGACCTGCCAAACTGAAGCTATTTGAAGCTTTTGAAATCTAACCAAACATTTTTGGCTACAAAGAACAAAACAGCACAGGAAACAGGCCCTTTGGCCTAAAGATCACGTGCCGCCACCCCGATGTTCCCACCTCTACCCATGATCCCTGTCTATGTTTATAGATCTATGGATTAAAAACCAAATTTGACACAATTTAGGGAGAATTTGTTTTGCCAATTAGCCTAAGAACATAGAACATAGAACATTACAGCGCAGTACAGGCCCTTCGGCCCTCGATGTTGCGCCGGCCAGTGGACCCTCTAACCTAAACTATTCCAATATCATCCATATGCCTATCCACCGAACATTTGAATGCCCCCAAAGTAGGCGAGTCCACAACTGCTGCAGGCAGGGCATTCCACGCCCTCACCACCCTCTGTGTAAAGAACCTGCCTCTGACATCCGTCCTATAACTACCACCTCTTAATTTAAAGTTATGTCCCCTCGTGTTGGTCATCACCATCCGAGGAAAAAGGCTCTCGCTATCCACCCTATCTAATCCCTTGATCATCTTATACGCCTCAATTAGGTCACCGCATAACCTTCTTCTCTCTAATGAAAATAACCTCAGGTCCCTCAGTCTTTCCTCATAAGGCCTTCCCACCATACCAGGCAACATCCTGGTAAACCTCCTCTGCACCCTTTCCAATGCTTCCACATCTTTCTTATAATGCGGCGACCAGAACTGTACGCAATACTCCAAGTGCGGCCGCACCAGAGTTTTGTACAGTTGTAACATAGCCTCACGGCTCCTAAATTCAATCCCTCTACCAATAGAAGCTAACACACCGTACGCCTTCTTAACAACTTTATCAACCTAGGTGCCAACTTTCAAAGAGCTATGTACTTGTACCCCAAGATCCCTCTGCTCGACAACACTATTAAGGATCCTTCCATTAGCCCTATATTTCATATGCCTGTTATTCCTACCAAAGTGAATCACCTCACACTTATCCGTATTGAATTCCATCTTATATGTTTCAATAAGGTCTCCTCTTAGCCGCCTTCTTTCCAACGAAAACAACCTCAAATCCCTCAGCCTCTCCTCATAAGACCTGCCCTCCATACCAGGCAACATCCTGATAAACCTCCTCTGCATCCTCTCCAATGCCTCCACATCTTTCTTATAATGCGGGGATCAGAACCGCACACAATACGGCCACACTAGAGTTTTGTACAGTTGCAACATGATGTTGCGGCTCCGAAATTCAATCCCCCTACCAATAAAAGCTAAGACTCCATATGCCTTCTTAATAACCTTATCGATTTGATTGCCAACTTTCAGGGATCTATGCACATATACACCAAGTTTGTTTTGATAAAGTTTGCCAGTCAGCAATGTTCACACCCCACAACTGAATGAATAAAAAAAATCTAAGGCTATTATCAATCCACCCCTTTCAGGCTGTGAGTAGAATTGAGATTAGGATTAATAGTATAGGAAAAATCCATTGTTAATTTCCACAAAGTTGTGCTCACTTTTCACTTCATCATACTAATTTGAATACAAAAATTGATGGAACAACTAGATGTTTAAAAATTTAGAAAGTAAAGCTCTGTCTGTTTGAATGATACACAGAAGAGGGACAATAATGTTTCTGTCAGCAGAGAATCAATATCAGAACTACTTTAATAGAACATAGAACATTACAGCACAGAACAGGCCCTTTGGCCTTCGATGTTGCGCCGACCAATATAAAAAGCAATGACCCTCCAAACTAAACCATTCCCTTCTCTTCCATATACTTATCAACTAACCTCTTAAACGCCACCAAACTTGGCGCATCTACAACTGCTGCAGGCAGGGCATTCCACTCCCGAACCACCCTTTGGGTAAAGAACCTACCTCTGATATCCGTCCTATAACTATCACCCTTAATTTAAAGCTGTGTCCCCTCGTGCTAGCTTTCTCCATCCTAGGAAAAAGGCTATCACTGTCCACCCTATCTAAACCTCTAATCATCTTATATGTTTCGATTAGGTCCCCTCTTAGCCGCCTCCCTTCTAACGAAAACAACCTCAAATCCCTCAGCCTCTCTTCATAAGACCTGCCCTCCATACCAGGCAACATCCTGGTAAACCTCCTCTGTACCCTCTCCAATGCCTCCACATCTTTCTTATAATGTGGGGACCAGAACTGCACACAATACTCCAAGTGCGGCCGCACTAGAGTTTTGTACAGTTGCAACATGACGTTGCGGCTCCGAAATTCAATCCCCCTACCGATAAAAGCTAAGACTCCATATGCCTTCTTAACAACCTTATCGACTTGACTGCCTACTTTCAGGGATCTATGCACATATACACCAAGATCCCTCTGTTCATCAAACTATTAAGAATCCTACCATTAGCCCTATACTCTACACATTTATTATTTCTGCCATAGTGCATTACCTCACACTTTTCCACATTAAACTCCATTTGCCACCTCTCGGCACAGCTCTGCAACTTGTCCAAGTCTCTCTGCAAACCATAACACCCCTCTTCACTATCTACCAGCATATCTAAGAGCACATCTTTGGGATGTGTGAGGAAACCGAGCACCCGGAGAAAACCCATGCAAGCACAGGAAGAATGCGCAAACTCCCACAGACACAGACCTAAATCCATGTATCTGCACAGCACAGCGATAGTCACTGAGCTGTCGTGTTGCCCTTCAAATGGTCCAGGTCAAACGTACACTAACAACGTGAAGCACTAGGATACTCTCAAAAAAAAAATCGAAGATCAGCCCTCTCACGACCCATCGCGTGTATGCCCCTCGTTAGACAACAAGGCGGACCAAAGCACCTGAAGGATAAAAACAAGTACATCAATATCATCATCTATTTACACACTTCCCAGGGACTCCCAAGGCTCATGATCCCTATTTTAAATCAGTTTTCTATACCCCTCCATTCCCATTCTGTTCATGTGCCCATCTAAGTATTTCTTAAATAACTCCAGAGTGCCTGCCTCCACCACTTTACTTGGCAGCGCATTCCATACCCCCACCACCCTCTGTGTGAAGAAACTCCCTCTAGCATCCAAATTATACCTTACCCCCCTCACCCTAAGCCCGTGACCCCTCGTGCTATTCGAGTCCATCCTAGGAAAAAGCTTAACCCTGTTTACTCTATCTATACCCCTCATAATCTTGTACACCTCTATTAGATCTCCTCTAAGTTTACGTCTTTCTAAGGAAAACAGCTCCAATTTGCCTAACCTCTCCTCAAAACTCAGACCTTCCATAGCAGGCAGCATCCTGGTAAACCTCCTCTGCACTCTCTCCAGAGTCTCCATGCCCTTCCGGTAGTAAGGCAACCAGAACTGGATGCAGTATTCCAATGAGGTCTAACCAATGTTTTATACAACTGCAACATTAAAGGCCAGCTCTTGAACTCTATACCCCTTCCTATAAAGGCTAACATCCCAAATGCTTTCTTTGCAACCTTCTCCACCTGCTCTGCCACCTTCAGAGACTTGTGCACCTGCACCCCCAGGTCCCTCTGCATTTCTATACTCTTAATAGGTCTACCCTTTAACATATACCTCCCCGCTACATTCTTTCTCCCAATGCATCACCTTGCATTTATCAGGATTGAATTCCATCTGCCATCTATCTGCCCAAGCTACCAGCCTATCTATGTCCTGCTGTATCACCTGACAATGCTCCTCACTATCCACAAGTCCAGCCATCTTTGTATCGTCTGCAAACTTGCTGATCACTCCACGTACTCCCTCTTTCCAAGTCATTTATATATATTACAAATAGAAGAGGTCCCAGTACCGAGCCCTGCGGCACACCACTAGTGACTGACCTCCAGCTAGAAAAACACCCTTCCACTATTACTCTCTATCTCCTATTACCAAGCCAGTTACTTATCCATCTAGCTACCTATCCTTGTATCCCATTAGCCTTGACCTTCTCAACTAACCTCCCATGAGGGACTTTGTCAAACAATTGCCATAACAAAATCTTTGAGCTATTTGCATGAAATTGATAGAACAGAATGGTGCCGCATTTCCATTTCAAATGAACTGTCTGTCAATCAATGGAAAGGAGTAGATGCTTTCAAATGGAATCCATATAATACGGAAGGGGACCATTCGGCCCATCAAGACTGCACTGAATCTCCACGAGCATCCCCGTAACCCCTTGTATTTACCCTGTTAATCCCCCAATCTACATGTCTTGGGACACTAGGGGGCAATTTAGTATGGTCAATCTGCCCAACCTGTACTTGTTCAGACAGTGGGTGAAGCACCCATAGGAAACCCATGCAGACACGGGAAGAATGTGCAATCCATACAATCACCCAAGGATGGAATCAAACTTGGGTCCCTGGCACTGTGAGGCAATGCTGCTAGCCACTGTGCCATCGTGCCACCCAAAGGCAGAATTTTATTTCAACAGGTACAACTGTTGATATAAATCACAGTTCAAAACATGCGAGCAGTGGTTACAGGGTTATTTTCTCATAGAACATAGAACATTACAGCGCAGAACAGGCCCTTCGGCCTTCGATGTTGCGCCGACCAATTAGGAACAAGCAGTGACCCTCTAACCTAAACCATTCCCCTTTCATCCATAAACTTATCTACTAACCTCTTAAACGCCACCAAATTTGGCGCATCTACAACTGCAGCAGGCAGGGCATTCCATACCCTTACCATCCTCTGGGTAAAGAACCTACCTCTGACATCGTCCTATAACTACCACACCTTAATTTAAAGCTATGTCCCCTCGTGCTAGCTTTCTCCATCCGAGGAAAAAGGCTATCACTGTCCACCCTAACTAATCCTCTAATCATCTTATATGTTTCAATAAGGTCTCCTCTTAGCCACTTTCTTTCTAATGAAAACAACCTCAAATCCCTCAGCCTCTCTTCATAAGACCTGCCCTCCATACCAGGCAACATCCTGGTAAACCTCCTCTGTACCCTCTCCAATGCCTCCACATCTTTCTTACAATGTGGGGACCAGAACTGCACACAATACTCCAAGTGCGGCCGCACTAGAGTTTTGTACAGTTGCAACATGAAGTTGCGGCTCCGAAATTCAATCCCCCTACCAATAAAAGCCAAGACTCCGTATGCCTTCTTAACAACCTTATCGACTTGATTGCCAACTTTCAGGGATCTATGCACATATACACCAAGATCCCTCTGTTCTTCAACACTATCATGGGTGGGATTTCACCATAATTTCTCTGGCTCTGACTGAAAACCTGCATATATCTTTCCAGGTGGACAGCTGAGTTTTCAGCCCAGATTTTCTGGCACCAAATCTGGGGCAGTGGTTTATGCCACCTCTTTACCAGGATGGGTTTCTCCCTGCCATACAGATGAAGGATCCCCAACAACAAACATTGGGGTGACCCATCCCCCATCATTGGAGGTATCAGAGAGTCTCTCCCAGCCATCCCCCAAGATCACAGTAGTAATGCAAGCACTCTCCCCCTCACACCCATAGTTACCGCCCCCTCCACACATAAGGAGTTTCCACCACCACTACCCTCCCCCCACCTCCCCCTCTCCACTGTCTCCACTCAATAAGGCTCTTGAGAGGGGTCACCCTTGGCACTACTCCATGCCTCAGGTTGGCACTACCAGATTGGTAATGTCAACCTGTGCCAGGGGTAGTGTCAGGAAGCAGTGCCAGGATACTGCTTAGGCATATCCTTCTCTTACCTAGATAGCATCAGCAAGATCTCCTTGACTGAATCCCATTCTTATACAATTATTGTAAACACAACTATGTGATATCAAGTCGCAAGGTGTGAATATTCAGTGAGGGGAGGAAGAAGTCATGTGGTAGGGAGGCCTCTTAATAATATTAAAATATTCTTAAATGAGCCCTCTGTCTTTTGTGAGCAGGAACTACTTTACATTACTGGTGAGGGGTTAACGAAAATTGGTTTCTTGCAGGATTTCGTCATTAATGCTTGAGGTGGATGGAGGCTCAAAATTCTGCCCTATATTTTAATGCAATACAGCACTTTTTAAAGTGGAGAAAATATTATAAATATTGAAAACACTTACATAATGTCAGAATAAGAGTCAAGTTATTTTTTCTGGACAAATCCTATTGATGAATGTAATCATCCTTCCTATTTACCACACCATATATTTTCATGTTATCCATAAACATAGGGATTATACCCCCTATATTTACATCTAGATCATTAAAGTATACTAAAAAGAGCACTGATGCAGGCGGTACACCACTGGACAGAGGTTTCCAGTCACAAAAATAACCACAAACAGGCCCTTCAGTCCACAAGTTGCGCCGATCTTATAGCTTCCTTCTAGGCTTACATATAACCCACTGCCTCCTGCCACTAAGTCAATTTTGGATATAATTTTCCAAATTGCCCTGCATCCCATGGGCCCCTAGCTTTTTGATTAGGCTGTCATGTGGGACCTTGTCAAAACCTTCCAGAAGTCCATATAGACTACATCAACTGCACTGCTTCATTGACACACCTCGTTACCTGCTCGAAATATTCAATTAAATTTTGTTAGACATGAATTCCTCCAGCAAAGCCATGCTGGCTGTCCGTGATTAATTCTGTACCTCAGAACTTTTTCCAATAATTTCCCTATCACTGATGTTAGATTCACTGGCCTGCGATTTCCTGTTTTTTTTTCCTACTTCCTTTTTTGAATAATAGCATTACATTAGTTGACCAATCCTCTGGTACCTTTCCTGTGGCCAGAAAGGATTTGAAAGTTAATGTCAGAGTCCCTGTAACCTCCTCACTTGCCTCACACAGCAGTTTAGGATACATCCCATCTGGGCCATTACACATGTGCCGATCTGTAAGTGCTGAGTTTGGCATACGCGCAGTAGCCTGCACTGCCGGTCTCCCGATTAATGACCAGTTCAACAGCTAGCCAGCTCCATAATACTCATGTCGCCGACTATGTGACAACCCCACCACGGCCCAACTGTTGACCCTGAAAACATGTACCCCTGGGCATAATAGGGGCCCAGTCCTGGGCCCTCAAATAATACATATAGATTTAGAATCATAGAAAAACTACAGCACAAACAGGCCCTTCGGCCCACAAGTTGCGCCGATCTTATTGCTACCTACTAGGCTTACCTGTAACCCTCAATCCTATTAAGTCCCATGTACTCATCCAGAAGTCTCTTAAAAGACCCTAATAATTTTGCCTCCACCATCACCGATGGCAGCCAATTCCACTCACCCACCACTCTCTGAGTGAAAAACTTACCCCTGACATCTCCTCTGTACCTACTCCCCAGTATCTTAAACCTGTGTCCTCTTGTGGCAGCCATTTCAGCCCTGGGGAAAAGCCTCTTGAGAGTCCACCTGATCTATACCTCTTATCATCTTTTACACCTCTATCAGGTCCCCTCTCATCCTTTGTCTCTCTAAGGAGAAAAGAACGAGCTCTCTCAACCTATATCATAAGGCATGCCACCCAATCCAGGTAACATCCTTGTAAATTTCCTCTGCACCCTTTCAATGGCTTCCACATCCTTCCTGTAATAAGGCAACCAGAACTGAGCACAGGTTTTAGATTCACATTTACATAAATTATGCAGCTCAACGCCAATTTCTGGCACATAGCTGATGGAAATCCAGCTGCCGGAGGTTCACAGAGACCGTGTCATCCAATGGGGAGCCTGCAAAACTGCTTGCACTCAAGTCTCCCTGCCCACTGCACTACAAAAACAGTTCGCCAGGTTGGATAATCAGCCCCTTATTTCCAGTCCATCTTGTCCTTTTCCAAAACTACATAAAATCTTATTGAGTTATGGTCACTATCACTGAAATGTACCACTTGCTTAGCTTAATTTCCTAAAATTAGGTCCAATACCACCCCGTCCCTTTTTGGGCGCTGGCTCAAAAAGCCCTCCTGGGACACAGTTTAAGAATTCCCTCCCTTCTAAACCTTTCACACTTTGCCTATTTTAAATATTTTGCTTTAAAAGGATTGTTATGCGAAATTTACCACTTTGGAGTCAGATTTGGAGGTTTCAACAATACAGGTTATTTCGGACAAAGCTTTGGGAGAAAGCACTGGTACTCCGCACTACTTGGTAATTGATCATTTTTATACCTTTTAGACAATTAGCAGCACAGACATTGACCGTTAACACATCATTACAAGTCAAGTAGAAAAATACGGACATTGACAGTTAACGATCGTTACAAGCAGACAGGTATGGACATGGACGGTTAACATGTTATTGTTCATAAAATGAGTACATTTATGCTGTTATGTCTTCTATCGATGACTGGTTTTGATCTATACATTCAGTGGCTGATCTTGTTGCATTGATGTATTCATATCCCCATCTGTGGCTGACCTTATCAGACTTATTGTTCTAGATCTGCTCTTATCTAAAGTACAAGTTCTGACCAGCTTCCTGAAGCAATTCAGATACTACAGGTTTTAACCTTTTGTGTAACTGTCTGTGCCTAAAGGCAGTTTCCTCTTAATGTCCCTTCCCAGGTAACCATTTTGTGTCCATCACTTTTAATTCTACCATAATAGGATAATGTATTACAACAAGCAAAATAAGTTCTAAAATCTGTTCTGAAAAGTTAAATCCAAAGATATGCAAGTTAGGTGGATTGACTATGGTATGTACACAAGTTCAGAGGGATAGGTCATGAAGGTGAGCCTGGGTAAACCATTGAATCATAGAAACAGAAAATAGGAGCAGGAAGAGGCCAGTCAGCCATTTGACCATTTGAGCTGGTCTGCCATTCATTATGGTCAAGTCTGATCATCCAACCCAATAGTCTAATCTCGCCCTCCTCCTATATGCTTTGATCCCCTTCACCTGAACTGCTACATCTTACTTTTTCTCGAAAACATTTAATGTTTTGGCCCCAACTACTTTCTGTGGTTACAAATTCCACAGGCTGACCACTTCTCGGTGATTCCCAGAAATGTCTTCTCATTTCTGTCCTAAGCGATCTACCCTGTATCCTCAGACTTCAATCCCTGGTTCTGGACCCCAGCTCCCAACACTGGAAACATCTTCTTATATCTACTCTGTCTAGTCCTATTAGGATTTTATAGGTTTCTATAAGATCCCCTCTCATTCTTTTGAACTCCAATATATACAACTCTAATCGACTAAATATCTCCTCATATATCACCCTAGGAATATGTCTGGTGAATGTTCTCTGCACTCTCTCTAGAACTGCACATGATATTCTAGGTGTGGCCTCATGAAGACTCTGTACAATTGCATCAAGGCATCCAAATCCTCTCGCTATGAAGGCAAACATATCATTGCATTTTTTACTGCCTGCTGCACCTGCATGTTTATCTTCAGTGACCGATGTATGAGGATACCCAAATCTTGTTGCACATTCTCCTCTCCTAACTTATGGTCATTCAGATAGTAGTTGGCTTTCCCATTTTTGCTACTGAATGAATAACCTTACATTTATCCAAATTATACTTGGTCTGCCATTCATTTGCCCACTCACTCAATTTGTCCAAATCACACTGAAAGATCTCTGCATCCCCCTCACAGCTTATCCTTCCACCCAGCTTTGCCTTTATCTTGAGAGATATACAATTAGCTTTTGAAGCAATTCCCAAGAAGACAGTCTCCTTCTTCGAGCTCTTCAATGTTGTGCACTTAAGCAATAAATACTCTCTCATTGATGGACCTGACAGTCAGAGTTCTCAGAGAAGTGGAGTTAAACTTCCTGTCCAATAAACCCCTCTGGTCTTACACCATTCACAAAGCGCAGATTGTAGGTTTCACTGCATTCACCCTGCTCCAAGTGAAGAGGTCTTTATGCCTTATGAAGCAGGGTAGCTGCCCAACACTGATACCCCACGCTGCCCTTGCAGTCTTCCCTCTCCCAAAGCAGGACTCCAGAACTTCATAGTTGCACCCAGTACTGCCCCTCTATTGTGGCCACCATTCACCCAGTTTATACCTTCCAACAAGGAAGGGCACCCACTCAGCTACTGTTTGAACACTAACCCAGGATGGAGGAACCAGGAGGAACTTGACAGCTAGCACATCCTTGGAGCAAGGGGCTACCCAATATGGAGGAAATAATAAGGCCTCTGAGTGACCAACATACACCCATCACCACCCCAATAGCAAGAGTGACCCTCAGCCTAGCCGAGAGCTGCGTTTATGTGCATCCCCAGAATTCTCACTAGTGTTCACTGAGTGTTGGAATACCAAGAAATGATGGTTGCCTGAGCACTCACTTTCATATCCCTATGGAATATCAGCTTAGATACTTGGGGGGGGGAAGGGGGGGGGGGTCCAATGTTGGAGAGGGAAGGGGAGGCAATGCCAGCAGTGACTTCGATTGCGGGGGGGGGGGAGGCTGGCGGGCGGTGCATGGATGAAAGTAGTGCACGGAGGGGCTGAGACCTCTGCGACAGTCTGGGAGGGAGGATTGTCAGGTTCTGAATGGGGCATCCTGCTGCCAGGCTTCGCCGGCATGTTTACCCCCCTACACCATTCAACACATAAAAGTCGCCCAGCTGTTTTTTGACAATGTGTGGTAGGATTTAGACAGAAAACCAATCATTTTTCTTGCCGGAATTGACATTGTGCCAAATTCTGATAAAAATTGTTGTTTTGTAATACAACATATTGCTATGTTATATATCTACATATGCACTGAAAAATGTTGAATTATATTTATTTCATAGGACAACTAATCTTAGAACCTGCACTCCAGTGTTGGTGATGTTTAGTTCAGCAAGTTTGCAAGACTGAGCTCAGTTCTTGTTTAAAAGTGGGAAATGATTTTTCTTCCTCCTGAAGAAAATAACGATACATATCAAACTACATTTATTTTGGGAAGGTAATTAGAGGCTGTTCTAACTCTCAACAAAACATACATGATAAACAGGTGAGATAGTTGGAATTGTTCAAATTGTCAACACAACAATTAATCATCTGGCATAATTAGAGGTTGTTTGTTTGAAAATTCAGCTATCTTCTTGAAAAATGAACTCAATTGTAATAAGGATAAAGGGTCTGGCACTGACATTTCAGTGGTGCTCCTGCAAAGACATCAAAGACAAAACAGGTTTTCTGCCTTTCTGAAACTTGTAGTACTGGTCCTTCGCCAACTCTGGGCTAACTTCCAGGATTCGAACTTACAGTTTCTTGTGATGGAGATATAGCACATGAAAGAGTTTTGGTCAGGAACTGGATATGTGCCAGAATTGTGTCACTAAATACTATCTAATTTTTATAATTTTTATAATCTAATTTTTATAAATGATCTGGATGAGGGTATTGAAGGATGGATTAGTAAATTTGCAGATGACACTAAAGTGGGTGGAGTGGTAGATAGTGAAGAGGGGTGTTATAGTTTGCAGAGGGACTTGGACAAGTTGCAGAGCTGGGCCGAGAGGTGGCAAATGGAGTTTAATGTGGAAAAGTGTGAGGTAATGCACTATGGCAGAAATAATAAATGTGTAGAGTATAGGGCAAATGGTAGGATTCTTAGTAGTCTAGATGAACAGAGGGATCTTGGTGTGTATGTGCATAGATCCCTGAAAGTAGGCAGTCAGGTCGAGAAGGTTGTTAGGAAGGCATATGGAGTCTTGGCTTTTATTGGTAGAGGGATTGAATTTCGGAGCCGCAACGTCATGTTGCAACTGTACAAAACTCTAGCGCGGCCACACTTGGAGTATTGTGTGCAGTTCTGGTCCCCGCATTATAAGAAAGATGTGGAGGCATTGGAGAGGGTACAGAGGAGGTTTACAGGATGTTGCCTGGTATGGAGGGCAGGTCTTATGAAGAGAGGCTGAGGGATTTGAGGTTGTTTTCGTTAGAAAGGAGGCGGCTAAGAGGGGACCTAATCGAAACATATAAGATGATTAGAGGTTTAGATAGGGTGGACAGTGATAGCCTTTTTCCTAGGATGGAAAAAAGCTAGCACGAGGGGACACAGCTTTAAATTAAGGGGTGATAGTTATAGGACGGATATCAGAGGCAGGTTCTTTACCCAAAGGGTGGTTCGGGAGTGGAATGCCCTGCCTGCAGCAGTTGTAGATGCGCCAAGTTTGGTGGCGTTTAAGAGGTTAGTTGATAAGTATATGGAAGAGAAGGGAATGGTTTAGTTTGGAGGGGCATTGCTTTTTATATTGGTCGGCGCAACATCGAAGGCCGAAGGGCCTGTTCTGTGCTGTAATGTTCTATGTTCTATCTCCTTGAACTTTAGCACTGAAGCCAAAATAAGCTACCTGTTGTGCTGACCTGTTCTTATCATTTATTTATATATGTTCTTTCATTACTCTCATGGTGTTGGGGGAATTAGAGTTGAAAGTGGATCTAAACATAGTGGGGAAAGAAAATTCTGAAGATGTCAATTCTCATTCTCAACCTGTTCATTTAGATCCCTATAATCCTGCTCTAAAAAGAATTATGACCACTCCATTCATATAAAGGCAGTATGGACCAACTTAGCCAACTAAAGACAAGTTACACAGGCAAACCAATAATAAATGTTGACAAAGGAATAATGGCATAGGTAAAAATAAACACAAATATGAGCAAACATGACAAGTTATGCAGAAACAATATAACATTTATATATATTATGGATAGAAATAAATCCAATCTCCTGATCCAAAGCTTTCAGCACCAGAAACAAGTGTCCAAAATGTGGACATGGAGGCTACCCTAATTACTAAAAGAGAATGCCCTACTTCATGATATTTTTGGAATAACCAAAGAATATCAGTTGATCTTAAACAAGGAGTCCATGCAGTCATCAGGCATATTATTGAACATGTCAGAAGCAGCATTTTCAAATATTTTGATTATCCGTAATATACTGCATATCGATGGCAGGGTCTGCAGCACTTTCATTATGCTATATTGTAGTATAACTTGGTCACCTATATAGATCTTATTATGGGGTAGGTAGGGGCAAAAGAATTTCACAAATAGCTAAAACAATTGTTGAGAGGTTATCTCTATTGAAATGCTTTTGAAGCAATGAGCAGTAAACCAAGACTAATCAGGTCCTTCACAATAGCTCGACAACCTTGAATGTTCATGCTTTATCAGCACCCCTTGATCTTGCATCAACAGAAAGGAATTCCCTGGACAAAGCTCAAGAAAAGCACAAACCTACACAGGACCACAGCATGCATCACTATTGTTTTTTAATCTGTTACTTTTCACCGGATTGTGTGCATCTTTCTGAACTTATCCCTGTGTGCCCACAACAATATCTCTGCTTCAAAGTCAGATAATTGTAGAATTTTATAGCACAGAAGGAGCTTATTCAGCCCATGTCAGCAACAGTTCCCAAAAATGCTATTCAGCTAATCCCATTCTCCAGCCCTATCACTGTTGCCCTCTAAATTCATCATTTTCAAATATGAATCCAATTCTCTTTTGAAACTTCTTATGGAATCCATCTCCACTATTCTCCCAGGCAGAACATTCCAAATCCCAACCAATCTATGAGTAAAGCCTTTTCTAATCTCACTCCTAGCTTTCTTGCTGACCATTTTGAAATTGTGACCCCTATTCACTGACATACCAATGATGTCCTTCTTTCCTATTAGAGATTGAATCTAAACATGGCATATAAATGCATGCTCTTTTCGTTCTAGCATGCGAAGGAAGCAGCAAATGGTTGCTTGATGTCAGTATGTGCCTTTTGTGATTCGGGTGGTCCATGTAATTTGGAATTCATGGTTGAGCTAACTAAATTCCTGCAAGATCTGTGGACATTCTTGGTGGAATCCAGTTTTGGTTGTAGTATATCATCCACTTTTTGCACAATGTCCAGTTCCACGCACACATTTCTACAGAGTAATGAGTTGCTTTGATTGATTAAGATATGGAAGATCTCCATGATCTGTTACTCCCGTGACAAAGAGTGGCAGCAATCTGACCTTTCACCTGTAGATTTGTTCCACCTGAATCTTGAAGTTTGATATTTGATGACTGGGCAGGAAGTGCCATACAGAATAATCAACCAGTGTTGAAACACCAGCTCCAGTATCAAACTTAAAGTTGATCTTAAAACCTTTAATTTCCAAAGTGAAGGGCGAGAAGTCTTTCTCAGGACCCTTTACTTCTCCAAGAAAAATCTGTGGTGACATTTTTTTGCTTATGATCAATTTTTGAAAAGATCTATGTGCTGTATATATTTTGCTGTTTTCTTCCCTTAGGTGAGTTTTAAACTTTGCCGAATCGCTTGTAGTAGCTTATCTTCCCACACTGGATCCATTCTCATCCGGGCAATCTAACCATTTGCCTCGCAGCATAAGCGCTTCAAGATGGCTGATAGAACATAGAACATAGAACATTACAGCGCAGAACAGGTCCTTCGGCCCTCGATGTTGCGCCGACCAATTGAGAAAAAGCAATGACCCTCTAACCTAAACCATTCCCTTTCCATCCATAAACCTATTCACTGACCACTTAAACGCCCCCAAACACGGCGCATCTACAACTGCTGCAGGCAGGCCATTCCACACCCTTACCACCCTCTGGGTAAAGAACCTACCTCTGACATCAGTCCTATAACTACCACCCCTTAATTTAAAGCTATAAGATGTAGAGTTTACCACAAGAAGGCTGAGCTACTATCTTTAGGCCCAACAATTAGCCATGTTTCTGATGGCTCAGTTTGTGGGCAGACAAGAAGCCAATTTTGTTTCATTAGTTTGGCTTGGCTACTGTACTAAACAGTTCAACTGAGGCTGCAGTCATCACTCATCTGCAAAAAATTAGCTGATCGTTGCAGACAATATGATCACAAATAGGTTCAATGCCTCAAGCACACAACTAGCTAACTAGTACAGTTCCGTAAAGAAGGTTTCAACAGATTCCCCTGGTCTTTGGGATCTCTGATGTAAAGATGCCGGCATTGGATTGGGGTGGTAAGAACTCAGTAAGAATTTAGCAACACCAATTATTAATCCAACTGATTTATTTGATAGTAAAAAAGCGAGCTTTCAACACTCTTGTGTCTTCCTCAGGCAAGTGCAGTGGGATCTCTGAATCATCCTTGCTTGGAAACAAGATTCCATCTCAGAGTAAAGTATGCACACCTTTAGGATGGTTGTGCAAGTCTTTTTTAATCTCAGTCTCAGGAGGACATTGGGCAGAGTTCTTCCATTTTAAGACTAAGGCCATGATTTTCCCAATCACACTCTAATAGCATGATCCTACTAGCTGTTCATGCCCTGCTGTCACTGCAAGCGATGATTAAGATTTGGCACTCAGCCAACTCTCCATTCACTGCAGCGGGACCAGAAAATCTCACATGGAACTATGGATTAACTTCAATGTCTGTACTGCAGCAATAACCCAAAAATTCAAAACTGCAATTGAATTGCTCCCCAAAACTTCAGTTCTTTATAAGATCAGAGAAATATTAAACACAATGTCTGTGTAAAAAATGTGATATAACAAAAACAAACCTGTAGTTTTCCCCTTGACATCTGCATCTTAATGATTCTATCCTTCACACAAATCGGTGATAATGGACTGATGAGGTGTAGTCTTGAAATTGAACCTACTGTAGTATCATGTGACTGTACGTTTAAGAAAGTTTTTTTTTAAATTATGCAGCTTCCAGTTTCAATGATGAACTGGGCGTGGAGCTAAGCTGTGGCAGTCAGTTGATAGGACTTTCAGTTTTATTTGTGGTAGTCAGATGATAGAGATTTTCCTTTAGGCTTTTAGTTTCATTTTGGAAAGGTTTTTGAGAAGCAGTTTAGCAATAAGCTAAGAAACAATCTCTCAACAATATTCTTAATTAAACTTTGTTTTTCATAAAAAGTTCCTTGTGGGTCAATTGAATCACACCTGAAGAGAAATCTCTCATGCTCATCCTAGCCAAATTCAACATAAAACGTTACAGGAAGTCGAGCTTCATAGAAGTATCCAACCTAGTTTGTAACAACTGGGGGCTCATTCAGGATATAAATCTATATTTCTTGATTGATTTGGATTAGTGAACAGAAAGACAATGAGTGGTGAACACTTGTGCTTTCATTACAGCAAATCACTCAAAATTCCTGTTCATGTTTAGCACAATTCTCACACATTCTGGCTTAGTATGAAGGCTGTATGAATATGGAGTGCAAGGATATCCCTGTGCCGTTAACAACATTGGAATTGGCAGGATTGTTGAGAAGACATCAGACATTCTAAATCCCGCCAGTACCATTGCAGTTGCTATGTACACAAACATTAAATCCTGATGGAAGTCCAGCTCAGCAAATTTCTCTGAAAAAAAATAGCGAATTTAATTTCTCAGCTCTTCAATTTTTTTTCTTGACACCGTGTTGATTTGATAAATTTGGGAAATCTACAGTAAAGGTGCTTTAATAAAATCATTCACTGTAACTGTTTCCTCCCTCACTTAATCATACCCCCCCCCCATCCACTTTGTATCATTGGAACGACTGCTTTAACTATTACAAGACAAGATAAAGATTATGTGGCACATTGGAGTCCTAGCCTGCTGCAGTTCTAATGACAAAATTATTAACTTTGTACATGTTTTTATTGTTTAGTACACAAAGCACAATCTTCTCAATCCATCAAATGGACCAAACAGCAGCCTCAGGCAAAGCTAGGGAAGGTGGGATTTGCTTCCTAATCAACATCTCATGGTGCCTAGACATAGCAATACTGGCAAGTTTCTGCACCCTGGCACACTTGATGCTAAAATATCACCCCTACTATCTTCCATGAGAGTTCACCTCTGTTATCCTGATGGCAGTTTACATCCCACCCCATGCAGATATGAAGATCATGCTGGATGAAATATATACCACTACAAATAGCCTTGAAATGAAACATCCTGAGGACTTGTTCATCATAGCCGGGAACTTCAATCAGTCCAAGCACAAGAATGCACTATCAAGTTACCACCAGCATGTCCCCTGTTTTATCAGAGGCCCAGCCATCCTTGACCACTGCTACATAAATATCAAATATGCCTTTTGCTCTGTCACTATGTTGCCTGTCCACACACTGGCAAATCAGACCACAAGGCTGATTCACAAGCAGAAACTGAAGCAGGAGAATCCATCAAAGAAAGTTGTGCAATGTTGGTCTGAGAACTCAGATGATCTCCTATGGGACTGCTTAAGTGTCAGTGGACTACCTGGTCAATATTTAAAAACTCTGTGACCAGCCTGAACGATGCATGCCACCACAGTAACTGACTTCATTAGTAAGTGTGTAGAAGACTATGTGCCAAAGAAACAAATCTACATGTTTCCCAACTGGAAGCCATGGATGAACAGGGTCACTGCTTGCCAAAGTTTAGGTCTGAGGTGTTCAAGTCAGGTGACCCTGACCTATATAAGAAAGCCAGATACGATCCAAGGAGATCAATCAAAGATACCAAAAGACAGAACTGGGCCAAGCTAGAGCCCCAAGCTAACTACATGGACCTCTGCCGACTATGATAATTTCTCAAGATGTAACAGGCTACGAGATGAAGGCATGCAAAATTGCCGGCTCCAACGCACCCCTCTCTGATGAGCTCAATGAATTCCATGTCCGTTTTGAAGAAGTCTGCCAGAGTATGCCGTCCACTATGGAAGCCTTTGATGAACCTGTATCTGTGGTCACCATTGCAGAATGTCAGAGCAGTTTTCATGAAGTATTATGGGAATCCATGGGGTATCCAGATGAGCACTCAGATCCTGTGCAGATCAGCTAGTGAGGATATTCACAGACATCTTTAACCTCTCTTTATAACAATCTGAGGTCCACATCTGCTTCAAAACAATGAACATCATCCCAGTACCAAAAAAAAGCCAATCAGTGTGCCTTAATGACTACTGTTCGGTGAGTCTGACATCCATCATTACGAAGTACTTCAAAAATATTTTAGTGATGGCATGAATCAATTCCAGCCTCCTGAACTGCCTGGATCCACCACAATCCACTACTGCCACAACAGGTCCACAACGGATACCATCTTTCTGGCCCTGCACTCAATACTGGAACAGTAAGACTGCAAAGACACTGGTGTTAGCCTCTTATTTATTGACTCCAGCTCATCCTTCAACACCATTATTTCTATGAAACTCATTTCCAAACTCTGGCCTGGGCCTAGGCTCCTCCCTCTGCAGCTGGATCCTGAACTTCCTAACCCACAAATCATAATCAGTAAGGACAGGTAACAATACCTCCTCCATGGTCATCCTCAACACTGGTGCCCCACAAGGCTCCCTACAATAATCCTATATACCTATCTCTGCGTCACCAAATTCCCCTACCTGCTGACATCACCGTAGTGGATTGGATCTCAAACAATGATAAGATAGCATACAGGAATGAGATAGAGAATCTGATGAACTGATGTGAAGACAATAATCTCTCCCGCAAAATGAAGGAGATTGTCATCAACTTCAGGAAGCATTGTGGAGAACATGCCCCTGACTAAGTTTGTGGATGACACAAAGGTTGGTGGATTTGTGGACAGTAATGAAGACTATCAGAAGATGCAGCAGGTATAGTTCAGTTGGAGACTTGGGCAGAGACATGGCAGATGGAGTTTAATCTGGACAAATGTGAGGTCATGCATTTTGGAAGGTTTAATATGGATATATACATAGACTGCTTAGGGAGGTGCAAGGTGAAATTGCTGGGCCTCTGACGCAAATCTTTGTCTCTTCTTTGGACATATGCTCCAGTCTAGAAGACTGGAGCATAGCTAATGTTGTAGCATTGTTTGAAAAGGGTAGTAGGGATAACCCTGGAAATTATAGGCCGGTGAGTTTGATGTCAGTGGTAGGGAAGCTGTTGGAGGGGATTCTTAGAGATAGGATGTATAGGCACTTACAGCGTTGCAATCTGATTAGGGATACGCAGCATAGCTGTGTTAAGGGGAGGTTGTGCCTTACAAATCTGGTAGGATTTTTTGAGGAGGTGACAAAAACGGTTGATGAAGGGCGAGCTGTTGATGTCGTCTATATGGATTTCAGTAAGGCGTTTGACAAAGTCCCTCATGGGAGGTTAGTTGAAAAGGTCAAGGCTAATGGGATACAAGGACAGGTAGCTAGATGGATAAGTAACTGGCTTGATGATAGGAGGCAGAGAGTAATGTTGGAAGGGTGTTTATCTAGCTGGAGGTCGGTCACTAGTGGTGTGCCGCAGGGCTTGGTACTGGGACCTCTTCTATTTGTAATATATATAGATGACTTGGAAGAGGAAGCGGATAGTGAGGAACATTGTCAGGCAATGCAACAGGACATAGGCTGGTAGCTTGGGCAGATGGAATTCAATCCTGATAAATGTGAGGTGATGCATTTCGGGAGAAAGAATGTAGGGGCGAGGTATATGATAAAGGGTAGACCTATTAAGAGTATAGAAACGCAGAGGGACCTGGGGGTGCGGGTGCACAAGTCTCTGAAGATGGCAGAGCAGGTGGAGAAGGCTGTGAAGAAAGCATATGGTATGCTAGCCTTTATAGGAAGGGGTATAGAGTACAAGGGCTGGCCTTCAATGTTGCAGTTGTATAAAATGTTGGTTAGACCTCATTTGGAATACTGCTTCCGGTTCTGGTCGCCTTACTACTGGAAGGACGTGGAGACTCTGGAGAGAGTGCAGAGGAGGTTTACCAGGATGCTGCCTGATACGGAATGTCTGAGTTTTGAGGAGAGGTTAGGCAAATTGGGGCTGTTTTCCTTAGAAAGACATAGACTTAGAGAAGATCTAATAGAGGTGTACAAGATTATGAGGAGTACAGATAGAGTAAACAGGGTTAAGCTTTTTCCTAGAATGGACTCAAATATCTGGAGGGGTCATGGGCTTAGGGTGAGGGGGGGTAAGGTATAATTTGGATGCTAGAGGGAGTTTTTTTCACACAGAGGGTGGTGGGGATATGGAACATGCTGCCAAGTGGTGGAGACAGGCACTCTGGAGTTATTTAAGAGATACTTAGATGGGCACATGAACAGAATGGGAATGGAGAGAAATAGAAAACTGATTTAAAATAGGGATCATGAGCCTTGGGTATCCCTGGGAAGTGTGTAAATAGATGATGATATTGATGTACTTGTTTTTATCCTACAGGTACTTTGGTCTGCCTTGTTGTCTAACGAGGGGCATACAAGCGATCGGTCGTGAGAGGGCTGCTCTTGGATTTTTTTTTCAAGAGTATCCTAGTGCTTCATGTCGTTAGTATACGTTTGACCTAGACCATTTGAAGGGCAACACGACAGCTCAGTGACTATCGCTGTGCTGTGCAGATACGTAGATTTGGGCCTGTGTCTGTGGGAGTTTGCGCATTCTCCCAGTGCTTGCGTGGATTTTCTCCGGGTGCTCTGATTTCCTCCCACATCCCAAAGATGTGCTGTTAGGCTGACTGGCAGAACAAATTCTCCCTAAATTATCTCAAATTTGGTTTCAATCCATAGATCTATAAACATAGACAGGGATCACGGGTAGAAGTGGGATCATCGAGGTAACGGCGCGGGCTTGTTGGGCTGAAGGGCCTGTTTCCTGTGCTGTTTTGTTCTTTGTATATTTCTGGTGCAGCTCATGGGCCAAAGGGCCTGTTTATGCTGTAGTTTTCCTTTGATTCTATTTTTTTTCTATGAAATAGCAGAACCCTTAAGAGTATTGATAGGTAGAGGGATCTGGGTGTACAGGTACACAGGTCACTGAAAGTGGCAGTGCAGGTGGAGAAGTTAGTCAAGAAGGCATATGGCATGCTTGCCTTTATCAGTTGAGGCATTTAGTTTAAAAATTGGCAAGTCATGTTGCAGTTTTAGAGAACCTTAGTTACGCCACACTTAGATTATAGTGTTCAATTCTGGTCACCATACTATCAGAAGGATGTGGAGGCTTTGGAGAGGGTACAGAAAATGATTTACTAGGATGTTAAAGAACAAAAATACAGCACAGGAAACAGGCCCTTCAGCTCAACATGTCCGTGCCGCTATTTTAACATTCAGTGAGTGCCTCATGTTGCCTGGTACGGAGGGAATTAGCTATGAGGAGAGGTTGAAGAAATTTGGTTTGTTCTCACTGCAGCAACGGAGGTTGAGGGGTGATCTGATAGAAGTCTACAAGATTATGAGGGGCATGGACAGAGTGGATGGGTTTTTCCCCAGGGTTGAAGAGTCAATTACTAGCGGGCATAGGGTTAAGGTATGGGGGGCAAAGGAGATGTACGAGACAAGCTTTTACCCAGAAGGTGTTTTGTGCCTGCAACTTGCTGCTGCGGGAAGTAGCGGAAGCAGGTATGATCGTGATTTTTAAGTGGTGTCTTGACAAATACAAGGATGGAAATGGAGGGATATGGTCCCCAGAAGGGGCGGAGGTTTTAGTTCAGTTGGGCAGCATGGACAGTGCAGGTTTAGAGAGCCAAAGGGCCTGTTCTTGTGCTGTAATTTTCTTTGTTCTTTGTACATGAACGGGGACAAAGTAAAAGTGGTTGAGAGCTCAAGTTTTAGGTGTCCAGATCACCAACAATCTGTCCTGAGAAATTGCAGGACCACTCCTTCCTGACTATGCAGATATGACACCAGCCGTAGTGGGCTTGTTCTGCCAGTGGGACAATAAATACACAGAGTCGGTCGTGGATAAATTAGATTTACCAGTCTCTGGGGCCCCTAGTTTTGGCATAAATGAAGAGCACTGGGCAAGGTGTGCCTTTGTTGTTTTCGCTGCCTAGATTGATGCCAGGTGGTCTAGTATTATTCTTCACATTTTCTGAATTGGCAGCTGACTCCTTTCATTGTCAGTTGAGTGTCAGCCAGGTTGCTTTAGGTCTGAAGTCTCAAATATTTATTGTTGATTTATGGTTTTGCTTTATGGTTTATACTTCCTCTAGAACTGCTACTTTTTTAAAAAACTGTAGGAACTATTTTCATATGTAAATACAAGAAAAGGAAGAATACAGCATTCTCAAATACAACACTTGCAAAAACAGTGGTATATTTAATCCAGATGTCAAAAATTTGCTAATGATTACAGCTTGAAAACCAGTGCCATGCACCACTAAACACAAATCTCTACTTACATTGATGTTGAGGTGCTAGCCAAGCTTTAAACTGAACCAAATGACTGAGAAACAGAGGCAATGTTAGCAATTCCTTCATCAATGAAACCCAAATAAAGAGCTGGGTATTTCAAGTGAATTAAACCAGAAAGGAGAAAGAATTGTTAACAATTCATGCATTTTTTAAAAAATATATAATCAAACTGTTATTTAGTGTGACACATGTTGGCAGTAGGTGGTAGAAGCAAAATTATACCATGCTTATAATTCCTACAGTTTTTCTAAAAATAGCAGTAGTTATTGGAGGTATAAACCATAGAGCAAAACCACAAATCAAAGTATTAAAGACTCCAGACCTAAAGCAACACTCAACTGTCATAGAAATGAGTCAGTTGCATCAAACCACTTCAGAAAATGTCAAGAATACTAGACCACTCGGCATCAATTGAGGCATCGAAAAAAAAGGCTCACTTTGCCCAGTGCTCTTCATTTATGCCAATATTAGGGGCCCTAGAGACTAGTAAAGCTAATTCATCCACTACCAACCCTGTGTATGTTCAGTCCCACTGGCAGGACAAGCCCACCGGAGGGATGTCACATTTGCATACAGTCAAAAAGGAGTGGCCCTGGAATTTCTCAATATTGACTCTGGATTTAAGTCTTAGGTCAAACATAGGCAAGGAAGTTCCTGGTGATTAACACCTATCCTCTTTTCACAACTGATGACTACTCCTTCATGTAAAAAGCCACACTTGAAAGAAGCACAAAGGCAAAGGCAGCAAACATCCATGTATATCAGTAAGGGTGGCTTAGTACCACACCACTGATCAATTTGTTCATATCCTCAAAGGCGTATTTGCCAGACTGGACTTTAGGCACCACCAACATACAGTGGCAGCAATATGCAATCCACAAGACGCACTTCAGAAACTCTCCCAAAGCTCCTTCAAATCTTTTCATGCCTGTTATCTCTACCACTGATCCGAACAAGTGCAACGATCATGGGAATATCACCACCTGTAAATTCTCCTCCAAGCAACACACATTCCTGATTTGGAAATATGTTACTGTTTCTTCACTGTGGCTTGGTAAAAATTCTGGAACTCACTCCTGCACAGCACTGTAAATGTGCTTACACGAGGACGACAAAGATTCAAGAATGCAACCACAACTTTATCAAGAATGCCACCACAATCTTATTAATGCCAGCCTTGCCAGCAATACTAACTTTCCATCAACAAATACTAAAAACATAGATTTATATTTTATAAACATGCATGTCTTCAAACATTAAGAAGAAATAGAAGAAGGAATAGGCCATTTAGCCTTTGAGTCTACTCCACCATTCAATGAGATCATGACTAATCTTATTCTTCAATACCATTTTCCTGCACTAACCTTGCATCCCTTGATGTTTTAGAATGCAGAAATCTGTTAATTTGTGTCTTGAACATGTTCAACAATTGGATTTCCACTGCTCAGTGGAGCAGAAAATTCCAAAGATTCACTACCCTCTGAGTAAAGAAACTCCTACTCTTCTCAGTCCTAAATGGTCTTTTGCTTATTCTGAGACCATGTTTTACACACCTCACTCCCACCATCCGAAGCCTTGGGAAACATTCTTCCTGTATCTACCCTATCAAATCCCCTCAGAATTTTTTATGTTTCAATGAAATCATCTCTCATTCTTCTAAACTCCAGAGAATGAAGGCCCAATCTATTTAATCTTTCCTGATCAGACAATCCCTCCATCCTAGGAATTAAATTCATGAACCATCATTGCACTCCCTTTGTGGCAAGAATGTCTTTCCTTGCATAAAGAAACCAAAATTGGACATAATGGGGGTGTGATCTTACAAAACAAATTCTAAAATCAGAATGGGCATGAAAATGAGAGTGTTTCAGATCCGTTTTTGACAGGTCCAAGTATTAAACTTTACGCACTTTGTGCATGAAAAAAGTCCTGCAATCCATTTTTCACCAGAAGGAGAGGGGACAGCGCTCAAATCATCTGAAGACCAGTAGATTTTCTCAGAGGTCCTAAATCGCATGCACGCATGAACCAGCAAAATGGCAGCTCCCTTGCTGGTAGCGACCCACCACCCCCTCCCCCCATAGGCCCAACATCATGAACATACTCTTCCCGACCCCTTCACAGACTTCAGAAATTGTCCCTGACGTTACTGTCCTCTTAGGGAATCACCTCCCTCAGCACACTCCCCTCACACATTCTTTCTTGTAGCTCCCCCTGCCTGATTGCAGAGTGCCCCTCAGCCTCTAGCCCTCAGATTGCAGAGTGCCCCTCAGTTCCACTCCCCTCAATTACAGATTGTCCCGCATTCACCCTTCTCTCCCCGTGTCCCCAAAGGCAGTCTACCATTTTCCCTTCTCCTCCCATGTCCCTGATTGCCTTCTCCCACTTTCCCCTCTCCCCAATGGCAGTCTTTCCATCCTCCGCAACCCCGCTCCCCGATTGAAGGGCCTAACTGTCACTCCCTCCCATTACCATAGTAGCATATCCTTTCCTTCTACACCCCCTAAACCCTGACCCCAACTAATCAGCACATCCTGCAAATCTGGCCTTGGCTTGGCTCTCCACCCCACTGCCTTCCACAGCACAAACCCTGTGGTCAGAAAGATCATGATGTAAAGATGCCGGCGTTGGATTGGGGTGGTAAGAACTCAGTAAGAATTTAGCAACACCAATTATTAATCCAACCGATTTATTTGATAGTAAAAAAGCGAGCTTTCAACACTCGTGCGTCTTCCTCAGGCAAGTGCAGTGTTCTGGTCTGCAATAGCACACATCAGCACAGACACAACCTGCCACAGCAACCTCTGCAAGACATGCCGGATCATAGACGTGGACGACATCATCAAACGTGAGAATACCATTCACCAGGTGCACGGTACATACTCTTGCAACTCGGCCAACGTTGTCTACCTAATACGTTGCAAGAAAGGATGTCCCGAAGCATGGTATATTGGGGAGACCATGCAAACACTACGACAGCGGATGAATGAGCATCGCTCAACAATCACCAGGCAAAACAGTTCCCTTCCTGTGGGCGAACACTTCAGCAGTCATGGGCATTCGGCTTCCGACCTGCGGGTAAATGTTCTTCAAGGGGGCTTTCGTGATACACGACAGCGCAGAGTCGCTGAGCAGAGACTGATAGCCAAGCTCCGCACACATGAGGACGGTCTTAACAGGGATCTTGGCTTCATGACACACTATCTGTAACCCCCGTAACTTGCCTGGGTTAGCAAAAAACCTCACTTACTGTGCTGTCTGGAGAAAATACACAATTCTCTAACCAATGCTCAGGATTCCCTTCACACACATTGTTAGCCACTTTAACACTTGAATAGCAGGTTAGATGTAAGGATTCGCATTCTAATCAGCAATCTCTGACTGTCTGTGCTGATGTGTGCTAATGCAGACCAGAACACTGCACTTGCCTGAGGAAGACACACGAGTGTTGAAAGCTCGCTTTTTTACTATCAAATAAATCGGTTGGATTAATAATTGGTGTTGCTAAATTCTTACTGAGTCAGAAAGATCTACATTCTCACTCACCCTCCACACTGCTGTAGACTTTTACTGTTGGTAGGGGATCATTAAGATATATGAGGTAGGACAATTATACTGAGATGCATGCAAAGATATGCGAATTGACGTCTCACTTATTCTGGGCAAGCTCCACATTATGCCTGGAGTTTTGGTTTGGTAAAATGGTAATAAGCGTGATTCCAGTTTTTTCACTAACTCCCAATTTTACAACCTCATCTCACTGAAAAACAGGCAAGATGAGGTCATAAGAGAGGCCCCAATATCTCAAATACAGTCTGACCAAGGCTCCAATATAATTGCAATTAGACATCTTTACTTCAATGCTCAAATCATCTTGCCTCTTAATTAATTGTTATAATTGTAGTTTTCAGTGACCATGAACAAGCACACCCAAGTCTCTTTGAAGTTCAACACTTTCCAACCTGTTGCCATTTAAGGAATATTCTGTATTTCAATTTTTCTTATCAAAGTAGACACCCTCATAGTTTCCCACATTGTATCCTATCTGCCAAATCTTTTCCCACTTAGCCTCACCAAATCTCTTTGAAGTATCTTTCACAACTCAAACTTTCAGCTTGTTTTGCTTCATCTGCAAATTTGAAAATATTACATGTAATCCTCACATTAAAATCATTGATGTAGATTGTGAATAACTGGCGTCCAAGCACTGATCCTTGCAGTACTCCCACTAGTCACAACCTGTAAAATGATCATTTATTCCTATTCTGTTTTAACAAAGAACTCATTAAGAACAAAGAACTAAACAGCACGGGAAACAGGCCCTTCGGCCCAACGAGCCCGCGCCACCACGCCGATGTTCCCATCTCTACCCGTGATCCCTGTCCATGTTTATAGATCTATGGATAAAAAACCAAATTTGACACAATTTAGGGAGAATTTGTTTTGCCAATTAGCCTAAGAGCACATCTTTGGAATGTGGGAGGAAACTGGAGCGCCCGGAGAAAACCCACGCAAGCACAGGGAGAATGCGCAAACTCCCACAGACACAGGCCCAAATCCATGTATCTGCACAGCACAGTGATAGTCACTGAGCTGTCATGTTGCCCATCAAATGGTCCAGGTCAAGCGTACACTAATGACGCAAAGCACTAGGATATTCTCGAAAAAGATCCAAGAGCAGCCCTCTCACGACCCATCGCGTGTATGCCCCTCGTCAGCCAACAAGGTGGACCAAAGCATCTGTAGGATAAAAACAAGTACATCAATATCATCATCTATTTACACACTTCCCAGGGATACTCAAGGCTCATGATCCCTATTTTAAATCAGTTTTCTATATCCCTCCATTCCTATTCTGTTCATGTGCCCACCTAAGTATTTCTTAAATAACTCCAGAGTACCTGCCTCCACCACTTTTCTTGGCAGCGCGTTCCATACCCCCACCACCCTCTGTGTGAAAAAACTCCCTCTAATGTCCAAATTATACCTTACCCCCCTCACCCTAAGCCCGTGACCTCTCGTGCTATTCGAGTCCATCCTCGGAAAAAGCTTAACCCTGTTTACTCTATCTATCCCCTTCATAATCTTGTACACCTCTATCAGATCTCCTCTAAGTCTACGTCTTTTTCAGGAAAACAGTCCCAACTTGCCTAATCTCTCCTCGTAACTCAGACCTTCCATACCAGGCAGCATCCTGGTAAACCTCCTCTGCACTCTCTCCAGACTCTCCACGTCCTTCCGGTAGTAAGGCGACCAGAACTGGACGCAGTATTCCAAATGAGGTCTAACAAATGTTTCATACAGCTGCAACATTAAAGGCCAGCTCTTGTACTCTATGTCCCTTCCTATAAAGGCTAGCATACCATATGCTTTCTTCACTACCTTCTCCACTTGCTCTGCCAATTAATCAGTTTTCTGCCAGTTAATGGGCAACACGACAGCTCAGTGACTATCGCTGTGCTGTGCAGATACATGGATTTGGGCCTGTGTCTGTGGGAGTTTGTGCATTCTCCCCGTGCTTGCGTGGGTTTTCTCCGGGAGCTCCGGTTTCCTCCCACATCCCAAAGATGTGCTCTTAGGCTAATTGGCATAACAAATTCTCCCTAAATTGTCTCAAATTTGGTTTTTAATCCATAGATCTATAAACATAGACAGGGATCGCAGTTAGAGATGGGAACATCGGGGTGGCGGCACGGGCTCGTTGGGCCGAAGGGCCTGTTTCCCGTGCTGTTTTGTTCTTTGTTCTTAATCAGTTTTTCATTCATGCCAGTATATTATCCCAATCTCATGTGATCTAACTTTGTTCACTAACCGATTGTATTCAACCTTACCAAAAGCTTTCTGAAAATCTAACTATACCACATCCACCAGTACCCCCTCATCAATTCTGTTATTTACAATGTTGAAAAACTCCAGCAGCCTTGTTATGTATAGTTTAGAACATAGAAGACTACGGCACAAACAGGCCCTCCGGCCCACGAGTTGCGCCGACCACATCCATATCTACTAATCTTCAGACCTATCTATAACTCCCTATCCCTTTCGTTCCCATATACTCATCCAGACGTCTTTTAAAAGACCCCAGCGAGTTCGCTTCTACCACCTCCGACGACAGCCGATTCCATTCACTCACCACCCTCTGAGTGAAAACTTACCCCTGACATCTCCTTTGTATTTGCTTCCCTGCACCTTAAATCTGTGTCCTCTCGTAGTGACCATTTCAGCTCGGGGAAATAGTCTCTGAGAATCCACCCTATCTATTCCCCTCAACATTTTATAAACCTCTATCAGGTCGCCTCTCAACCTACGTCGCTCCAGTGAGAAGAGTCCCAGCTCCCTCAACCTATCTTCATAAGGCTTGCCTCCCAATCCAGGCAGCATCCTTGTAAATCTCCTCTGAACTCTCTCAATAGCCTCTACATCCTTCCTATAGTGAGGCGACCAGAACTGTACACAATACTCCAAGTGGGGTCTAACAAGGGTCTTATAGAGCTGCATCATTACCTCCTGACTCCTAAACTCTATTCCTCGATTAATGAAGGCCAGTACACCATACGCCTTTTTGACCACTTCCTCCACCTGCGAGGCCGATTTAAGAGTCCTATGGACCCGGACCTCAAGATCCTTCTGCTCTTCAACATAGGTAAGACTCCTACCCCTGATACTGTACTCCTTCATCCCATTATTCCTGCCAAAATGGACCACTACACATTTATCCGTGTTGAAGTCCATCTGCCACTTCTCAGCCCAGTCTTGCATCCTGTCTATGTCCCTCTACAACTTTTGACATCCCTCCAGACCATCCACAACACCACCGATCTTTGTATCGTCGGCAAACTTACTAACCCATCCCTCCACTTCCTCATCCAGGTCATTTATGAAAATGACAAACAGCAAGGGTCCTAGAACAGATCCCTGCGGCACTCTACTGGTTACCGACCTCCATGCAGAAAAAGACCCATCCACAATCACTGTCTGCCTTCTGCCGGCAAGCCAGTTCTGGATCCACAAGGCCAAAGCCCCTTGGATCCCATGCCCTCTCACCTTCTCAATAAGCCTTGCATGGGGGACCTTATCAAACGCTTTGCTAAAGTCCATGTACACCACGTTCACCGCTCTTCCTTCGTCAATGTGTTCAGTCACATTTTAGAAGAACTCAATTAGACTCGTAAGGCATGACCTGCCCTTGACAAAACCATGCTGACTATTTCTGATCAGTCTAAACCTCTCCAAACGTTCATAAATCTTATCCCTCAGAAGCCTCTCCATCAGCTTACCAACCACTGAAGTCAGACTCACTGGTCGGTAATTTCCTGGACTATCCTTGTTCCTTTTCTTAAAAATAGGAACCACATCCGCAATCCTCCAATCCTCCGGAACCTCTCCTGTTTCCATGGACGACGCAAAGATCATCGCCAGGGGCTCTGCAACCACTTCCCTCACTTCCCACAATAACCTGGGGTACATCCCATCCGGTCCCGGCGACTTGTCTATCTTGATAGAAATTAACAGATCTAACATCCACAAAGAGGATTAACATCCTCTTTCCTAACATCCACATACTCAATCTTTTCCATTTGCCTCAAACCTGCAGCACAACCTCCCAGTTCACTTTCCACCGTGAATACCGAGGCAAAGTACTCGTTAAGCACCTCTGCCATTTCTTCCAGATTCACACAGACTTTTCCCCCTTCACCTTTTATAGGTCCTACCCCTTCTCTTCTCATCCTTTTACTTTTCACATATTTGTAGAAGGCCTTGGGATTCTCCTTAATCTTACCTGTCAAGGCCATCTCATGACCCCTTCTGGCTCTCCTAATTTCCTTTTTAAGCTCCCTTCTACACACCTTATACTCCTCCAGATCCCTAACATCTCCTAGCTCTCTGAACCTTTTATACACCTTTCTTTTCTTCCTAACTAGGTTCACCACAACCTTCATGCACCACGGTTCTCTCGTCCTACCAGAACCTCCTTGTCTCCTTGGAACGTTGTCTTGCAGAGTCCCAGACAAACATTCCTTGAAAAACTGCCACTTCCCTTCTGTACTCTTCCCCAAGAACGCCTCCTTCCAGTTTATGCGTCCAATTACCTGCCTAATATTTTCATATTTCCCCTTACTCCAGACATACACCTTCCTAGCCTGCCTGATCCTATCTCTTTCCATTGTTATTGTGAAAGAGATAGAATTACGATCCCCATTTCCAAGATGCTCACCTGCCGTGAGATCCGACACCTGCCCTGGCTCATTAGCAAACACCAGGTCAAGTACAGCCTCTCCTCTCGTAGGCTTTTCCATGTACTGTGTCAGGAAACCTTTCTGAACACACCTAACAAACTCCTCCCCATCCAAACCCCTTACCCTTGGGATATTCCAGTCGATGTTTGGGAAATTGAAATCTCCCATCATGACAACCCTGTTGTTTCTACATCTGTCTAGGATCTGTTTCCCTATCTGCACCTCAACTTCCCTGTCGCTATTGGCGGCCTATAGAATACACCCAGCAAAGTTATTGACACTTTGCTGTTCGTAACTTCCACCCATAGAGACTCCGTAGACAATCCCTCCATGTAATCCACTTTCTCTGAAGCCGTGACACTGTCCCTGATCAACAGTGCCACACCACCACCTCTTTTGCCCCCACCCCTGTCCCTCCTGAAGCATCCGAGTCCCACTTCTGTCAAAAATCCACACTGACTCTGCTTTATGCTATTATCATTTCTGTATTCTATTATTACATTCTTTATTATAAATTCCAGCATTTTCCCTGCAAATGATATTAAACTGACGTAGAACATAGAACATTACAGCGCAGTACAGGCCCTTCGGCCCTCGATGTTGCGCCGACCAATGGAACCAATTTTATGACCCTCTAACCTAAACTATTCCAATGCTATCCATATGACTATTCACTGACCATCTGAATGCCCTTAAATTTGACGAGTCCACAACTGCTGCAGGCAGGGCATTCCATAGCCTTACTACCCTCTGAGTAAAGAACCCACCTCTAACATCCGTCCTATAACTACCACCCCTTAATTTAAAGCTATGTCCCCTCGTGTTATCCATCCCCATCCGAGGAAAAAGGCTCTAACAACCACCCCAATTAACCCTCTGATCATCTTATGTGTCTCAATTAAGTCACCTCTTAGCCTTCTACTCTCTAACGAAAATAACCTCAAGTCCCTTAGGCTTTCCTCATAAGACTTATCCAGCAAACCAGGCAACATCCTGGTAAACCTCCTCTGCACCCTTTCCAATGCCTCCACATCTTTCTTATAATGTGGCGACCAAAACGGTACACAATACTCCAAGTGCTGCCGCACCAGAGTTTTGTACAGTTGCAACATAACATCTTGGCTCAGAAATTCAATCCCTCTACCAATAAATGCTAACACACTATACACCTTCTTAACAGCCTTGTTAACATGAGTACTAACTTTCAGAGATCTATGCACCTGTACACCGAGATCTCTCTGCTCATCTACACTACTAAGAGTCCTACCATTAGCCCTATATTCTGCACACATATTACTCTTATCAAAGTGAATCACCTCACACTTTTTCACATTAAACACCATTTGCCACTTCCCGGCCCAGCTCTGCAACTTATCTATGTCCCTCTGCAAACTGTAACATCCATCCTCACTGCCTACAACTCCTCCGACTTTGGTATCGTCAGCAAATTTACTAACCCATCCCTCTACACCCTCATCCAGGTCATTTACAAAAATAACAAACAACAGTGGCCCCAAAACACATTCCTCAGGTACATCACTAGTAACTAAACTCCAGGTTGAATATATCCCATCAACCACCACCCTCTGTCTTCTATCAGCTAGCAAATTCCTAATCCAAATTGCTAAATCACCCTCAATCCCATACATCTGCATTTTCTGCAGTAGCCTACCATGGGGAACCTTATCAAACGCTTTGCTAAAATCCATATACACCACATCAACTGCCTTACCCTTATCCACCTCTTTGGTCACCTTTTCAAAAACTCAATAAGGTTTGTGAGGCATGACCTTCCCTTCACAAATCCATGCTGACTATCCCTAATCAATTCATTTCTTTCTAAATGACTATAAATCCTATCCCTAATAATTCTTTCCAAAACTTTCCCCACTACAAATGTAAGGCTCACTGGTCTATAATTTGCAGGATGGTCTCTACTCCCCTTCTTAAACAAGGGGACAAATTTGCCATTCTCCAGTCTTCCGGCACTATACCTGTAGCCAACGACGACATGAAGATCAAAGCCAAAGGCTCTGCAATCTCTTCTCTAGTCTCCCAGAGTAACCTGGATAAATCCCATCCAGCCCAGGGGATTTATCTGTTTTCATACTCTCAAGAATAGCTAACAGCTCCTCCTTACGTATCTCTATCCTGTCTAGTCTACAACCCTGTATCCCAGTATTCTCCCCAGCTCCACTGACATTTTCCCGCGTGAAGACCGACGAAAAATATTCATTCAGTGCCTCACCAATCTCTACAGGCTCCACGCACTACTTCCCATTACTAGCTCTAATCTTGACCTAACCAATCTTTTATTCTTAACATATCTATAAAAAGCTATAAAAAGTTCTCCATTTTCTTTCTAAACAGTGTCATTTTGCCAACTTCCATTCTTTACAATTATTCCAGACTCTATAAAATTTGGAAAGATGATCATCAATGCATCTAGTATCTCTGCGACCACCTCTTTCAACACTCTGGGATGTAAATCATCTTTCCTAATGCTCCTTGACAACAAGAGTATTAATTAGTCCTTTATCATTGCACGAAACTAAATCTAAAATAGCCTGTTCCCTAGTTGATTCCTCAATGTACTAGTTTGAAAATCATCTCAAATACATTCCAAAAATTCATCCTCTACATTATTAGTACTAATTAACTTTATCCTGTCCACATGAGGTTTGAAATCCCCCGTGATTACTGCATTAGCCTTGTTACACACATCTCTAATTTCTTGATTTATGTTGGGTTTACATTACATCAGCTTGGTGGCTGATAAAGACCTCCCACCAATGTTTTCTCTCCCTTGCTTTTTTTTAGATCCACCCAAAATGATTCGACATTTTGATCTTTAAATCTAAGTCATATCTTCCCAGAGTACTTATGTCCTTTTTAGTTAGCAGAGCTGCATCATCTTTTCCCTATTTCCTGTCCTTCCTGAGTGTCCAATATCTTTGGATGTGCCACCAGGATGGCACAGTGGTTAGCATTGCTGTCTCACAGTGCCAGGGTCCCAGGTTCAATTCTGTTCTTGGGTCACTGTCTGTGTGGAGTATGCACTTTCTCTCCATGTCTCCGTGGGTTTACTCCGAATGCTCCGGTTTCCTCCCACAGTCCAAAAATATGAGAATTAGGTTGATTGGCCATGCTAAACTGACCCTAGTATCAAGAGATAAGCAGGATAAATGTGTGGGTTACGGGAATAGGGCCTGGGTGGAATTGTGTTAGTACAGACTCAATAGGCTGAATGGCCTCCTGCAGTATTTAGGGATTCTATATCCAGTCCAGCTTTGGTTCCCTTGTAGCCACATTCATCATGCCAATCTTTTTGAGCTGACAATTCATCTGTTCAATTGTGAATGCTGTGGACATTTGAATACAGAGCCCCTAATTAATCCTCCTACTTCAAACTTCTGTAAACTTTGGCCCATTAACTGGCACACTATTAAGTTTGCAATTACTTTTATTCCTGCCATAGATTGAACATCATCACCCTCAGCATTTGTCAGAGCCAGGAGGCTGGGATGAAGCAAATGTAGAATATCAGGAAAGTAGAAAGAAATTTAAGCAAGGAGTGAGGAATGCTAAAAAGGGTCACAAAAAAGCCTTGGCTGGCAGGATTAAGGAAAATCCCAAGGTTTATTATATATATATTATACATATATGGCCCGCTCTCTAAACCTGAGCCAGTACACAAAAAATCTAAGGAAAAGAGAGGAAAGACGATACTAATAGGGGACTCCACTGTGAGGGGTTCAGATAGGCGTTTTTGTGGACGCAGGAGAGAGTCACGGATAGTGGTTTGTCTTCCTGGAGCTGGGATCCGGGATGTTTCTGGACGCCTCCCAGACATCCTGAAAGGGGAGGGTGAGGAACCTGAAGTTTTAGTGAATATAGATACTGCAGACATAGGCAGGAAGAGGGAGGCAGTCATCAAAAAGGATTATAGAGAACTGGGTAGGAAGCTGAGGAAGAGAAAAGCGAAGGCAGTAATTTCAGGATTGCTGCCTGCGCCTCGGGAGAATGAGAGCAGGAATCAAATGAGGTGGAGGATGAATGCATGGCTGAGGGACTGGAGCAGGGGGCAGGGATTGAGGTTCATAGATCATTGGGACCTCTTTAGGGGCAGGTGTGACCTGTACAGTAAGGACGGGTGGCACTTGAACCCTAGAGGGACTAATATCTTGGCAGGTAGGCTAGTTAGGGCAACTGGGGAGTCTTTAAACTAGAAAAGCTGGGGGGTGGGATTACCGATGGGACGGTGAATAAGGAGGTTAGTTCCCAGGTAGGGAAGGACTGTAGGCACTCTGAGAGGGGGGGTTAGGCAGGTGGTGGAAAAGGGAAATATCCTGACTGAGGGGCAGCGGTGTGTCTATTTTAATGTCAGGAGTGTAGTAAATAAGGTAGATGAGCTTAGGGTGTGGATTGCTGCTTGGGAGTGTGATGTGGTGGCCATTACAGAGACCTGGTTGTCTCAGGAACAGGACTGGGTACTTCAGGTGCTGGGATTCAGGTACTTCAGGTGGAACAGGGATGGGGGCAAAAGAGGAGGTAGTGTGGCACTGTTGATCAGGGACAGTGTCATGGCTGTAGAGAAGGTGGAAGACGGGGAGGGAATGTCTACGGAGTCTCTGTGGGTGGAAGTTAGGAACAGCAAAGGCTCGATAACTTTGCTGGGTGTATTCTATAGGCCGCCCAATAGTGACAGGGAAGTTGAGGTGCAGATAGGGAAACAGATCCTAGACAGATGTAGAAATAACAGGGTTGTCGTGATGGGAGATTGCAATTTCCCAAACATCGACTGGAATATCCCAAGGGTAAGGGGTTTGGATGGTGTGGAGTTTGTTAGGTGTGTTCAGGAAGGTTTCCTGACACAGTACGTGGAAAAGCCTACGAGAGGAGAGGCTGTACTTGACCTGGTGTTTGCTAATGAGCCAGGGCAGGTGTCGGATCTCACGGTAGGTGAGCATCTTGGGAATGGGGATCGTAATTCTATCTCTTTCGCGATAGCGATGGAAAGAGTTAGGATCAAGCAGGCTAGGAAGGTATATGTCTGGAGTAAGGGGAAATATGAAAACATTAGGCAGGTAATTGGACGCATAAACTGGAAGGTGGTGTTCTTGGGGAAGAGTACAGAAGGGAAGTGGCGGTTTTTCAAGGAATGTTTGTCTAGGGCACTGCAAGACAACGTCCCGAGGAGTCAAGGAGGTTCAGGTAGGACGTGGGAACCGTGGTGCACGAAGGTAGTGGTGAACCTAGTTAGGAAGAAAAAAATGGTATATAAAAAGTTCAGAGAGCTAGGGGATGTTAGGGATCTAGAGGAGTATAAGGTGTGTAGAAGGGAACTTAAAAAGGAAATTAGGAGAGCCAGAAGGGGTCATGAGAAGGCCTTGGCAGGGAAGATTAAGGAGAATCCCAAGGCCTTCTACAAATATGTGAAAAGTAAAAGGATGACAAGAGAAGGGATAGGGCCTATAAAAGGTGAAGGAGGAAAAGTCTGTGTGAATCCAGAAGAAATGGCAGAGGTGCTTAACGAGTACTTTGCCTCGGCATTCAGGGTGGAAAGTGAATTGGGAGATTGCACTGCAGGTTTGCGGCATACGGAAAAGATTGTGTATGTGGATGTTAGGAAAGAGGATGTGTTAGACCTGTTAAATTCTATCAAGATAGACAATTCTCCGGGACCGGATGGGATGTACCCCAGGTTATTGTGGGAGGTGAGGGAAGTGGTTGCAGAGCCCCTGGCAATGATCTTTGTGTCGTCCATGGAAACGGGAGAGGTTCCGGAGGATTGGAGGATTGCGGATGTGGTTCCTATCTTTAAGAAAGGGAACAAGGATAGTCCAGGAAATTACCGACCGGTGAGTCTGACTTCAATGGTTGGTAAGCTGATGGAGAGGCTTCTGAGGGATAAGATATATGAACATGTGGAGAAGTTTGGACTGATTAGAAATAGTCAGCATGGTTTTGTCAAGGGCAGGTCATGCTTTACGAGCCTAGTTGAGTTCTTCGAAAATGTGACTGAACACATTGACGAAGGAAAGGTGGTGACGTAGTGTACGTGGACTTTAGTAAGGCGTTTGATAAGGTCCCACATGCAAGGCTTCTGGAGAAGGTGAGAGGGCATGGGATCCAAGGGGCTTTGGCCTCGTGGATCCAGAACTGGCTTGCCGACAGAAGGCAGAGAGTGGTTGTGGATGGGTCTTGTTCTGCATGGAGGTCGGTAACCAGTGGAGTTCCCCAGGGATCTGTTCTGGGACCCCTGCTGTTTGTCATTTTCATAAATGACCTAGATGAGGAAGTGGAGGGATGGGTTAGCAAGTTTGCCGATGATACAAAGATCGGCGGTGTTGTGGATGGTCTGGAGGGATGCCAAAAGTTGCAGCGGGACATAGACAGGATGCAAGACTGGGCGGAGAAGTGGCAGATGGACTTCAACGCAGATAAATGTGTAGTGGTACATTTTGGCAGGAATAATGGGATGAAGGAGTACAATATAAGGGGTAGGAGTCTTAGCTGTGTTGTAGAGCAGGAGGATCTCGGGGTCCGGGTCCATAGGATTCTTAAATCGGCCTCGCAGGTGGAGGAAGTGGTCAAGAAGGCGTACGGTGTACTGGCCTTCATTAATCGAGAATAGAGTTTAGGAGTCAGGAGGTAATGATGCAGCTCTATAAGACTCTTGTCAGACCCCACTTGGAGTATTGTGCGCAGTTCTGGTTGCCTCATTATAGGAAGGATGTAGAGGCTATTGAGAAGGTTCAGAGGAGATTTACAAGGATGCTGCCTGGATTGGGAGGCAGGCCTTATGAAGATAGGTTGAGGGAGCTGGGACTCTTCTCACTGGAGAGACGTAGGTTGAGAGGTGACCTTATAGAGGTTTATAAAATGTTGAGAGGAATAGATAGGGTGGACTCTCAGAGACTATTTCTCTGAGCGGAAATGGTCACTATGAGAGGACACAGATTTAAGGTGGAGGGAAGCAAATACAAAGGAGATGTCAGGGGTAGGTTTTTCACTCAGAGGGTGGTGAGTGAATGGAACCGACTGCCGTCGAAGGTTGTTGAGGCAAATTCACTGGGGTCTTTTAAGAGACTTCTGGATGAGTATATGGAAAAGAATAGGATAGGAGGTTATAGATAGGTCTGTGGATTGGTAGATGTGATTGGCGCAACTCGTGGGCCGAAGGGCCTGTTTGTGCTGTATTGTTCTATGTTCTATGTATAAAGAGCAAGAGGGTAGCCAGGGAGGAACCTGGTCCACTCAAGAGCAAGGGAGGGAATCTATGCGTGGAGTCAGAAAAAATTTATGTCAGAAGGGTAGCAAGGATAATCTGGGTAATTACAGGCCAGTGGGCTTGACATCTGTGGTAGGGAAATTGTTGAAGATTCTTAGAGATAGGATCTATGCTCATTTAGAACTGAACAGTCTCATTAGCAATAGACAACATGGTATTGTAGAGGGAGGTCATGCTTCACAAGTTTGGTTGAGCTTTTTAAGGTGGTGACAAAAATGAGGGAAGGACCATGGATGTCGTCTACATGGATTTTAGCAAAGCGTTTGACAGGGTCCCTCATGGCAGACTGGTGCAAAAAGTTAAATCTCTCCGGATCAAAGATGAACTCTAGAAGAGACTGATAGCCAATTTCCGTACATGAGGACGGTCTCAACAGAGATTTTGTGAATATTGATACAAAGTATTCATTTAGGATCTACCTACTTCCCTGGGTTCTCAGCATAATTCTCCTCCTTTGTTCTTGAGAGATCTGACTCTTTCTCTGACAACCCTCTTGCTCCTAATGTATGTACAAATTCCTTGGATTCTCCTTAATCCTGTCTGCCAAGGACATTTCATGATCCTTTTTTGCCTTTCTAACTCCCTGTTTGAGTTCTTTTCTACGCTCTTTGTGTTCCTCCCTTGCTTCATCTGTTTTTAGCTGCCTGGACCTTATCTTTGCCTCTTTTTTTATTTTTGATTAAATCCACAATTTCTCTGGAAATGCAACACGGCCACTACAATATGATTGTCCATGAGCAACATGGAGCTGCCTGAAGGTAGGCACCTACCTCCTCACTAACCCTCATTAATGGTGCCAGGATCCAACTTTTGTAGACTGTGTTCACTCCAGACTGATCCAGATTAGGAAGACATAGCGGTAAAGGCTGGCATGCTGGTAAATTGGGGCGTGCAGCTCCTTAATTGGATTGAGATGCATGCAAAAATTTTTAAATTGATGCCACACCTGTTTTGATGAGTTCACAATCGCGTCAATTTTTTGGCCTTGGTAAAATGGGAACTGGCTTTACCAATTTTTCATAACCAAAAACAGGCTCAATATGATAGTAAAATATGACAGTAAAATACCACCCACAGCCAGTCTGATTATATTGTCAACAGCGTCATCATGTGGTCATGTAGGGTATGGCATCAGAGAACTCAGAAAGCATAAAGATTTATAATGAAAATGATGCAATGTTAAAAACAAATAGAATGGAATGCGCATAAATTCTTGAAATTCCTTGACCTTGGAAATGATTGGTGACCACAATCATTTCAGCAGAAAGGATAAGAATTCGACAGAGATTTGAGCTCTGCCATTTTGGAAAAGAAAAATTTATAAATTGCATCAATCTCAAAACGGCATTAATTGTAAGGAACATCTCAGCAAACAGTTGATTTCATTTTGTATCATTCTGAGGCTGCAAGTAGAGTTGTAAAAGTAATGAACATAGAACATAGAACAAACAGGCCCTTCGGCCCACAAGTTGTGCCGATCATATCAATACCTGCCAGGCCATAGAACTAACTGTAACTCCCAATCCCATTTAATCCCATGTACTCATCCAGAAGTCTCTTAAAAGACCCCAGCAAGTTCGCCTTTACCACCACTGACGACAACCGATTCCATTCACTCACTACCCTCTGAGTGAAAAACTTACTCCTAACATCCCCTCTGTATTTGTCTCCCAGCACCTTAAACCTGTGTCCTCTCGTAGTGACCATTTCAGCCCTGGGAAATAGCCTCCGAGAATCCACCCTATCTATTCCTCTCAACATTTTATAAACCTCTATCAGGTTACCTCTCAACCTTCGTCTCTCCAGGGAGAAGAGACCTAGCTCTCTCAACCTGTCTTCATAAGGCATGCCCCCCAATCCAGGCAACATCCTTGTAAATCTCTTCTGCACTCTCTCAATAGCTTCCACATCCTTCCTATAGTGAGGCGACCAGAACTGTACACAATACTCCAAGTGGGGTCTGACAAGGATCTTATAAAGTTGCAGCATGAAATATTTCAATTTAAAGCTTAAACTGGAGAAAGTGTAAAATAAATCTTGTTGAGGATAATCTGGATTAAAACTTTGTTAGGTTTAGAATTAGTTTTTGACAAGCAAGTCAGTACAGAGTGTTTGAATGCTTGCCAAAAAAAACTGATGATGACATGAAGTCCATTTGAGAAAATTTACTCTGCTCCTTTTGAAACAAGCAGAGAATTAACCTATTCTGTCTCAGATAGGATGGATCTTTGTGTTTTCAATTTTGCAGTAGTTTTAAGCTTTTTAGTTGGACTGCTAGAAGTGAATGTTCAGAGTATGAATCAATCACAAGACAGGGAGAAGTAATTCAGAATACAAAGCACACCCTGTTGCATGTTTTTGAATATGGAAAGGTTAAAAACAATATTAGATGCCAGATAGGATCAAAGGGAAAGCCTGTTCCTACACCTAAACTGACAGATTATTACAGTTAAGAGATGAGGGAGTTCTTTAGATACAGGAGGAATGTCCGAGGTAGATTCTTCACTCAGAAAGCGGTTGGGGTGTGGAATACATTGCCTGCTGTGATAGTGGAGTCAGGCACTTCAGCATCTTTCAAGTGGTTATTGGATAGGCACATGGAGCACACCAGAATGATAGGGAGTGGGATAGCTTGATCTTAGGTTTGGACATAGCTTGGTGTGCTGTTCTATGGAAATGACCTTGCTAGCTTTCGGCCTTTGTAGCCTTCTTCAGGCAAATGAGGTGTTCTGGTCTGCAATAGCACACATATCAGCACAGATGGTTTACAGATTTCTGATTAGAATGCGAATCCTTACACCTAACCTGCTATTCAAGTCTTAAAGTGGCTAACACTGTGAGTGGAAGGAGCACTGAGCACAGGTTAGAGAGATGTGTATTGTCTCCAGACAGCACAGTAAGTGAGGTTTTTTGCTAACCCAGGCAAGTCATGAGGGTTACAGATGGTGTGACATGAAGCCAAGATCCCTGTTAAGACCGGCCTCACGTGTGCGGAACTTGGCTATCAGTCTCTGCTCAGCGGCTCTGCGCTGTCATGTGTCGTGAAGGCCTCCTTGAAGAACGTTTACCCGAAGGTCGGAGGCCGAATGTCCGTGACCGCTGAAGCATTCGCCCACAGGAAGGGAACTGCTTTGCCTGGTGATTGTCAAGTGATGTTCATTCATCCGCTGTCGTAGTGTCCACATGGTCTCCCCAATGTACCATGCTTCGGGACATCCTTTCTTGCAACGTATTAGGTAGACAACGTTGGCCCAGTTGCAAGTGTATGTATCATGTACCTGGTGAATGGTATTCTCACGTTTGAAGATGTCATCCATGTCGATGATCTAGCACGTCTTGCAGAGGTTGCTGTGGCAGAGTTATGTGGTATTGTGGTCACTGTTCTCCTGAAGGTTGGGTAGTTTGCTGAGAACAATGGTCTGTTTGAGGTTGCGCGGTTGTCTGAAGGCAAGAAGTGGGGGTGTGGGGATGGCTCTAGCGAGATGTTCATCATCATCAATGATATGTTGAAGACTCCGGAGAAGATGTCGTAGCTTCTCCGCTCCGGGGAAGTACTGGACAACAAAGGGTACTCTGTCCACCGTGTCCCGTGTTTGTCTTCTGAGGAGGTCAGTGCAGTTTATCACTGTGGCAGATCAGAACATGTCGATCGATGAGTCGAGCGCCATATTCTGTTCTCACGAGGGCATCTTTCAACATCTGGAGGTGTCTGTCACGATCCTCCTCATCTGAGCAAATTCTGTGTATACAGAGGGCTTGTCCGTATCGGGCAATGGGACCCTGTGTGAGAATGTCTCCGGCTATATTGAGGGCATCCTGAAACCCGTTGTACAAAGAACCCCTAGCTTTTGTCTTGACACTATGGACTTCCTACAGAAACTCAGCACACATGGAGCAGTTGAACCAGGGATACTCCTTGTCACAATGGATGTCTCGGCGCTCTACACCAACATCCCCCACGATGATGGCATTGCTGCAACTACCTCAGTACTCAAGGCCAACAACTGCCAGTTTCCGGATGCAATTTTACAACACATCCGCTTCATCTTGGACCTCAATATCTTCACCTTCAACAATCAGCTTTTCATCCAGACACACGGAACAGCCATGGGGACCAAATTCACACCTCAATATGCTAACATCTTCATGCACAGGTTCGAACAAGACTTCTTTACCGCACGGGATCTTCAACCGAGGCAAAAACTAGATACATTGATGACATTTTTTTCCTTTGGACTCATGGCGAACAATCATTGAAACAACTGTATGATGACATCAACAAGTTCCATCCCACCATCAGACTCACCATGGGCTATTCTCCAGAATTGGTTGCATTCTCAGACACACGCATCTCTATTAAGGATGGTCACCTGAGCACTTCACTGTACCGCAAGCCAACAGACAACCTCACAATGCTCCACTTCTCCAACTTCCACCCTAAACACATTAAAGAGGCCATCCCCTACGGACAAGACCTCTGTATACACAGAATTTGCTCAGATGAGGAGGATCGTGATTGACACCTCTAAATGCTGAAAGATGCCCTCGTGAGAATAGAATATGGCGCTCGACTCATCGATCGACAGTTCCGATCTGCCACAGCGATAAACCGCACTGACCTCCTCAGAAGACAAACACGGGACACGGTGGACAGAGTGCCCTTTGTTGCCCAGTACTTCCCCGGAGCGGAGAAGCTACGACATCTTCTCCGGAGTCTTCAAAATATCATCGATGATGATGAACATCTCGCTAGGGCCATCCCCAACCCCCCCCACTTCTTGCCTTCAGACAACCACGCAACCTCAAACAGACCATTGTTCTCAGCAAACTACCCAACCTTCAGGAGAACAGTGACCACAATACCACACAACCCTGCCACAGCAACCTCTGCAAGACATGCTGGATCATCGATGTGGATGACATCATCAAACGTGAGAATAGCATTCACCAGGTACACGGTACATACTCTTGCAACTGGGCCAACGTTGTCTACCTAATACGTTGCAAGAAAGGATGTCCTGAAGCATGGTACATTGGTACATGCAGACACTAACGACAGCGGATGAATGAACATCACTCGACAATCACCAGGCAAAGCAGTTCCCTTGCTGTGGGCAAACACTTCAGTTGTCATGGGCATTCAACCTCCGACCTTCGGGTAAACGTTCTTCAAGGGGGCCTTCACGACACACGACAGTGCAGAGCCGCTGAGCAGAGACTGATAGCCAAGTTCCGCACACGTGAGGACGGTCTTAACAGGGATCTTGGCTTCATGTCACACCATCTGTAACCCCTGTAACTTGCCTGGGTTAGCAAAAAACTTCACTCACAGTGCTGTCTGGAGACAACACACATCCCTCTAACCTCAGTGCTCTGTGTTCCTTCCACCCACATTGTTAGCCACTTTAAGACTTGAATAGCAGGTTAGGTGTAAGGATTCCCATTCTAATCAGCAATCTCTGACTGTCTGTGCTGATACGTGTGCTATTGCAGACTAGAACACCTCATTCGCCTGACAAAGTCACAAACGCTGAAAGCTAGCAAGTTTACTATCAAATAAATTGGTTGGATTTAAAATTGGTGTTGTCAGACCTCATTCTGTGTTTACCCTAGTCCAACACCGGCATCTCTACATCTATGGAAATGATCCAGTAGAATAAATGAACATTGAAGGAATGAACAGAGTAATAAAAAGACATTTAGAAGAGCTGATAGTGAACAGAATAGGACAGATCTTCAGGTGGGATTCATTTGATGGATACAGAGAAGGACGATGGTGATTAAAAAGGGCATTTAAAGGGATTCTAAAAAGTGAAATATAGTTTAGATGGTAGCTATGATTGAAGGGACAAAGTTTTTTTTTAAAAAGAGATAAGATAGACACTAATGGATAGTTAAAAGCCCACCTTACTATTTTCTGAATTTGGGAGAATTCTGACAACAAAATGTGCTGCAAGAAACTACCTTAACACAATGATACTATTTAAGATAAAGAACGAGTAATCAGAATAAGTTACTTCCTGGAATCAAATCGAAAGCTTTGATTTCTGTTTCAGTTATATTACTATGTTATAGAATTCAGTAAAAAAAATTCCAGAGCACCAGAAGAAGATCATGCACAAAGGCCTCTCACTGGAAAAGGTATTGGAGTTTTTTTTAACTATTGCAGGAAATTTTGTGGAAGATTATGCAGTTTGCAAAACCCGCTCAGGATTTGATTAAAGATGGAAGGGTCTAGCTCTGAAAAAATAGAATGGGGAAAGAAAGTACAGGCTTTCTTCGATGTAAAGCAAACCATAGTAAAAGCATTAGGATTACCAGATCTCATTAAACGTTTCACACTTTTTTTTGTCAGGAAAATCATGGAATGCGAGCCGCAGTGGTAACTCAACAGTATGGAGACAGGTTAAGACCAGTGTGGACTCCTCCCTATAAATTGATCCAGTTGCCAGAGGTAAGCATTGGTGTGTGAGAGCACTGGCATGTGCCTCATCGACAGTGTTTCAAAACCACTCACCCTGATGGGAAATATAATTTTCCACGGTCACACACAATTGCCCAGATTTTAGAAGCAGGGAGATTAAGAAAAGTTTCTTATGGAAGTTGTTCAAAATGGGAAGCAAATTTCTTACATGTAGAAATCAACAGAGATGTAAGGGAAAAAATCCTGCAGGAAGACTGATAATGCAAGGATCAGAGCATGAATGTGTTGCAGAAATGAATGAAGGAGTAAGTGAAGATTTAGCAGAAGAACAACTCACAGGTGAAGGGGGATTAATATATATATAGATGGGGCTGGAAATACATTAATGGCAAATGTTGCACCACATGACCAGTGGTAAATGATGAAGGAACAGTGATTGCAGGAGTACAAATCTCAGGGAATAACTCAGCACGAATAGCAGAGTTGTTAGCTTTAATTAAAGCTTTAGAACGGGATACTGGAAAACGAATTAACATCTATCCAGACAGTTGATACACTTTTGGGGTAATCCATGACTATATGACAGCTTGAGGCAGACAAGGTTTCATTACCTTAAGCGGCAGACATATAGAACATAGAACATAGAACATTACAGCACAGAACAGGCCCTTCGGCCTTTGATGTTGCGCCGACCAAAATAAAAAGCAATGCCCCTCCAAACTAAACCATTCCCTTCTCTTCCATATACTTATCAATTAACCTCTTAAACGCCACAAAACTTGGCGCATCTACAACAGCTGCAGGCAGGGCATTCCACTCCCTAATCACTCTTGAGTAAAGAACCTACCTCTGATATCCGTCCTATAACTCATACCCCTTAATTTAAAGCTGTGTCCCCTCGTGCTAGCTGTCTCCATCCTAGGAAAAAGGCTATCACTGTCCACCCTATCTAAACCTCTAATCATCTTAAATGCTTCAATAAGATCCCCTCTTAGCCGCCTCCTTTCTAACGAAAACAACCTCAAATCCTTCAACCTCTCTTCATAGGAACTGCCCTCCATACCAGGCAACATCCTGGTAAACCTCCTCTGTACCCTCTCCAATGCCTCCACATCTTTCTTATAATGTGTGGACCAGAACTGCACACAATACTCCAAGTGCGGCCGCACTAGAGTTTTGTACAGTTGCAACATGAGGCTGCGGCTCCTAAATTCAATCCCCCTACCAATAAAAGCTAAGACTCCATATGCCTTCTTAACAACTTTATCCACTTGACTGCCTACTTTCAGGGATCTATTGACACATACACCAAGATCCTTCTGTTCCTCAAACACTATTAAGAGCCCTACCATTAGCCCTATACTCTACACATTTATTGTTCCTGCCAAAGTGCATTACCTCACACTTTTCCACAGTAAACTCCATTTGCCACCTCTCGGCCCAGCTCTGCAACTTGTCCAAGTCACTCTGTAAACTAAAACACCCCTCTTCACTATCTACCACTCCACCAACTTTAGTGTCATCTGCAAATTTACTGATCCATCCCTCAATACCCTCATCCAGATCATTTATAAAAATTACAAACAGCAGGGGAAATATACAGTATGAAAATTTGATTAAAGATCTAATCCAAGAACAAAGAACAATACAGCACAGGAAACAGGCCCTTCGGCCCAATGAGCCCGCACTGCCACTTTAACATTGTGAGTGCCCTCTTCTACCCAAAGTCTTTTAGAAGCAACTGTAATCAAAGTACAGGCATATAAGAAAATTAAGAGTCAAGCTCAGAAAGGAAACGGCTAAGCCGCTAAAAAGATTTGTTAGAACAAATTGGGAAGGGACACAAACAGCAGGTGTGGCAGCATTACAAGTTAGTGATAATACAGATATTATTGAGGCAAGTACAGGAGCAAGCACCAGACGAAGAGAAGCAGAAATAGGAAAATGATAGGGGGCAGTAAGGTCAAGATGGCATATGGAGGAGAGAAGGAAAAAAATAATGTGGCAGGGAGGTGGGACCCAAAGCAGTAGGGAGACAGAAGAGAAGGTTGAGGACAGCACAGAAGTTAAAGAGAGCACATTAAGTAGTAAGGCAGAGTCAGTAATCCTAGTACGAGACAGATCAGGCAAAAGCAACTCAGAGAGCAAGAGAAGTTCAGATTAAATTGCATTTATTTCAATGCAAGAGACTTGACAGGCAAGGCAGATGAACTCAGGGCATGGATGGGTATAGGGGACTGGAATATTATAGCAATTACTGAAACGTGGCTAAAGGAGGAACAAGACTGGCAACTCAGTATTCCAGGGCACAAATGCAATAGGAAAGATAGAACAGGAGGTAACAGAGAAGGGGGAGTTGCACTTTTGATTAGGTAAAACATCATAGCAGTATTGAGAAGGGATATATCCGAGGGTTCTATATGAATAGAACTAAGAAATAAGGAAGGGGAAATCACTTTGACAGGGTTGTACTATAGGTCCCCAAATAGTCAACGGGAAATTGAGGAACTAATATGTAAGGAGATTACAGATAGCTCCAAGAAAAATAGGGTGGTTACAGTCAGAGATTTTAATTTTGACTGCAACATTGACTGGGACAGCCGTAGGATTAGAGGTCAGAAGGAGAGAACTTTGTTGAGTGTATTCAGGACAACTTTCTCATTCAGTATGTGGATGACCCAACTAGTGAGGAGGCAAAACCTGATCACCTCTTGAGAAAGAAGAAAGGGCAGGTGTCAGAAAGACATTTGACCATAATTCTATTAGTTTTAAGATAGCTATGGAGAAAGATAGGTCTGTCCCAAAAGTTAAAATTTGAAACTGGGGCAAGGCCAATTTTGATAGCATCAGGCAGGAACTTTCAAAAGTTAATTGGGGAAAGTCTGTGGAGAGGCAAAGGCTTGTCTGATAAATGTGCTTTCAAAAGTGTTAACCCACGTTCAGAATAAACACATTTCTCTTAGAGTGAAGGACAAGGCTGACAGAAATAGGGAATCCTGGATGATTCGGCATATTGAGGCCTTGGTCAAAAAGAAGTAGGAGACACACGAAATGCAAGGGCAGGTGGGATCAAGTGAATCCTTTCAAGAGTATAGGGGGTGTAGGAGTAGAGTTAAGAGAGAAATCAGGAGGGCAAAAAAAGGGGTACAAGATTGTTTTGGCAGATAAGGCAAAGGAGAATCCAAAGAGCTTCTACAAATACATAAAGACCAAAAAAAAAGAAGGGAGAGAGTAGGGCCTCTTAAGGATCAACAAGGTCATCTATGTGAGGATCCACATGAGATGGGTGAGATCCTAAATGAATATTTTTCATCAATATTTACTGTTGAGAAAAGATAGATGTTAGGAAACTTGGGGAAATAAATAGTGATGCCTTGAGAAGTGTACATATTGCAAAGAAGGTGTGCTGGAAATTTTAAAGCACATCAAAATAGATAAATCCCAGGGATCTGATGAAGTGTATCCCAGGACCTTGCGGTTGACTAGGGAAGAAATTCCGGGTCCCCTAACAGAGATATCTGAATCATTGATAACCACAGGTAACATGCTTGAAAACTGTAAGGTGGCAAATGTTGGGCCTTTGTTTAAAAAGGGCTGCAAAGCAAAGCCTGGGAACTACAGGCTAGTGAGCCTCACATCATGTGGTAGGTAAATTGTTGGAAGGTATTTTGAGAGACAGGTATGGCAGCAGTAATCTACAGGCATTTAATCATAGAATCATAGAACCCTACAGTGTAGAAAGAGGCCCTTTGGCCCATTGAGTCTGCAGCGAACACAATCCCATCCAAGCCCCACTCCCATATCTCTACATATTACACCCACTAATCCCTCTAACCTACACATCCCTGGACACTAAGGGGCAATTTCTTAGCATGGCCAATCAACCTAACCCGCACATCTTTTTTGGACTGTGGGAGGAAACCGGAGTATCTGAAGGAAACCCATACACACACGAGGAGAATGTGCAAACTCCACACAGACAGTGAACTGCAAATGTGCTCTGCAAACTAGAACACCCCTCTTCACTATCTACCACTCCTCCGACTTTGGTGTCATCCGCAAATTTATTAATCCATCCTTCAATATCCTCATCCAGATCATTTATAAAAATTACAAACAGCAGGGGCCCCAAAACAGATCCCTGAGGTACACCACTTGTACCCGAACTCCACGATGAATAATTTCCATCAACCACCACCCTCTGTCTTCTATCAGCTAGCCAATTCCTAATCCAATTAGCTAAATCACCCTGAATCCCATACATCTGCATTTTCTGCAGAAGCCTTCCATGGGCCACCTTATCGAACGCCTTACTAAAATCCATATATACCACATCAACTGCCTTACCCCCATCCACCTCTTTGGTCACTTTTTCAAAAAAATCAATAAGGTTAGTAAGGCACGACCTACCCTTCACAAAACCATGCTGACTATCCCCAATCAATTCATTTCTCTCTAAATAACTATAAATCCTATCCCTAATAATTCTCTCCAATACTTTGCCACAACAGAAGTAAGACTCACTGGCCTATAATTCCCTGGAAGGTCTCTCTTTCCCTTCTTGAACAATGGGACCACATTCGCTATCCTCCAGTCCTCCGGAACCACACCCGTAACCAACGACGACCTGAAGATCAGAGCCAGAGGCTCTGCAATCACCTCTCTCGCCTCCCAGAGAATCCTAGGGTAAATCCCGTCCGGCCCAGGGGACGTATCTAACTTCAAACCCTCAAGAATATCTAGCACATCCTCCTTATCTACTTCAATACTTTCCAGTTTGCAACCCTGTATCCCAGTGTTCTCCAAAACTACATTTACATCTCCCTGCGTGAATACCGAAGAGAAATATTTGTTCAGTGTCTCTCCAATCTCTTCAGGCTCCACGCACAACTTCCCACTGCTGTCTCTGACTGGCCCTAATCTTGCCCTAACCCATCTTCTATTCTTAACATATCTAAAGAAAGCTTTAGGATTCTCCTTGATCCTATCAGCCAAAGTCTTCTCGTGTCCCCTTTTAGCTTTCCTCAACTCACTCTTTAGCTCCCTCCTGGCTAATCTATAGCTATCCATTGCACTAACTGAGCCTTCAAGCCTCATCCTGACATAAGCCTCCTTTTTCCTTTTAACCAGCGAATTAACTTTTTAGTACACCATGGTTCCCTTACTCGACCATTTCCTCCTTGCCTGACAGGGACATACTTATCAAGGACTCGCAGTAGCTGCTCCTTGAATAAGCTCCACATTTCAGATGTTTCCAGTCCCTGTAGTTTCCTAGTCCAACCTATGCACCCTAATTCCCTCCTTATGGCCTCATAATTACCATTCCCCCAGCTATAACTACTGCCCCCCGCTTCATGCCTATCCCTATCCATCACTAAGGTGAACGTAACCGAATTGTGGTCATTATCACCAAAATGTTCACCAACTTCCAAGCCTAACACCTGGTCTGGCTCATTGCTCAGCACCAAATCCAATGTAGCCTCACCTCTAGTCGGCCAGTGCAAGGTCTTAAACTATCTATTTAGAGACACTAGGGGCAGTCAGCATGGCTTTGTGAGTGAAAATCGTGTCTCAAATTTGATTGAGTTTCTTGAAGGGTAGCCAAAAAGATGAGGGCAGTGCAACTGATGTTGTCTACATGGACTTTAGCAAGGCCTTTGATAAGATACCGCATGGTATGTTGTTGCATAAGGTTAAATCTCATGGGATCCAGGGTGAAATATTAGCTTGACGACAGAAGCCAGAGGGTAGTTGTAGAGGATTGTTTTTCAAACTGGAGGCCTGTGGTCAGCGGTGTGCCTTAGGAATTGGTGCTGGGTCCACTCTTATTTTTCACTTATATTAATGATTTGGATGAGAATATAGGAAGCATGGTTAGAAATTTGCAGATGACACCAAGGTTGGTGACATAGTGTACAACGAAGAAGGTTGTCTCCAATTGCAATGCGATCTTGATCAATTGGGCCAGTGGGCTGATGAATGTTTAATTTAGACAAATGCAAGATGATGCATTTTGGTAGACTGAATCAGGGCAGGACTTACTCAGTTAATGGTAGGGCACTGGGGAGAGTTACAGAGCAAAGAGATCTAGGGGTTCATGTTGATAGCTCCTGGAAAGTGAAGTCACAGGTGTTCAGGGTGGTGAAGAAGGCATTCAACATTCTTGGTTTCATTGGTTAGAACACTGAATACAGGAGTTGGGACATCTCGTTGAAGTTGGAAAGCCACACTTGGAATACCATGTCACGCTATTATAGGAAAGATATTATTAAACTGGAAAGAGTGCAGAAAAGATTTACTAGGATGCTACCAGGACTTGATGGTTTGAGTTATAAGGGGAGGCTGGATAGACTAGGACTTTTCTCGCTGGAGCATAGAAGGCTGAGGGGTGATCTTATAGAGGTCTATAAAATGATGAGAGGCATAGATAAGGTAGATAATCAATATCTTTTCCCAAAGGTAGGGGAATCTAAAACTAGAACGCATAGGTGAGAGAGGAGAGACAGAAAAGAGTCCAGAAGGGCAACTTTTTCTCACAGAGGGCGGCGAGTGTCTGGAACAAACTGCCAGCAGTGGTTACAATTTTCTTTTAAAAAGCACTTAGACGGTTATATGGGTAAAGATGGGTATAGAGGGATATGGGCCAAATGCGGGCAATTGTGATGAGCTTAGAGCTTTAAAAAAAGAGAGGCTGCATGGACCAGTTAGGCCGCATGGCCTGTAACTATGCTGGAAAACTCTATGACTCTAATAGCACCGAAACAGTACAGCAAACCCTGTTGAAAGTATATCATGGTTCAGTCCTACAAGCAAAGATAAGATAATCAATTTAATTGGAAATTTTTCTTTATGGAAAGGAATAGGGGAAATGATAGTGAGATTCTGTCAAAGATGTTTGCAGTGCACCCAAATGAAACCAAGTTGTTATTGCAGAGTTAAAATGGGGAATCAGCTAAGACCCAAAGGATTTTACAGGACCACTACTGAGAGCAAAAGGGAGTTTTAGGGAATTGAGTACTGTTTAGTCATTATTGATCAGTTCACTCAATGAGTTGAAGCGTTCCCATGTAAAGATGCCACAGCTAAAACTACAGCTTTCTTATGAGATAATGGGGAATGCCTCTTTAGTTAGACTCAAACCAGGGAATCTATTTCACAGGAAGAGTTTTGAGAGAGGTTTATCAAATGTTAGGGATAAAACTAAGGTTTATATACTATATCACATACAAAGCTCAGGAATGATAGAATGAATTAATTGAACACAGAAAAATAATTTAGCCAAGGCCATTTTAGAAGAAGGAAACAATTGGGTACAGGCCTTGCCTGTAATATTATTACAAGAAAGAGCTACTCCATCCCGAAGAACAGGATTAACCCGTTTTGAATGGATAACTAGAAAGACAATGCATCTTCCACAGGATGTATAACAGGGGTAGGAGAACTTGAGGTTGGCAGAGAAGCAGTATTTCACTGTATGAGAGATTTAGTAGACCATTCACATACTATCAAAACTCAGGTGTTCTTCATTATAGAGATTGAGGAAATTGACAGAGGAGAATAAATTACTTTCACCAGGGATAAAGTAATGTTTAATCTCATGACACATAAAAAAGGGCTAGGGATCCAATGGGAGGGGTCTTTAATGTAATTGTCACAGGACAAACATGTCCCCTAATTGATGAGAAATACTGTCCGCAGTGGCGAAACTGGACACAGATGAAACTATATTCTAATGAGCACTCCAGCAATAATGGAATTGTCCCAAGAATGGATAATTTTGTAGAATAGGAGATCATCATCGCTTTTGTAGCTGCATTATTGATAATAGGGTTAATTTAGATTTGCGGACAAGTTAGTGATGCATGTGATAAGGGAATATCGGTGATCATGGGTGATTTTAATCTGCACATAGATTGATCAAATCAAATTAGCCACAATGTTGTACAGGAGAAATTCTTGGAGTGTATACAAGATAGTTTTCTTCAGCAATATATAGAGGAACCTACTGGAGAGCAAGCCATCTTTTACGTAATGAGTACTATGTAATGAGAAGGGAATCATTGCCACTCTAGCTATACAAGACCCCTTGAGATGAGTGACCATAGCATCATAGAATTTTTTTATCAAGGTGGAAAGTGAAGTAGTTGATTTGGAGACTAGGGTGCTGAATTTTAAGAAAGGAAACTATGAGGATATGAAGCATGAGTTGGCCTTGATAGATTGGGGAGAGTTACATTAAGGGATGACTGTGGATAAACAATGGCAAACATTGAAAGAACTCGTGGGGGATCTGCTTCAACTGTTTAATCCCATCTGGCACAAAAACAAAATGGCTACGAGGTCCAATCTATGGCTTACAAAAGAAATTAGGGAGAGTATCCAATCTAAGGAAGAAGCATGCAGATTAGCCAAGAAAAATAATAGGTCTGAGGATTGGGAGCAGTTTAGAATTCAGCAAAGAAGGATCAAGGGATTGATTGAGGAGGGGAAAATACATTGCAAATGTAAGCTTGCAGGGAACGTAAAGATTGACACTTTTTGTTTCTACAGATATGTGAAGAGAAAGAGACTGGTGAAGTCTACAGACTACAGACATGCTGCTACAGACAGAAATGGGGGACAGCATAATACGGGACAAAGAAATAGCTGAGCATCTGAATACATACTTTGGTTCTATCTTCTCAAACAAGGTCACAAATCAGATGCCAGAAATGTTGGCGAATGCAAGATTTAGTGAGAGGGAAGAACTGAGAGAGATCAATATTAGTAGAGAAATGATACTGGGAAAGTTCATGAAATTGAAGGTGGTTAAATCCTTAGGGCTTGATGATCTATATCCCAGAGTACTTAAGGAAGTAGCTCTAGAAATAATAGATGCATTGGTGGTCATCTTCCAGGATTCTATAGACTCTGGAACAGTCCTTGCAGATTGGAGAGTAGTGAACATCACTCCAATATTCAAAAAGTGGGATAGAGAAGAAACAGAGAATTATAGACCAGTAAGCTTATCAGTAGTGTGGAAAATTCTCAAACCCATTATCAAGGAATTGATAGCAGAACATTTAGAAAGCAGTGGCAGAATCAGTGTAGTTTTATGAAGGGGAAATCATGCTTGACAAATCTGATGAAATCCTTTGAAGATGTAACTAGTTGTGTTGACAAGGGGGAACTAAAGGTATATTTGGACTTTCAGAAAGTGTTTGACAAAATCCTGTAAAAGAGATTATTGTGCAAGATTAAAGAGGATACAAAATTGGCTTCTTGACAGAATAAGAAGTCTGACAACACCAGGTTTAAGTCTTTAAGAATTGAATAGCAGGTTAGGTGTAAAGATTCACATTCTAATCAGTAATCTGAAAAATGTGTTGTTAAATGTACTGTCTGAGGCTAGAACTCTCCATTCACCTGACGAAAAGAGATACCTCGAAAGCTTGTGAGTTTACTATCAAATAAATCAGTTGGACTTAAACCTGGTGTTGTCAAACTTCTTACTGTGTTTACCCCAATCCAATGCCGGCATCTCCACTTCTTGACAGAAGCCAGAGGGTGTGCCTGTAGAAAGTTGTTTTTTAAACTGGAGGCCTGTGACCAGTGATATGCCTCAGGGATCATAGAACATAGAACAATACAGCACAGAACAGGCCCTTCGGCCTTCGATGTTGTGCCGACCAAAATAAAAAGCAATGCCCCTCCTAACTAAACCATTCCCTTCTCATCCATATACTTATCAACTAACCTCTTAAACGCCACCAAACTTGGCGCATCTACAACAGCTGCAGGCAGGGCATTCCACTCCCTAATCACTCTTTGAGTAAAGAACCTACCTCTGATATCCGTCCTATAACTCATACCCCTTAATTTAAAGCTGTGTCCCCTCGTGCTAGCTTTCTCCATCCTAGGAAAAAGGCTATCACTGTCCACCCTATCTAAACCTCTAATCATCTTATATGCTTCAATAAGATCCCCTCTTAGCCGCCTCCTTTCTAACGAAAACAACCTCAAATCCTTCAACCTCTCTTCATAGGACCTGCCCTCCATACCAGGCAACATCCTGGTAAACCTCCTCTGTACCCTCTCCAATGCCTCCACATCTTTCTTATAATGTGGGGACCAGAACTGCACACAATACTCCAAGTGCGGCCGCACTAGAGTTTTGTACAGTTGCAACATGATGCTGCGGCTCCTAAATTCAATCCCCCTACCAATAAAAGCTAAGACTCCATATGCCTTCTTAACAACTTTATCCACTTGACTGCCTACTTTCAGGGATCTATTGACACATACACCAAGATCCTTCTGTTCCTCAACACTATTAAGAGCCCTACCATTAGCCCTATACTCTACACATTTATTGTTCCTGCCAAAGTGCATTACCTCACACTTTTCCACATTAAACTCCATTTGCCACCTCTCGGCCCAGCTCTGCAACTTGTCCAAGTCACTCTGTAACTAAAACACCCCTCTTCACTATCTACCACACCACCAACTTTAGTATCATCTGCAAATTTACTGATCCATCCCTCAATACCCTCATCCAGATCATTTATAAAAATTACAAACAGCAGGGGCCCCAAAACAGACCCCTGAGGCACACCACTCGTCACCGAACTCCACGATGAATATCTCCCATCAACCACCACCCTCTGTCTTCTATCTGCCAGCCAATTTCTAATCCAATTAGCTAAATCACCCTCTATTCCACACATCTGCATTTTCTGTAGAAGTCTTCCATGGGCCACCTTATCAAAAGCCTTACTAAAGTCCATATATACTACATCAACCGCCTTACCCCCATCCACCTCTCTGGTCACTTTCTCAAAAAACTCAATGAGGTTAGTAAGGCATGACCTACCCTTCACGAAACCATGCTGACTATCCCCAATCAATTCATTTCTCTCTAAATAACTATAAATCCTATCCCTAATAATTCTCTCCAATACCTTGCCCACCACAGAAGTAACTGTGGATCAGTGCTGGGTCCACTGTTATTTGTCATTTATAGTAACGATTTGGATGAGAATATAGGAGGCATGGTTAATAAGTTTGCAGATAACTCTAAGATTGCTGGCATAGTGGACAGTCAAGAAAGTTATCTCCAATTGCAACAGGATCTTGATCAATTGGGGCAGTGGGCTGAAGAATAGCAGATGGAGTTTAATTTAAACAAATAGAGGTGATGCATTTTGGTAGATTGAACCAGATCAGGACTTACTTACTTAATGGTAGGGTGATGGGGAGAAAACAAACAAAGACATCAAGGGACTATAATCCTAACCCTTGAAAAGTGGAGTCACAAGTGGACAGAGTGGTGAAAAAGGTATTCATCATACTTGATTTCATCAGTCAAAACACTGAATGCAGGAGTTGGAATGTCTTGTTGAAGATGTACAAGACATTGGTAAAGCCACACTTGGAATATTGTGTGCAATTCTGGACACCCTATTATAAAAGGATATTATTAAACTAGAAAGAGTACAGAAAAGATTTACTAATATGCTACCAGGACTTGATGGATTGAGTTATAAGGAAAGACTGGATAAACTGGGACTGTTTTTTCCCTGGAGCATAAGAGGCTGAGGGGTGACCTTATATACGTCTATAAAATAATGAGTGGCATAGATCAGCTAAATAGCCAATATCTTTTCCCAAAGGTAGGAAAGTCTAAAACTAGAGGGTGTAGGTTTAGGGTGAGAGGGGACAGATACAAAAGTGTCCAGAAGGGCAATTTTTTCACACAGAGGGTGGTGAGTGTCTGGAACAAGCTTCTAGAGGTAGTAGTAGAGGTATCTTCTAAAAAGCATTTAGATAGTTACATGGGTACGACAGGTATAGAGGGCTATGAGCCAAATGCGGGCAATTGGGATTAGCTTAGGGGTTTTAAAAAAAAGATAGCATGGACAAGTTGAGTTAAAAGATCCTTTCCATGCTGAAAACCTCTATGATTCTATGCATGGGATTGGAGGAAGTGTAATGAAACGTACCGAAAACCAGTGGCTGAGAAGAAACAAAGAGTAAGAATTAATGGGCGCTTTTCAAATTGGCAGGCAATAACTTAGTGGGTGCCACAGGGATCGGTGCTGGGGCGCCCCAGCTATTCACAGTATATATTAATGATTTAGATGCAGGAACAAAATGTAACATCTCAAACTTTGTACATGATACCAAGTTGGATGGGAGGGTGAACGGTGATGAGGATGTAGAGATTCTTTAGCATGATCTGAACAGGTTGGGTGAGTGAGCAAATCAATGACAGATGCAGTATAAGTTGGATAAGTGTGAGGTTATTCACTGTGGAAGCAGAACAAGATGGCAGATTACCACCTGAGTGGCTGTAAATTGGGAGAGGGAAATGTGCAACAGGACCTGGGTGTCCTTATGCACCAGTCACCGAAGGGGAGCATGCAGGTGTAGCACACAATAAAAAAGGCAAATGATATGTTGGCCTTTATTGTGAGAGGTTTTGAGTACAAGAGCAGCAATGTGTTGTTGCAACTACACAGGGTCTTGGTGAGGCACACCTAGAGTACTGTGTGCAGTTTTGGTCTCCTTTCCTAAGAAAGGATCATCTTGCTCTCTGAGTGCAGCGAAGGTTTGCCAGGCTGATTCCAGGAATGGTGGGACTGATGTATGAGGGGAGATTGATTAGGTTAGGATTGTTTTTGCTGAAATCCAGATGAATGATGGGGGAATCTCAAAGACTTATAAAATTCTAACAGGTCTAGATAGGATAGATGCAGGGTGGATGTTCCAAATGGTTTGGGAGTCCAGAACTAGGGGTCACAGTTTGAGGATTCAGGGTAGGCCATTTAGGAAGGAGATGAGGAGACATTTCTTCACCCAAAGAGCGGTAACCTTGTAGAATTCATTACCACAGGAAGTAGTGGATGCCAAAACAATGAATGTATTCAAGAGGCTGCTGGAAATCGCACTGGGGTCAAATGGGATCAAAGATTATGACGAGAAAGTAGGATTAGCTATTGAGTTGGATGATCAGCTATGATTGTAATGAATGGCGGAGCAGGCTCAAAGGGTCAAATGGCCTCCTCCTGCTGCTAAGTTTCTATACATGAGTTATTGGATTAGACCAGATTATGGCACTGGGGAATTAGGATAATATTAGAATAGAAGAAAGGGACATGATTTAGTTAAAATGATACAAACTCAAGTGTCTCAGGCACCTTGTTTGTGTTCACAGATTTGTACAACGATATTTAGAAAACTGTAGTCAGCATAACATTAGAATCAACAATCTAGCTCCTAGGCTCTAAGTTAACAAAATTTTACGAGATTCCACCAGCTGGCTGGCAGATGAGTCGGTCAGCTCTGTGTGGCCTTACTGCCAGCCTCTTGCCTGCCCTAACCCATCTCCATTTTTATAGCAACAAGATACAAGATCAGGCCTGTCTATCCACCACCCCCCCCCCCACCAGTGGTGGTTCATAAATGGCCAATGCTACTCAAGTCTTCATCTCTGTCTATAATATCCAGAGATATGTCCCCTACATGTCTTAGGACACTTATGGGCAACTTAGTATTGCCAATCCATCTAAACTGCAATTCTTTACATTGTAGAGAAAATTTTGTTGACCTAGGATCTACAAAACTGTACCCCTGGTTTAGGAATGGTGATCAACTGCTTTCCCTTAGGGAATAAAAAAGAATCAGATGCAAATTTTTTGCACATCATGACTCTTTAATTGGATTTGAGGTTTCAGAATCTGGCATCTGCTTATCGACTCAGCTGCAGCAGTATCAAGTAAAGAAACAAAAAATGTGTTTAGAGAAGCTGTACTTGGGAAAAGCAGGATCAAGGGGAAACAGAAAACAATGAAGATGAACAAAAGAGATAAACCTAAATCCTGTTGGGAGAGAAGAGCAGAACTTCATCAAAGTGGGCATTCCTAGAATATTTCTGCTTGACATTTCGATCATTTTCAGCTTTTATTTCAGATTTCTAGCATCATTTTGTTTTTGCGTCCATCATAGAATCATAGAATCCCTACAATGCAAAAGGAGGCCATTTGATCCATTGAGTCTGCACTGACCATAATCCCACCCAGGCCCTATTTCTGTAATCCCACACATTTATCCTGGTAATCCCCTGACACAATGGCCAATCAATGTAACCCACACATCTTTGGATCGTGGGAGGAAACTGGATCATGCGGAGGAAACTCACGCTGACATAGGGAGAATGTACAAACTCCATACAGACAGTGACCTGAGGTCGGAATTGAACCCAGGTCCCTGGTGCTATGAGGTAGCAATGCTGACCACTGCTAATCATAGCTGGAGGCTGGATCATAGACCACAGAGAACATCTGAATACTTTTTAAAGCTTGAGAGATTTCTAACATGATCTGCTGTAAGTGGCATGGTTGGGAAAGAGAAAAACAGCAGGAGTTCCTGTGCCTGATTCCTACTGGAAGTCCATGTGGTTGAAAGTTGAGGGAGTAGCTCATCTCTCATGTCTTCTTTAACTGAATCACTCTGTCAGGACTTACTTCCAATACCCAAAATCAACAGTTACACACAAAGAGGGTAATACGTGCTTCTCAATTCTGAAATGACATATGATGCACATGGAGTCTGTAAACTCAATGGATGGGGATGGGGGGGTGGAATAGATGGAAATAGGAAACAGAATAAACACAACGCATCACATTGTATTTTGATAAAGATGTATCAGTTTCCCCAAACCATAATAAGCTTAGAAACACAGGAAGTTTGCTTATTCATTAAGTTTCTGCCTTGCTCCATTTTCTCAGTCCAAGAATAATTTGCGGACTCAGAATTGATTTGAGTAATTTGTCGAAATGCCTACCTGCAGATGTCTGTTTAAACTTTTCGCTTTTCTTCTTCCTCCATTTCCATGGTTTAAACAGCCTTCCTAGTGTAGCAAATTTGCTTCTTCTTCTGATAGGTGGTGTGTGAGTACCTGGGACCAGTGACTCAGAACGCATTGCAGCCAGTCTTTCTACTTCTTCAGCTGAATTGAGGAACACAAGAGAAAGTTCAATAACGTGATGACAGAACACTTAATAAAGCTACTTTCCATCACTCTCATTGTCATTAATGTTTCAACTGTAAATTACTGTTGGAAATTTCCCAAGAAAGCTAACAGCCCACAAAATGAAAAAAAACTTACCTGCTGGGTTCATTTACTGTGTCACTCTTTCTAGAAACTATCTGCTCTCTGCAATTTCCATCTTCTTGTCTCTACGTAAGTGCATTTCTTTCTGAATGCACTTGAGAGACAGTGTTATTCTTTAAAATGTCATTGCACTTACATGCTATTGCTTCTTTTCACTGTAACTTTATCATTGGGTTACCAAGAACTGTACATCATAAAAGTTTTACAATAGACATGAAGTGACAGTCACTGAGAAAGCTGGTATTCTGAGTTAGCAATGACTCCCTAATCAAGACATTCATTGTAAAGGATGTATTTTTAAATAGTGAACTGCAAAAGATACAGCATCATGTTATCAGCCTCTTCTGCCTGCAAAGTCTCTGGATCAGCTGCTATCAAACCTTGTTCTGTAGGGTGGGCTGCTTCAAGAAATCATGCAGGTGCGGGTTAATAGAAATATGTAAATATAACAGAAGTGGTGGTCTTAAGGAGTATCTTGATGGCACTTATATCTCTGCAAAATATGATTGAAATAAATTTTAAAAACTTACTTAATTGATTTGCCTTTTAATTTAATTTAGCAGACTCTTAGGAAGCAATTTTCTGACCTGTGGCTGGCAAAATAGTGTGTGAGCCTAAAAGCCAATTTCCACGCCTGACACCAAATAGTTTGCAATCTTCCTTGTGCCTTTCCATTGACACAAACTGCATCATGCCCAGAAAGGGCAGAGCTGATTAGCATATTCAAAATAGCATTTAAATATGCATAGCCCAGTCTCCAAGCTCTCAGCCCTTGGTGCAAGGTGGGTGAGAATCATGACTAGTCTCCACTCATGGAGACGAAGCGTGATGGCCATACTACAGGAGCTCAGAGGCCATTGATGCCCCCGGGTGATCAGTGACATGGCTGGGTAGTGCTCATCTGGCACTGCCCACCTGGCATGCTGGCAGTGCCCATCTGACACCAGTTGGGCATTCCCAGTGTGCCAGAGCAGTGTCAAGGGTTGGGGCACGAGGGGAGCATGTCAGGGGTCATAAAAGAGGACCAACTGGCTGAGCCCCAATGTCAGCGATCCATATTAGGGAGAAGGTGGGGAAAGATGCTGCCAACGTAGTAGAGTGGGCTAGAGTCCCAATGTCCATTGTGGGTGGGGGGAGGGGGTCCCATAATGCATTGCTCGATAGGGGCACTCTTCCAACACAACACCTAATTGCTTTGCACCTGGGTTACTAGTGTGTTTAGGCCCCACTATTCCCAGAACCGGTATGCAAGTCACCGCTTTCCCAAAAGATGTCTAAGTGTGGGACAACTGCGACCGGACAATTCTCCAGTTTTCTCACAGCTCCGACTATCAGATATTTTTTGGGAAAGTCACAGCCTTAGCTGTAATAATGCACTGAGCCACAATTCCTGAGTAATAAGTAGGGAAATTTCCCACTTTATTGTGCCATGAGAAGATACAACAGCCCCAGGCACAGTGCTGATGGAACAGAACAGAGACAGGCTCACGTCTCTGGATCATGTTGCCAGTGTGTAATTTCTGGGATTTCAAGTTCACGTAACTGGGCTTGGACCTGTTGGAAACCAAACACCAATACTTTGGTGGTTAAAATCAAGCCATTGCACACATTAATGCATCAGCCTGGTAAACAATTATTTTAGCAACATGAAGTTACCACCTATCATATTGAGATGAAATCAAAAATGCATCAAGTGCATCAACATTCAGAAAGTTAAAAGATATGTACATGATACCAAGCTGAGGCCGTTTGTCAAAATTAGTTGAGAGCTGTTTGAAGGTGTTTATTCATCCTGTAGAAGGTATTCAATCAAAATCATCAAAAGATGTTGGGCAAAAAAAATTAAATAAGGACTGTTAATGGGCATGGTGACTGAGACTGTCAAGGAATTGGGGCATGTTGGCAAAATGCTAGCACTGCCACAAAATCCATCTAATTGGGATTTAACTATTTAAATCATCTGCTGTCTTGTGCAGTTAGCAAGTAATTCGCTTTCAAAGCCATCTCTGGGAGACCTGGATGGTGGTGGGAATGTTTTAAAATCATCTCACACGGCTTCCCCCCATTTTTCCCCCCTGAACAACCACTTTCACTCTAATCATCATGTCTGAACCTGAAGTCCTCAGCTGGCAAATGTTGGAAAGTATACATTCTAATATGCTACATTTTGAAAGTACAGGTAGAATCATACATTGCAAAAGAGGCCCTTTGGCCCATCAAGTCTGCACCAACATGTGAGAAATACCTGACCTCCACCTAATCCCATTTACCAATACTTGCCCCATAACCTTGGAAGGTAAGATGTGCCTCCTGCTCATCCAGGTACTTCTTAAAAGGATGTGAGGCAATTCGCCCCTACCACCCTCCCAGGCAGCACATTACAGACCACTGCCACCTGCTGGGTTAAAAAAAGTTTTTCATCACATCCTCTCAAATTTCCTGCCACTCACCTTGAACTTGTGTCCCTCGTGACTGACCTTTCAACTGAGAGGAATAACTGCTCCCTATCCACTCTGTCCATGCCCCTCATCATCTTGTATACCTCAATCAATCAAGTCGTCACTCAGTCTTCTCTATTCCGGCAAAAATAATCCAAGCCAATCTCTTCATTTTCCAGATACAACAGTGACTTTTGAGGGGTATCTTGACAAATATATGAATAGAACATAGAACATAGAACATTACAGTGCAGAACAGGCCCTTCAGCCTTCGATGTTGCGCCGACCAATTAAGAAAAAGCAATGACCCTCTAACCTAACCATTCCCTTCTCTTCCATAAACTTATCTACTAACCTCTTAAACGCCCCCAAACTTGGCGCATCTACAACTGCAGCAGGCAGGGCATTCCATACCCTTACCACCCTCTGGGTAAAGAACTTACCTCTGACATCTGTCCTATAACTACCACCCTTTAATTTAAAGCTATGTCCTCTCGTGCTAGCTTTCTCCATCCCAGGAAAAAGGCTATCACTGTCCACCCTATCTAAACCTCTAATCATCTTATATGCTTCAATAAGATCCCCTCTTAGCCGCCTCCTTTCTAACGAAAAAAACCTCAAATCCTTCAACCTCTCTTCATAGGACCTGCCCTCCATACCAGGCAACATCCTGGTAAACCTCCTCTGTACCCTCTCCAATGCCTCCACATCTTTCTTCTAATGCGGGGACCAGAACTGTACACAATACTCCAAGTGCGGCCGCACTAGAGTTTTGTACAGTTGCAACATGACGTTGCGGCTCCGAATAGGATGGGAATAGACGGATATGGTCCTTGGAAGAGTAGGGGGTTTTAGTTTAGCTAGACAGCATGGTCAGTGTGAACTTGGAGAACTGAAAGGCCTGTTTCTGCGCTGTTATTTTCTTTGTTCTTTGTTATAGAATCAGAATGAGTAGTGGTCAAGAATAACAAGTGGCAGAAAATGTTGGTGGGAGTATATTGTAGACGTTTTCTAATCACAGGGACTGCACAGTGGCAAGCACTGCTGCCTCACAGCACTAGGGACTGTGGTTCAATTTTGCCCTAGGGTCACTGTCTGTGTGGAGTTTGCATATTCTCCCTGTGTCTGTGTGGGTTTCCTCCGAGAGGTCCAGTCTCTTCCCACACTCCAAAGATATGAGGGTTAGGTGGGTTGGCCATGCTAAATTGCTCCTTAGTGTCACGGCGATTAAATATGTGGGGTTATGAGGCTAAGCCCTGGATGCGATTTTTGTCGGTGCAGGCTTGATGGGTCGAATGGCTTCTATATTGCACTATAGGGATTCTATTCTAATAGTGGTTATACCATTGGAGAAAACATTGAGCAAGGAATAATTGGAATATGTATCAAAGACACTGTAATAATCATGAAGATCTTTAATTTTCACATGTATTAGAAAAATTAAGTTGGCAAAATTAATCTGGAAAATGGGTTTGTAGAATATTTTCACAACAGTTACCCAATTCACTGTGGAGCCAAGGAATTAAGTTATTTTAGATCCAGTTTTGTATAATGAGACAGAGTTAATTGGTAACCTTACAATAAAAGATCCTATGGGGAAAAAAAGTCATCATAATACAATTGAATTCCATGGTAAGTTTGAAAATACAGGAAGAAGTTTCACAACACCAGGTTAAAGTCCAACATGTTTATCTGGTAGCATAAGCCACTAGCTTTTGGAGGGCTGCCCCTTCATCAGGTGAGTGGGAGTTCTAATAGAGCATAGAACATTACAGCGCGTACAGGCCCTTCAGCCCTCGATGTTGCACTGACCAGTGGAACCATTCTAATATTATCCAAATGCCTATCCACTGACTATTTGAACGCCCTTAAAGTTAGCAAGTCCACAACTGCTGCAGGCAGGGGATTCCATGCCTTTACTATCCTTTGGGTAAATAACCTATCTCTGACATCTGTCCTATAACTACCACCCCTTAATTTAAAGCTATGTCCCTTCATGTTAGTCATCACTATCTGAAGAAAAAGGCTCTCACTGTCCACCCCATCTAACCCTCTGATCATCTTGTATGCTTCTACTCATGAACAGTGCACATAAAGACACAAACTCAATTTACAAATAATGGTTGGAACGTGACTGTTTATAGGTAATCAAGTCTTAAAGGTACAGACAACGTGTGGAAAGAGGATTAAGTCACCAGCCTGGACAGTTAGTAAGATTTTGCAAGTCCAGGCAAGTTGTGCAGGTGACAGATAGTGTGACATGAACCCAAGAACCCGGTTGAGGCCATCCTTATGTGTGTGGAACTTGGCTATCAGTCTCTGCTCAGTGGCTGTGCATTGTGTGTCATGAAGGCCATCTTGAGGAATGCTTACCTGAAGACCAGAGGCCGAATGCCCGTGACCACTTAAGTGCTCCCCAACAGGAGAGGAATACTCTTACCTGGTGATTGTCGAGTGGTGTTTATTCTTCCGAAGTAGCGTCTGCACGGTATCCCTAATGTACCATGTCTCAGGACACCCTTTCCTACAGCGTATCAGATAGACAACGTTGGCCGAGTTGCAACTGTACGCAGCAAGTAATTGGTAGATGGTGTCCTCACGTGAGATGATGGCACCAATTTCGATGATCTGGCATGTCTTCAGAGGGTTGTGAGGTGTCATATTCACCATTCTCCTCGTAGTTTGCTGTGGATAATGGTCTGTTTGAGATTGTGTTGTTGTTTGAAGGTAAGAAGTGCAGGTATGGGGATGGTCTTGGCGAAATACTCGTCTTCATCAATGACATGTTGAAGGCTCCGGAAAAGATATCATAGCTTGTCTGCTCTGGGAAAGTAGTGAATGACAAAGGATACTCTGTCTGCTGTGTACAATGTTTGTCTTCTGAGGAGTTTGGTGCGGTTTTTCGGTGTGGCGCATCGGAACTGTCGATTGATGAGTCAAGCGCCATATCCTGTTCTTATGAGGGCATCTTTCAGCATCTGGCAGTGTCTGTTGCATTCCTCCTCATCTGAGCAGATCCTGTGTATACAATGGGCTTGTCTGAAGGGAATGGTTTCTTTAATGTGTTTAGAGTGGAAGCTGGAGAAGTGGAACATCGTGAGGTTATCCGTGTGCTTGCAAAACAGTGAAGTGCTGAGATAACCATCCTTGATGGAGATGCATGTGTCCAAGAATGCAACTGATTCCCGAGAGTAGTCCATGGTGAGTCTGATGGTGGGGTGGAACTTGTTGATATCATCATACAGTTGTTTTAGTGATTATTCACCATAAGTCTAAAGGCAGAAAATATCATCGACATATCTAGTGTATAGCATTGATTGATGGTCCAAAGGGGTGAAGAGGTCTTGTTCGAACCTATGCATGAAGATGTTGGCATATTGAGGTGGATATTTGGTCCCCATGGCTGTTCCATGTATCTGGATGAAGAACTATTTGTTGAAGGTGAAGACATTGTGGTCCAGGATGAAGCGGATGAATTGTAAAAGTGCATCTGGAGATTGGCGGTTGCCGGCGTTGAGTATTGAGGCAGTTGCAGCAATGCCATTCTTGTGGGGATGCTGATTGTACAGTACTAAGACATCCATTGTGACAAAAAATGGATTTCCTGGTTCAACTGCTCCATGTGTGCTGAGTTTCTGTAGGAAGTCCATTGTGTCATGACAAAAGCTGGGGGTTCTTTGTATAATGGGTTTCAGAATGCCCTCGGCATAGCTACAGAGGTTCTCGCACAGATCCTATTGCCCGGTACAATGGGATGGCTGGGTGTGTTTGCCTTGTGTACCTTCGGAAGGCAGTAGAGATCTCCAGTGTGAGGAGTACGTGGGGTGAGAGCACAGAGGGTGCTCTTCAATGCCCTTCAGAGGACTCTCTGTGCTCTCATTCCACGTATTCCCTGCGTACTCTCCGGCTACGTTGAGGGCATCCTGAAACCCATTGTACAAAGAACCCCGCAGCTTTTGTCGCGATACTACAGACTTCTTACAGAAACTCAGTACACATGGAATAGTTGAACCAACAGCACTCTTCATCATAATGGATGTCTCGGCGCTCTCAGCATCCCCTACAATAATGACATTGCTGCAACTACCTCAGTACTCAACGCTGGCAACTGCCAACCTCCAGATGCAATTTTATAACTCATCCACTTCATTCTGGATCACAACGTGAAGAACAACCAGTTCTTCATCCAGACACATGGAACAGCAATGAGGACCAAATTTGTATCTTAGTATGCCAACATCTTCATGCACAGGCTCGAACAAGATCTTTTCACCACACAAGATCTTCAACCAATGCTATACACTAGATACTTTTCTTTCTTTGGACTCATGATGAACAATCACTGAAACAACTACATGATGACATCAACAAGTTCCACCCCACCATCAGACTCACCATGGACTACTCTCTGGAATTGGTTGCATTCTTGGACATATGCAACTCCATTGAGGATGGTTACCTCAGCACTTCACTATACAGCAAGCCCATGGATAGCCTCATGATGTTCCACTTCTCCAGCTTCCACCATAAACATATCAAAGAAGCCATCACCTATGGACAAGCCCACTGTGTACACAGGATCTGCTTAGACGATGAGGAGCACAACAGATATCTCCGGACGCTGAAAGATGCCCTCATAAGAACAGGGTATGGCACTCGGCTCATTGATCAACAGTTCTGACACACCACAGTGAAAAACTGCACGCTCAGAAGACAAACAAAGCGGACAGAGTATCCTTTGTTGTCCAGTTCTTCCCTGGAATGGAAAAGCTATGACATCTTCTCTGAAGCCTTCAACATGTCATTGATGAAGCCGAACATCTCGCCAAAGCCATCCCTATGCCTCCACTTCTTGCCTTCAAACAACTGCACAACCTCAAACAAACCATCGTCTGCAGCAAACTACCCAGTCTTCAGGAGAACAGTGACCTCGACACACACAACTCTGCCACAGTAACCTCTGTAAGATGCACCAGGTCATCACATGGATGCCATCATCTCACATGAAAACACCATCCATTCAGGTACACGGTACATACACATGCAACTTGGCCAATGTTATCCACCTGATACACTGCAGGAAAGAAAGTTCTGAGGCATGGTACATTGGGGAGACCATGCAGACGCTACGATAATGAATGAATGAAAACTGCTTGACAATCACCAGGCAAGAGTGTTCTCTTTTTATTCAGGAACACTTCAGTGGTCATGGGCATTCAGCCTCTGATCTTCAAGTAAGTGTTCTCCAAGGCGGCCTTCATGACAAACAACAATGCAATGTCGCTGAGCAGAGACTGATAGCCAAGTTCCACACGCACGAGGATGGCCTCAACCGGGATCTTGAGTTCATGTCGCACTACCTGTAACCCCTACGACCTGGTTTACAAAATCTCACTAACTGTCTGGCTGGAGACAATACACACTTTTTTAACCTATAAGTAATCCACTCTCAATTCACATTGTCTGTAGCTTTAAGACTTGATTGTCTGTAAAGACTTGTATTCCAAGCATTATTTTGTAAATCAAGTTTGTCTTTTTATGCCCTGTTTGTGAGTAGAACTTCCACTCACCTGATGAAGAGGCAGTGCTCCTAAAGTTAGTGGCTTGTGTTACCAAATAAACCAGTTGGATTTTAACCTGGTGTTGTGAGACTTCTTACTGTGTTTACCCCAGACCAACGCCAGCATCTCCACATCAAGTTTAAAAATGATAGACTTGAGCCAAAACCAAAATCCTTAAATTTAATCAAAGTCAATTACATAGAACATAGAAAAATACAGCACAAACAGGCCCTTCGGCCCATGAGTTGCACCGATCACAACTATATCTACCAATCCACAGACCTATTTATAGCCCCCTATCCCATTAGTTTCCATATATGCATCCAGAAGTCTTTGAAAAGACCACAGCGAGTTTGCCTCTACCACCTCCGACGGCAGCCAATTCCATTCACTCCCCACCCTCTGAGTGAAAAACTTACCCCTAACATCCCCTCTGTATTTGCTTCCCTGCACCTTAAATCTGTGTCCTCTCGTAGTGACCATTTCAGCTCGGGGAAATAGTCTCTGAGAATCCACCCTATCTATTACTCTCAACATTTTATAAACCTCTATCAGGTCGCCTCTCAACCTATGTCTCTCCAGGGAGAAGAGTCCCAGCTCCCTCAACCTATCTTCATAAGGCCTGCCTCCCAATCCAGGCAGCATCCTTGTAAATCTCCTCTGCACTCTCTCAATAGCTTCTACATTCTACATACATGGGTATGAAAGGAGATGTGATTAAAGTGTTTTAGGTAAATCACTTAAAAGGGATTGTAAATAAATAGTGGGAAACATTTAAATAAAGAATTCAAAATGTTCAACAGTAATACATTTCATTTAAAAAAACTCAACGAGAAAGGCCCATCTGTGGTTTACCAGGAATGTTCAGCAGAGTTTTATTAAATTGTGAAGTAGTCATAAATTGTGAAAACAAAGGAACTACAAATAAAATTTATTTATTAGTCACAAGAAAGGCTTACATTAACACTGCAATGAAGTTACTGTGAAATACCCCCAGTCCCCACCACATTCCTGTGCCTGTTTGGGTCAATGCATCTAACCAGCTCATCTTTCAGACTGTGGGAGGAAACCAGAGCACCGAGAGGAAACCCACACAAGCACACACAAACATGTGTTGTGAGAACATGCAAATTCCGCACAGACAGTGACACAAGCTGGAAATTGAACCCAGGTGCTGGCACTGTGCCACTGTGCTACCCATATATCTACGGATACAGATAGGTTATTTGAGTGGGCACAGATCTGGCAAATAAAGCATAATGTGGGAAAATGTAAAGTCATGCATTTTTGCAGGAAAAATAAAAGGCATATTACCTAAATGCTGAGAGATTACAGACCTGAGAGATTATGGAAGTATCTAGATATCCAAATGTATGAACTGCAAAAGGTTACTATGCAGCTATAGCAATTAAGAATTAAGAAAGCTAAAAGAATGTTTTTATTTAAGAGAAATTGAATGCAAAAATAGAGAGGTCATGCTTCAGCTATAAGGGCATTGGTGAAACCACATTTGGAGGATTATGTACAATACTGGTCTCTTTGTGTAAGGAAATATGTAACTGCATTAGAAGTAGATTAGATAAGGTTTACTAGATTAAGATCTGGAATGGGCAGCTTGTTTTATGAGGAAAGCTAGACAAACTAGGCTTGTACCCATTATAGTGTAGAAGACTAAGAGTCAACTTGATCAAAACATATAAAGGGCGATCTTACAAAAACATTCTAAATGCTAAACGAGCATGAAATGGGAGAAATTTGCACCTTTCTTTTGGGTGACTTAAAAATCAAATCTTACCTTATTCTGTCAAAAAGAGGCCAAACCTGTTTTGCACTAGCATGGGGAATGGGCAGGATCTAGCTCGCCTGAAAGCCAGCACGAAGGCACAGTGGTTAGCATTGCTGTCTCACAGGTCCAGTAATCTGTGTTTAATTCTTGGTTTGGGTCACTGTCTATGTGGAGTTTGCATATCTGTGTGGCTTTCTTCTGGGTGCTCTGGTTTTCTCTCACAGTCCAAAGATGTGCAGCTCAGTTTGATTGGCTGTGCTCAGTTGCCCCTTAGGGTCTACAGGGGTTAGCGCCTAGATGATCGGTGCAGATTCGAATGGCCTCCTTCTCCATTGAATGGTTTCAATGTGTTTCTATGATAGCAGCAGATGGAACAACGCTGGTGAGTTTTCCCTCCCTGGACCTAGAATACTTGTTTGTAAAATGCTACCCATACTACCTTTCATGGGACATCACCTCTGTTATCCTGGTGGCAGTTTAATCACATTCCATGCAGATATGAAGATCATGCTGCACGAAATATACACCACTAAAAATAGCTTTGAGACGAAACATTCCAAGGCCTTGCCCATCATAGAACATAGAACATAGAACAATACAGCACAGAACAGGCCCTTCGGCCTTCGATGTTGTGCCGACCAAAATAAAAAGCAATGCCCCTCCAAACTAAACCATTCCCTTCTCTTCCATCATGGCTGGGGATTTCAACCAGACCAAGCTCAAGAATGTACTACCAAGTTACCACCAATACATCTCCTATTTCACCAGAGGCCCAAATATCCTAGATCACTGCTACACAAATATCAAACATGCTTACTGCTATATTGCCCGCCCACACTTTGGCAAATCAGACCACAAGGCTGTGCTCCTACTCCCAGCTTACAAGCAAAAACTGAAGCAGAAGAATCCGTCAAAAAAAAGTTGTGCAATGTTGGTCTGAGGAATTGGATAATCTCCAACGGGACTGCTTGGAGTCGGTGGACTGGTTAGTGTTTAAAAACTCTAAGGTCAGCCTGAATGAATACGCAACTACAGTAACTGACTTTGTTAGTAAGCGTGTAGAAGACTCTGTGCGAAATAAGCAAATCCATGTTTCCGAACAGGAAACCATGGATGAACAGGGGTATCCACTGCTTGCTGAAGTCTAGGTCTGAGGTGTTCAAGTCAGGCAACCCTGATCTACATAAGAAAGCCAGATACAATCCAAGGAGATCCATCAAAGATGCCAATAGACAGTATCAGACCAAACTAGAGTCCCAGGCTAGCCACAAAGACCCCCACCAACTATGGCACGGTCTGCAAGATATAACTAGATGAAAGCATATACAGGTCACTCCTTCTTGATGAGTTCAATGCATCTTACACTGGTTTTGAGCAAGAGGTCAGTGAGAGCACACCCTCCACCCTGGAAGCCTCGGGTGAACCTATATCTGAGGTCACCATTATAGATGTCAGACTAGCCTTATCGAAGGTCAACCCACGGGAAACAACTGGCCCAAATGGGATACCTGGATGAGCATCATGATGCTGTGCAGATCAGCTGGCAGAGGTATTCACAGACATCTTCAACCTCTCTTTACAACAATTTGAGCCCCCTATCTGCTTCATTCCAGTCCCAAAGAAAAGCAAAACAGCATGCCTTTGTGTCTATCGTCCGGTGGCTTTGACCATCATCATGAAGTGCTTTGAAAGGCTAGTCACAGTACGAATCAATTTCAGCCTCCCAGACTACCTAGATCCACTACAGTTCATCTCCTGCTGCAGCAGGACCATAGTAGATACCATCTCTCTTGCCCTGCACTCAACCCTGGAATAGCTAGGTAACAAGGACCACCTCCGTCCCCCCCCCCCCCCCCCCCCCCTCCCTCCGTCCCCCCCCCCCCTCCTCCCGTCCCCCCCCCCCGTCCCCCCCCCCCCTCCCCCCCCCCCCCCTCCATTAATTGGCCAGAGCTCAGCCTTCCACACCATCATTCCTTTGAAACTCATCTCCAAACTCCATAGCCTAGCCTTCAGCTCCTCCTTCTGTGACTGGATCCTGAGCTTCCTAATCCACCAACCATAACCAGTATGGAAAGGCAGCATAATAGCACAACGGTTAGCATTGCTGCTTTAGAGCTCCAGGGACCTAGGTTCAATTCCCAGCTTGGGTCACTGTCTGTGTGGAGTTTGCACATTTTCCTTGTGTCTGTGTGGGTTTCCTCTGGGTGCTCCAGTTTCCTCCTACAGTCCAAAGATACGTAGGTTAGGTTGACTGGCCATTGCTATATTGACTGTGGATGCATAGGTTAGAGGATTAGTGGGTAAAATATGTACAGATTGTGGGTAAGGCCCTGGGTGAAATTGTGGTCATTGCAGACTTGATGGGCTGAAGGGCTTCTTTCTGCACTGTAGGGGTTCTATGAAATCTTCAACAACCTGTCCTGGTCCCCTCATGCTGACACTATAGTTAGGAAAGCCCACCAATGCCTTTATTTTCTTAGAAGTCTGAGGAAATTTGGCATGCCAGCTACAACTCTCACCGATTTTTATAGATGTACCATAGAAAGCATTCTTTCCGATTGAATTACAGCTTGGTATGGCTCTTGCTTTCCCAAGACGCAAGAAACTCCAAAAGGTTGTGAACATGGTCCTCTCTATCATGCAAATCAGCCTCCCATCCATTGACTCTGACTACACCTCCTGCTGCCTCGGCGAAGCACCAGCATAATTGAGGACTCCAGGTATCCCAGACATTCTCTCTTGCACCTTCTTCCGTCGGAAAAAAGATACAATAGTCTGAGATTGTGTCCGAACCAAGTCAAGAACAGTGTCTTCCCTGCTGCCTACTTTTGAATGGATCTATCTTCTATTAAATTAATCTTTCTCTATATCCTAACTATCAATGTAACACTGCATTCTTGCACTCTTTTATTTCCTTCTCTATGATTGGCATGCTTTGTATAGCACACAAGAAACAACACTTTTCACTGTATGCTAGTACATGTGATAATAATAATTCAAATCAAATCAGAGGGCATAATTGCATATGCTTAGATGTGAACACAATGATCTGAGAGTGTTAGCCTCCTCCAGCTATAACAAGCCTTCTTGTTGATTCCCAGGCTGATTACCATCCCCCCATGGGTCACCTGATCACCTCATCCCTTCACGGACCGATTGTGGCCAAAATCACCAGGCTCTACCTGCCTACCCCCCCAACCCCCACCTGCTCATGGACTCCCAATCTCCAGTTGCAGAGTGTGTAGAGCTTCACCCCACCACCCTCCTACCAATTAGTCCTCCCCACCTAGTCCCCAGTTGGCACTGCCCTCTCAGGCTCTACTCTGTTGGTACTGCCCAGTGCCTAATCCACAGTGCCATAATGACAGGCTGGCACTGCCAAAGGGGACCTCCACTTTCTCCGCTGCCTGACCTCCCAATGTGGCATCAATGGCTTCTGGTCCTATCGTTAATGGGGACCATAGGTGATCCTCGCCAGAGAGAGCCTTCGTCAGCAAGGCCACAGAGGCAACTGAACTCGGACAATTCTGTCTGAGCTCATGTGTAATACTGAAATGCAATTTAACATCGCATTTAAATATTGAGATCTGCCTTGTGCCTTCTTCAGGCATGAGGATTATCTTGCCTGATATCTAGTGGAGGTAAGATCGCAAGTAGTAAGAAACTGGGTGCAAATCTGATTTCTTGGCTCTTGTGATCTTACTGGCTCTTCCTGCCGGTCAATGGGTGGTAAGATTGTGATCCTAAATTCTGAGCAGACTTTTTAGGATAGATGTTGAAAGGATGTATCCTCTCGTGGTGAATCTACAACTCAGGGTCACAGGGTAGAATTTTTCACAACCCCCATGGTGTTTTTCAGTGTATGAATATCAAATTTACTATCAAGTAAATCGGTTGGACTTAAACCTGGTGTTGTCAGACTTCTTACTGTGTTTTTCAGTGGCAGAGGAGTCCTGCCATTGGCCAATGGCTGGATCTTTCAATCCCGCCACTATCAATGCCCCCATTTCCTCACCTTGAAATCCACCTCCAGTCGAACTTCAGACCTTGTGATGGCTGCATGAGTTCTGCAGCAGTGTTGTCCACATAGACTCTAGAGTGAGGCATCGGAGGAGAGCGAACTTTGTTCTGCCTAACCCCAGGTGCATCTGAGATGGTGACACCCATGGGTTGAAGGATCCAGAAGCACATGGTGTCCATTAAAATCAGCTCAGCACAGAGACAGAGATAGGTGCCAGTCTGCCCGGCAGAGTGGTGTAGAGCTCATCAACAGCAGTGCCGCAGTACTGCAGAAAGTAGTTGCATTCACCTCAGAGGAATGAGCATTCATGAGATGCAAATGATGTTCACACCACCAGCCAGCAGGAAGACCAACTCACCATTGCAACACGATTTTTTGCTGGTCAGCTTGACTTATTGGCTCCAACCAGATTCTCTCCTCTAGCCCACCACCAAACCCGTTGAGGGTGGAATGGGAGAATTCTGTCCAAAATAAGAGCTTTGCCCATTTAGGTCAGAGCTGAGGAAAATCGTTTTCTCACAGAATGTTGTGACTTTTAGAATTCTCATCCTCAAAAGGTGGTTGAGGCAGAGTTCATGAGCATCTTTAAGGCAGAGTTAGATAGATTCTTGATCAGCAAGAGAGTGAAGGTTATTGGGATAGGTAGGGAGTAATGTAAAGTTGTGGTTAAAATCAGATCAGCCATGATTTTACTGAATGGCAGAGCAGGTTCGAAAGTTAAATGGCCTATTCCTGCTCCTAATTCATATGAAATTACATTCATATTAGATGAAATAATTGGGCTTATAATTTTACAAAAATGCTAGTTAGCCTGAAGGCTGGGAAAGCATTGGAAACAGTAATACACAAGGCAACCAGAAAGTCAATAAAATGTGAAAATAGAATGAGTGTAAACTACCAGGCACGTAAAAGTATTTTTGCACAGGTCTTTAGTTCTCCGGAGGGTCATGCCATGGATATACTTCAGAAAATGCACTGGTGAACCATGAAACCATTGTCGATTTTTCTAAAAACCCATCTGATTCACTGATGTCCTTTAATGAAGCAAATCTGCCATTCTTATCTCGTTTGGCCTCCTGATTCAGATCCACAATATACGGTTGACTCTCAAGTGCCTTCTGAAATTGAGGGCAATTAAGATGGGCAATAAATGCTGGCACAGCCAGCATCGCTCACATTCCATAAATGAATTTTTTATGAAGTGTCCCCACTGTTAGAGTACCAGGGCAGAAACTCCAAGGTATGTTATGAAGCCAGACTAGAGCCCAACAATTTTTCTGTTTTGCCATTAATGTGAGGACAAGATGTTTCACTCCAGGTGCAATTCTACGGACAAAACAGTGAGCTTTTATCAAAACAAAGTTTATTTAACAGCAGAGTTGAACTATAACAAATGAATTAATTTAACTTTTAGCAATGAACAATTAACAAGACAAGATACAATTCTTAATTGCCAGAAATTCCAATCAAACAAAATTTCTCTCATAGACTTAACTCCCTCTTTATAATTAATTAGCAAAATATAAGCATATTGTTTGTGACTTAGGCTGCAGAAAGCCTCTGAAGAGAGACAGAGAAAGAAATACTTATTTCTTCTAGCAGGCCCTAACAGCAACTGCTGGTATTTTAAAATGAAAATGAAATTGAACTTTCTTGCATGTTTAGCTCCTCCCATTAATCACTGTTCCATCCATCAACCTAAACAAAAATCACATGACTTGGTATACCTAGTCTACAAAGAATAAAGAACAGAACAGCACGGGAAACAGGCCCTTCGGCCCGCGACGCCACCTTGATGTTCCCACTTCTACCCATGATCTCTGTCAGCCCTGTCTATGTTTATAGATCTGTACATTGGAATCAAATTTGAGACAATTTAGGGAGAATTTGTTTTGCCAATCAGCCTAAGAGCACATCTTTGGGATGTGGGAGGAAACCGGAGCACCCAGAGAAAACCCACACAAGCATGGGGAGAATGCGCAAACTCCCACAGACAAAGGCCCAAATCCATGTATCTGCACAGCACAGCGATAGTCACTAAGCTGTCATGTTGCCCATCAAATGGTCCAGGTCAAGCGTACACTAACGACGTGAAGCACTAGGCTACTCTCGAAAAAAATCCAAGAGCAGCCTTCTCACGACCCATCGCATATATGCCCCTTGTTAGACAACAAGGTGGACCGAAGTACCTGTAGGATAAAAACAAGTACACCAATATCATCATCTATTTACACACCTCCCAGGGACTCCCAAGGCTCATGATCCCTATTTTAAATCAGTTTTCTATACCCCTCCATTCCCATTCTGTTCATCTGCCCATCTAAGTATTTCTTAAATAACTCCAGAGTACCTGCCTTCACCACTTTACTTGGCAGTGCGTTCCATACCCCCACCACCCACTGTGTGAAAAAACTCCTTCTAGCATCCAAATTATACCTTACCCCCCTCACCTTAAGTCTGACCCCTCGTGCAATTCGAGTCCATCCGAGGAAAAAGCTTAACCCTGTTTACTCTATCTATACCCTCATAATCTTGTACACCTCTATTAGATCTCCCAGGAAAATCCCAGGAAAACCTAAATAAACAAAAAGTCAATTAAGTCTACAAAGTAACACGTTCCTAGCTAACATCAGTTATTACCCTGCATTCTCAGCACTTGAATAACATAGTTTCCCAGACAAATCGGCTCTAGTACCAAAACACTGTCTCTTAAGGCAGCCCCACCTTACATATAAAGTACATCAAAATAGCACAGTATCATCATTATCCATGCAAGGACTGCACAGGAATTGCCAGGGAGCTTTGAACTTCCGTTGGGAAATTACCCTGTGTCTAAATTCCACCTAAACTTTAATATTGAACTCAGAGACTTTGGATGGTTCCAACTCTTTCTGCATAAAGATTAGGAGTAAAACCAAATTAACTCCTGGATAACTATACTACTGCCCCCAAAGTGAAATCTTCACACCATAACAACCCTCCCAACTACCTCAATAACTGAACTATCCCATTCCCTGACTACGAAAACCCCTACCCCAACAACACCTGACTACCTGTTCCCCTCAAACCCACACTCCCCAGATATGTGAAATTCCAAAATGAGGTAATTAAATAGGAATGGAGCAGCAATTCAAAAACAATTGCCAGTTCACAGAAAACATAGCCCATTATGAAAACGTAAAAAGATGTAGCTAAAGTAACTCTTAGCTCATTAAAGGTAGAAAAAGGAGGAATTATCAGAAAGCGCAGGGAAATGGCAGAGACATTGAACAGACATTGTTTTGTCTGTCTTCACAGTGAAACATAAAAACAAACATACAAACATAACAACTTGGAATAAATGGCTCTTCGAGCGTGGTTGGCCATTCACTAAGATTGTTCTATATTCTCCTCTAACTCTAATAACCTTTATTTCCCTTACCCAAAAACAATCTTCCTCTGCATTAAAAGTATCCAGTGACCCTGTCTCCATCGCCTTTAGAGGCAGGAATTTTCAAACCCATACAACTCTCCGAGAGAAAAAAATTCTCCTCATCTCTGTCCTAAAAGGATGACCCTTAAAAGAGTATCTGTAGTTCTCAGCTCACCCACAGGAGTTATAGAGTCACATAGTGCAGAAAAGACCCTTCAGCCCATCAAGTCTACATCAACAATAACTACCACCAAAGTTGCACTCATCCTGTTTTTCAGCATTGATCCCACGTCCTTGAATATTTCAAGTGCTTCTCCAAATACTTTTTAAAGAATGTAAGGTTTCTGGCTTCCGTTACCTTCCCAGGCAGAGCATTTGGGCAGCACAGAAGCACAGTGGTTAGCACTGCTGCTTCACAGCTCCAGGGTCTTGGGTTCGATTCCCAGCTTGGGTCACTGTCTGTGTGGAATTTGCACATTCTCATGTCTGCATGGGTTTTCTCAAGGTGCTCAGGTTTCCTCCCACAGTCCAAAGATGTGCAGGTTAGGTTGATTGGCTATGCTAAAATTGCCTCTAGTGTCCTGAGATGAGCAGTTTAGAGGGATTAGCAGATAAATACGTAGGGATAAGAGAGTGGGCCCTAGGTGGGATTGTAGTTGGTGTAGACTTTAGGGCCAAATGGCTTCTTTCTGCACTGTAGGATTTCTATGATTCCTGATTCCCATCACCCTCTGAAAGAAAACATGTTTTCCCAAATTTCTGCCCTTACTCCAAAACTAGGCAGTCAAGTGGATAAAGTTGTTAAGAAGGCTTATGGAGTCTTAGCTTTTATTGGTAGGGGGATTGAATTTAGGAGCCGCAGCATCATGTTGCAGCTGTACAAAACTCTAGTGCGGCCGCACTTGGAGTATTGTGTGCAGTTCTGGTCGCCACATGATAAGAAAGATGTGGAGGCATTGGAGAGGGTACAGAGGAGGTTTACCAGGATGTTGCCTGGTATGGGGGGCAGGTCCTATGAGGAGAGGTTGAAGGATTTGAGGTTGTTTTCGTTAGAAAGGAGGCGGCTAAGGGGGGATCTTAGTGAAGCATATAAGATAATTAGAGGTTTGGATAGGGTGGACAGTGATAGCCTTTTTCCTAGGATGGAGAAAGCTAGCCCGAGGGGACACAACTTTAAATTAAGGGGTATGAGTTATAGGACGGATATCAGAGGTAGGTTCTTTACTCAAAGAGTGATTAGGAGTGGAATGCCCTGCCTGCAGCTGTTGTAGATGCGCCAAGTTTGGTGGCGTTTAAGCGGTTAGTTGATAAGTATATGGATGAGAAGGGAATGGTTTAGTTAGGAGGGGCATTGCTTTTTATTTTGGTCGGCACAACATCGAAGGCCGAAGGGCCTGTTCTGTGCTGTATTGTTCTATGTTCTATGTTCTAATCCCTCTCATGATTGACCCCTCAACCAAAGGAAACAGCTGCTTTCTATTCACTTTGCCCAGACCCCTCATAATCTTACACACCTCAAACATTTAACCTCCTCAGACTTCTCATTAAAGAAAACAATTCAAGCCTTTCTAATTTCTCCTCATAGCTCATATGCTCCATCCGAAGCAGCATCCTAGCGAACCTCCTCTCTATATCCTGTCATGCAATCACATCTTCCTATAGTGAGGTGACTAGAACTGCACACAGTGCTCCAGCTGTGGCCTAATCAATGTTCTATACAGCTCCAACAAGTTGTACGCCTTGTTTTTATATTCTATGCCATGACTGATAAAAGCAAGTGTCCAGTATGTCTTCTTAACAATCCTATTCATCTGCTCTTCTGTCTTCAGAGATCTATGAATAAATACTTCAATATCTATCTGTTCCACTGAGCCACCAAGACCTGCCATTCATTAAGTACTCCCTTGACTTATTTCTTCTTCAAAAGTACATCACCTCGCACTTGTCAGTACTATTTGCCACTATTCTGCCCATCTGACCAACCCATCCATATTTTCCTGTAACCGACGAGCTTCTTCCTCCCTATTAACTACCTGATCAATTTGTCATCTGCAAACTTGTTTACCATTCTCCCCATATTATTAGCTATAGTCCCAGCACAGAACTTTGTGATACGTCACTGGACGCCGGCTTCCAGTCACTCAAACAGCCTTCTGGCATCACCCTTTGAATCCTATCACTGAGCCAGTTTTGGATCTATTTTGCCAGGTTTCTGCGAATTGCACATGTATCAACTTCTCAATAAGTCTCCCACGTGGGACCCTGTCAAAGCCTTTGCATTTGATCACGTTTTTGAACAATTCTATCAAATCTCTTAAACATAATCTCCCTCTGACAAAGCCATGCTGACTATCCCTAATTAACCCATGAATTTCCAAGTGAAGATGAATTCTCTCCCTCAGAATTTTCTCAATAGTTTCCCTATCTCTGACCTGAGTTTCACCAGTCTGTAATTTCCTTGTTCGTCTCTACCATCTTTCTTGAAAAGTGGAACCACATTAGCCATCCTCCAGTCCTCTGGCACTTCCCCTGTTGGACTTTAACCTGGTGTAGTGAAACTTCTACTGTACTCGCCCCGTGGACAGAGAGGAATTAAGAAAGTGTGTCAGAACCCCTGCATTTTCCTATCTTGCTTCTCACACCAGCCTGTGATGTATTTCATCCAGGTCTGGCAAACTATCCATCAGTCTCCAATATCTCAGTTCCCGTGTCAAACTGTTCAAGTCATTCATAATCCTCTTTCCTGAATTCTGTACTTATGTTCTTCTTTTCCAAAGTGAAGATCAATGAGAAGTATTCATTTAACACTCTTTCAGAATTACCCTCTTGGTCTCTAATGGGCCTTACTCTTTCCCTGGTTAATGTCTTCCTTTTAATATATTAATAAAATATCTTGGGATTCTCCCTAATCCTAATTGCAAGTCCTTTTTCATGCCCCCCTTTTTGCTCTTCTAATTATTTTCTTAAATTCCTTCTTGCACTTCCTATATTCCTCTACAGTCACATCTGAATTGCTCCCTTTGAACTTGCTAAAAAGCTTTCCCTTTCTCTTCATCCATTCTTGAATTGTCCTAGACATGCAGCGTTCCTTGAATGTATTGTTACTACATTTCCCCTATAGGGGAAATGTATATGTTGGACCGCTGCCTCAGCAAAGCAGCCAGTATTATTAAGGACCCCCCATATCCCCTCTTCCACCTTCTTCCGTTGGAAAAAATGATACAAAAGTCAGAGGTCATCTACCAACCTACGCAAGAACAGTTTCTTCCCTGCTACTGTCAGGCTTTTGAATGGACTTACCTTGCTAAAATTGATCTTTCTCTACACCTTAGCTATGACTGTAACCCTATATTCTGCACTCTCTTGTTTCTTTCTTTATGAACAGTACGCTTTTTCTGTGTATCGTGCAAGAAACAATACTTTTCACTGCATACTAATACATATGACAACAATAAATCAAATTAAATTAAATCAACTTTTCCACAAGGAACTGTTCCCAGTCAACTTTGCCCAAATGCTGAGTGTTTTAATAATATCTGCCCTTTCCCCAGTCCAAAGCTGTCTTTTGCAGGCCATCTTTCTCCTTGTTCAGACTGAACTTGTCCCATACTGTGTTGTGGCTGTCATCACTAAAACATTGCCCCACATTCACAATGAACACTTATCCACCTTTGTTCCCCAAACCAGATCCAGCACTGCATCATTTTCCTTTGGGCCTTCTATATATACTCCCCTGAATACATTTCAAGATCTCTGCCTCCTCTAAACCCTTTATACTATCACTATCCCAGTTTATATTGGAGAAACTGAAATTCTGCAGCATAATTACCCAATTATTATTCTTACATACCTCAATGAATTGACTACACCTATTTCCTCCTGACTCTTTGGGTGTTACACTCCCAGTAATGTGACTGTCCCCTTTATATTCTTAAATTCTACCCAAAAAGCCTTGAATGAAATCCCTTCCAAGATATCATCTCTTCTCATTGCAGCAATTTACTCTTTAATTAAGGTGCCGTTCCACCTCCCTTTTTACAACTTTGTCTCCCCTAAAGATCCTATACCCAGAATGTTGAGTTGCCAGTCCTGCCCTTCCCTCAACTAAGTCCCTGAAATGGCTACAATATCACACCTCCTTGTGTCAATCAGACTTATCTTTTACACTCCCAGCATTAATGTAAAGACCATCCAGCCTGGCCTTACTTTCTTGACAACTGAACTCACTGTAAATTGTTACCTTTACTATGGCATGAAGTTCACTATTTTGCTAATATTCTCCCCTCCCAACAGCAGTTGGAAGAGGAAACATTCTTTCCATATCCACCTTGTCAGAATCGTTCAAGATCTTATACACAACAATCAAGTCACTCTTCTTCTAAACTCCAGTCTCTCCTGTCCATCATAAGACAACCCATTCATGCTAGCTATCAACTTAGTAAACCTTTTCTGAACTGCCTTTAGCACATTGGCATCTAAACACATTTACAGACCACACAATTTCTTCAACCAAAGAATGGTGAGCCTGTGGAACTCATTACCACAAGAAGTAGTTGATGCCAAAACACTGAATGTATTCAAGAAGCAGCTAGATATAGCACATGGGGCAAAGGGATCAAAGGTTATGGGGAGAAAGCAGGATTAGGCTATTGAGTTGGATGATCAGTCATGAACATGATGAATAGCAGAGCAGGCTTGAAGGGCCAAATGGCCTCCTCCTGCTCCTATCTCCTATGTTTCCATGATTTAAAATGATATGCAAAAGAAGCAAATGTGAAATAGTAAAATACTTTTTCATACAGCAGGTGTTTTGGGTCTGGAATGCATTGATTGGAAATATGGTAGAAGCAGGTTCAAGTGAGGCATTCAAGAGCATTATCATAGAATTGTATAGTATAGAAGAAGGCCATTCGACCCATTGAGTCTGCATTGACCACAATCCCACCCAGACCCTACCCCCATATCCTGCAAACCTACACATCTCAGGACTCTATGGGGTAATTTTTAATGAACAATTAACCTAACCCGCACATCTTTGGATATGGGAAGAAACCCATACAGACATTCTCCTATGCACATTCTCCTATGTGCAAGCTCCACAGAGACAGTGACCCAAGCCGGGAATCAAACCCAGGTCTCTGGAGCTATGAAGCCGCAGTGCTAACCACTGTGCTATTGCGCCATCCACTCTGAGTTATACCTTTCAATATTACCTTTCAAGGATTAGATGATTATTTGAACAGAAATAATATGCAGAGTTATAACAGAATCATAGAATACTGCAGTGCAAAAGATTCCTTTCAGCCAATTGAGGCTGCACTGATGCATGAAAGGTCCTGATTTGTCCATCTAATCCCACTTGCCAACACTTAGCCCATAACCTTGGCATGCCAAATACTCATCCAGGTACTTTTTAAAGGATATGAGGCATCCTGCATCCACCATCCTCTGGGTAAAAAGGTTTTTCCTCAAATCCCCTGTAAACATCCCACCCTTCACTTTTAACACCTCAATTAGGTCACCCCTCAGTCTTCTCTGCTCCAGAGAAAACAACACAAGCCTATCCAACCTCTCTTTATAACTTAAATGTTCCATCCCAGGCAACATCCTGATGAATCTGCTCTGCATCCCTTCCAGTGTGATCACAGCTTTCCTGTAATGAGGCAACCAGAACTGTGCACAGTACTCCAGCTATGGCTTTACTGAAGCTCTATAAAATTCAATCATGACCTCTCTGCTTCTGTAATCTATATCCAGACTGTTAAAGGCTAGTTTGCCATATGTCTTTTTCACATTTCTATTAACTTGCCTTTCACCTTCAGAGATCTGTAGGCAAACACGTCAAGGTCCCTTTGTTCTTCAGAACATCCCAGCGTCAGACCTTTCATACTATACTACTTTGTTAAATAACTTCCTCCACAATGTATCACCTCTCACTTTTCAGGGTTAAATTACATCTGGCACTTATCCACCTATTTGACCATCTCGTCTGTATCTTCCTGTAACACAAGACACTCAACCTCACTGTTAATCCCCACGTCAATTTTGTGTCATTGGCAAACTTACTAATCCTAGCCCTCACCGCCCCCCACATCCCCACACTGTCATCTATGTCATTTATATAAATGATGAACAAGAGGATCCCTATAGTACACCACTGATCACTGGCCTCCAGTCATTGAAGCAGCTGTCATAGAACATAGAACATTACAGCGCAGTACAGGCCCTTCGGCCCTCGATGTTGCATCGGCCAGTGGACCCTCTAACGTAAACTATTCCAATATCATCCATATGCCTATCCACCGAACATCTGAATGCCCCCAAAGTAGGTGAGTCCACAACTGCTGCAGGCAGGGCATTCCACGCCCTCACCACCCTCTGTGTAAAGAACCTGCCTCTGAGATACGTCCTATAACTACCACCTCTTAATTTAAAGTTATGTCCCCTCGTGTTGGTCATCACCATCCGAGGAAAAAGGCTCTCACTCTCCACCCTATCCAGTCCTTTGATCATCTTATACGCCTCAATTAGGTCACCGCGTAACCTTCTTCTCTCTAATGAAAATAACCTCAGGTCCCTCAGCCTTTCCTCATAAGGCCTTCCCACCATACCAGGCAACATCCGGGTAAACCTCCTCTGCACCCTTTCCAATGCTTCCACATCTTTCTTATAATGCGACGACCAGAACTGTATGCAATACTCCAAGTGCGGCCGCACCAGAGTTTTGTACAGTTGTAACATAACATCACGGCTCCTAAATTCAATCCCTCTACCAATAAAAGCTAACACACCGTACGCCTTCTTAACAACTTTATCAACCTGGGTGCCAATTTTCAAAGAGCTATGTACTTGTACCCCAAGATCCCTCTGCTCGACAACACTATTAAGGGTCCTTCCATTAGTCCTATATTTCATATGCCTGTTATTCCTACCAAAGTGAATCACCTCACACTTATCCATATTGAATTCCATTTGCCACCTCTGTCTGTCATCATCCTCTGTCTCCTACCGCTAAGCCAATTATGAATCCACCTTATCAGATTACCCTGTATCCCCTGTGTATTTGCCTTCTTAATAAGCATTATAAGAAAGATGTGGAGGCATTGGAGAGGGTACAGAGGAGGTTTACCAGGATGTCGCCAGGTATGGAGGGCAGGTCTTATGAGGAGAGGCTGAGGGATTTGAGGTTGTTTTCGTTAGAAAGAAGGCGGCTAAGAGGAGACCTTATTGAAACATATAAGATGATTAGAGGTTTAGATAGGGTGGACAATGATAGCCTTTTTCCTAGGATGGAGAAAGCTAGCACGAGGGGACATAGCTTTAAATTAAGGGGTGGTGGTTTTAGGACAGATGTAAGAGGTAGGTTCTTTACCCAGAGGGTGGTAAGGGTATGGAATGCCTTGCCTGCGTCAGTTGTAGATGCGCCAAGTTTGATGGCGTTTAAGAGGTTAGTAGATAAGTTTATGGATGAAAAGGGAATGGTTTAGGTTAGAGGGTCATTGCTTTTTCCTAATTGGTCGGTGCAACATCGAAGGCTGAAGGGCCTGTTCTGCGCTGTAATGTTCTATGTTCTATCCCACGTGGGCTTTGTCAAAGGCTCTGCTGAAATCCATGTAAAGAACGTCATGTATGCAACCCCCATCTACACACTTAGTTAAATGCTGAAAAAATTCAATCAAATTTGTTAGGCATGACCTCCCTCTGACAAAACCATGCTGACTATCCCTGATCAAACCTCGTCTCTTTGAATGGAGATAGATTCTCTCCTTCAGAATCTTCTCTAATAGTTTCCCAACCACAGACATGGGACTCATTCATCTGCAGTTCCCTGGCTTATCTCTACAGTCTTTCTTAAACAGTGGGACCAGATTAGTTGTTCTCCAGTCCTCTGACACCTCCCCAGTGGCCAAACAATAATTAAGAATTTGGATCAGAGCCCCTGCAATTTCCTTTCTCGCCTCCCTCAGAAGCCTGGACACAATTCATCCAGACCTGAAGACTTGTCTACTTTTAAGCCCACCAATACCTCCAGTACCTTGTCACTCCCTATGACAATTTGCTCTAGAACCTCACAGTCTCTCTCCCTGATTTTCATGGTTAAACCTGATGTAGAGATGCCAGCATTGGACTGGGGTAAACACAGTAAGAAGTCTCACAACACCAGGTTACAGTCCAAACAGTTTACTTGATAGTGGTCTTACAAGCTTTCAGAAACGGTGTTCCTTCATCAGGTATGTGGGTCACACACTTGATGAAGGAAACAGATGAAAGTCTGCTCTATGTAGATGTGAGAACAGAAACAAAACAAACTTTTTCATTAATACTAGTTTCTTTCAGTTCCTCATTTTCAATAGTTCCTTAGTTTCCTCATGTACCATCCTCCATGCAGATAGACAAAACAATTAGTTAGTTTTTCCACCATTTCCCCATTCTACATTATGACTTATCCTGTTTCCACCTGTAATGGATCCCACTCTGCTCTTATTTTCATACCAAAATAAACTTTTACAGTCCACTTTAAATGTTGCTCATTTGCTTGCATTCATATTCACTTTCTCCTTCATTAGTTTTTTGATCATCCTTGGTAACCCTGTCTGAAGGAGTCTTCAATTGTTCACAATGGTGTGTGGGATTGTCATTTTGGCTGTTCCTGATTTCAGCTCTGCTGGTGAAGGGATAGTTGCTCTTAATATGCAATGCAAAGTGTAGACCTTGCTTGTTCTGACTATATTGACAATAAAGAATTGAGCATGCGAATTGTTCATTTAGTGATCCTGTCAGATCTAGGATAATGAGTAGAAGATATTTGTATAGTCAATATTTCACTGCATTCACAATTGGCTTACCATTATATTTTGGATGATTATTTGTAATGACCTCTCTGGGCACACCAAATAGACTGAAAATAACCCTTAAGAATGTCTGCCACTGTTGTGCTTGACATATTGTGCAACTGTCAAATAATTGGGTACATGGTAAAATCACCAATGACAATGAAGTCAATGCCATGGACATGAAAGAGGTCAGATGTGATTTTGGACCCCCCAAGAATTGGTCAGAACTTCATATAGAACATAGAACATTACAGTACAGAACAGGCCCTTCGGCCTTCGATGTTGCGCCGACCAATATAAAAAGCAATGACCCTCCAAACTAAACCATTCCCTTCTCTTCCATATACTTATCAACTAACCTCTTAAAAGCCACCAAACTTGGCGCATCTACAACTGCCGCAGGCAGGGCATTCCACTCCCGAACCACCCTTTGGGTAAAGAACCTACCTCTGATATCCGTCCTATAACTATCACCCTTAATTTAAAGCTGTGTCCCCCCGTGCTAGCTTTCTCCATCCTAGGAAAAAGGCTATCACTGTCCACCCTGTCTAAACCTCTAATCATCTTATATGTTTCGATTAGGTCCCCTCTTAGCCGCCTCCTTTCTAACGAAAACAACCTCAAATCCCTCAGCCTCTCTTCATAAGACATGCCCTCCATACCAGGCAACATCCTGGTAAACCTCCTCTGTACCCTCTCCAATGCCTCCACATCTTTCTTATAATGTGGGGGACCAGAACTGCACACAATACTCCAAGTGCGGCCGCACTAGAGTTTTGTACAGTTGCAACATGATGTTGCGGCTCCGAAATTCAATCCCCCTACCAATAAAAGCTAAGACTCCATATGCCTTCTTAAAAAATCATTGATATGGAATCAATGATTTTTTTGTGCTGTATCGGCAAATGCCCTTAATATGCTTCATACTGCTTAATGTCAACTTCAGTGTCATTATTCATAGCCAACCAATAGGCTCTCATGAATTTTCTCATTCAAACTGTGTGTGAGTGAAGTTATTGAAGAATATCAGGTTGCAAAGAGTCATTTTCTCTTACCCAGAAATGCCTTGCTGATCATGCTTATAAGGCCAAAATGGTCTCACATGTCTGCCAACATGCTGAGTTGACTCAGACCATCCTTCAATTATGGTTTTCCACAGTTTCTGTAATGTAGAACCTTTCATTGTTCTGTCTTGCAGCTGCTGGCATTTGCATTGTGCAAAATGTATCAGATCAGTTAATGAACTTGCATTCTGCCGCAAGCATAATTTACAGCTCCACTGAAACAACCAATTTTGTCAAATCATTTTGGATATCTCAATGCTGAGCTTTGACCCAAGGAAATAGGGGTAATCCCTGAGGCTAATCTGCTATCTGAGGTCTGACTAGTTCCATGGATTATCACTAGTGTGAAGTCACAGCATGCTAGCAGACCTTTTGATGATGGAGAACATTTACAAAACCTAGGAATATACTTTCTACCTGCACACCAGAAACAAGTATCCTGTAAGAACAAAGAACAAAACAGCATGGGAAACAGGCCCTTCGGCCCAACGAGCCCATGCCGCCACCCCTATGTTCCCACCTCTACCCGTGATCCCTGTCTATGTTTATAGATCTATGGATTAAAAACCAAATTTGAGACAATTTAGGGAGAATTTGTTTTGCCAATTAGCCTAAGCGCACATCTTTGGGATGAGAGAGGAAACCGGAGCATCCGGAGAAAACCCACGCAAGCACGAGAAGAATGCACAAACTCTCACAGAGGCAGGCCCAAATCCATGTATCTGCACAGCACAGCGATAGTCACTGAGCTGTCGTGTTGCCCATCAAATGGTCCAGGTCAAGCGTACACTAACGACGTGAAGCACTAGGATACTCTCGAAAAAAATCCAAGAGCAGCCTCTCACGACCCATCGTGTGTATGCCCCTCGTTAGACAACAAGGTGGACCAAAGCATCTGTAGGATAAAAACAAATACATCAATATCATCATCTATTTACACACTTCCCAGGGACTCCCAAGGCTCATGATCCTTATTTTAAATCAGTTTTCTATACCCTTCCATTCCCATTCTGTTCATGTGCCCATCTAAGTATTTCTTAAATAACTCCAGAGTACCTGCCTCCACCATTTATTTGGCAGCGCATTCCATACCCCCACCACCCTCTGTGTGAAAAAACTCCCTCTAGCATCCAAATTATACCTTAACCCCTTCACCCTGAGCCCGTGACCCCTCGTGCTATTCGAGTCCATCCTAGGAAAAAGCTTAACACTGTTTACTCTATCTATACCCCTCATAATCTTGTACACTTGTAATGGAACAAGCTAACAATTGCATGCTGGGAATTCCCCAGCAGGAAGCCTAGCCACCACCCCCCCCATCTCTGTGGATCCCCAGATCTCTTTGTTCTGTAACTCTCCCCAACGTCCTACCATTAACTGAGTAAGTCCTGCCCTGATTAAATCTACCAAAATGCATCACCTCACACTTGTCTAAATTAAACTCCATGTGCTATTCGTTAGCCCACTGGCCCAACTGATCAAGATCCCATTGCAATTGGAGATAACTTCCTTCACTGTCTGCTATGCCACCAATCTTGATGTCATCTGCAAACTTGATAACCATGCCCCCTATATTCTCATCCAAATCATTAACATAAATGACAAGTAACAGTGGCCCAGCACTGATCACTGAAACACACCACTGGTCACAGGCCTTTGGTTTGGAAAACAACTCTCTACAACCACCCTCTGGTTTCTGTCAAGAAGTCAATTTTGTATCTATTTAAATACCTCATCCTGGATCCCGTGAGATTGAACGTTTTGCAAGAACCTACCATGTGGTACCTTGTCAAAGGCCTTGTTAAAATCTACGTAGACAACATTAACTGCACTATCATAGAACATAGAACATAACAGCGCAGAACAGGCCCTTCGGCCTTCGATGTTGCGCCGACCAATTAGGAACAAGCAGTGACCCTCTAACCTAAACCATTCCCTTTTTGTCCATAAACTTATCTACTAACCTCTTAAACGCCACCAAACTTGGCGTATCTACAAATGACGCAGGCAGGGCATTCCATACCCTTACCACCCTCTGGGTAAAGAACCTACCTCTGACATCTGTCCTAAAACCATCACCCCTTAATTTAAAGCTATGTCCCCTCGTCTATATCCTCATCTATCTTCTTGGTTACCCTTCAAAAAACTGAACTAAATTTGTGAGACATGACTTTCCACTCAAAGAGGGTATAGGTAGAGTAAACAGTGTTAAGCTTTTTCCTAGGATGGACTCAAATAGCACGAGGGGTCACGGGCTCAGGGTGAGGGGGGTAAGGTATAATTTGGATGCTAGAGGGAGTTTTTTCACACAGAGGGTGGTGGGGGTATGGAATGCGCTGCCAAGTAAAGTGGTGGAGGCAGGTACTCTGGAGTTATTTAAGAAATACTTAGATGGGCACATGAACAGAATGGGAATGGAGGGGTATAGAAAACTGATTTAAAATAGGGATCATGAGCCTTGGGAGTCCCTGGGAAGTGTGTAAATAGACGATGATATTAATGTACTTGTTTTTATCCTACAGGTGCTTTGGTCCACCTTGTTTTCTAATGAGGGGCATACACACAATGGGTCGTGAGAGGACTGCTCTTGGATTTTTTCAAGAGTATCCTAGTGCTTCACGTCGTTAGTGTACGCTTGACCTGGACCATTTGATGGGCAACACGACAGCTCAGTGACTAGTGCTGTGCTGTGCAGATACATGGATTTGGGCCTGTCTCTGTGAGAGTTTGTGCATTCTTCCCGTGGTTGCGTGGGTTTTCTCCGGGTGCTCCGGTTTCCTCTCACATCCCAAAGATGTGCGCTTAGGCTAATTGGCAAAACAAATTCTCCCTAAATTGTCTCAAATTTGGTTTTTAATCCATAGATCTATAAACATAGACAAAGATCACGGGTAGAGGTGGGAACATAGGGGTGGCGGCGTGGGCTTGTTGAGCCGAAGGGCCTGTTTCCCATGCTGTTTTGTTCTTTGTTCTTACAGGATACTTGTTTCTGGTGTGCAGGTAGAAAGTATATTCCTAGGTTTTGTAAATGTTCTCCATCATCAAAGCCATGCTGACTGCCCCTAATCAGTCCTTGCAACTCTAAATGCCTGTAGTTTCTGTCTGTGAAAATATTTCTAACAATTTAAGAAAGGGAACAAGGATAGTCCAGGAAATTACCGACTGGTGAGTCTGACCTCAGTGATTGGTAAGCTGATGGAGAGGCTTCTGAGGGACAAGATTTATGAGCATTTGGAGAAGTTTAGAATGATCAGAAATAGTCAGCATGGTTTTGTCAAGAGCAGGTCGTGCCTTACGAGCCTAGTTGAGTTCTTCGAAAATGTGACTGAACACATTGACGAAGGAAGAGCGGTGGACGTGGTGTACGTGGACCTTAGCAAGGCATTTGATAAGGTCCCCCATGCAAGGCTTCTTGAGAAGGTGAGAGAGCATGGGATCCAAGGGGCTTTGGCCTTGTGGATCCAGAACTGGCTTGCCAGCAGAAGGCAGAGAGTGGTTGTGGATGGGTCGTGTTCTGCATGGACGTCGGTCACCAGTGGAGTGCTCCAGGGATCTGTTCTGGGACCCCTGATGTTTGTCATTTTCATAAATGACCTGGATGAGGAAGTGGAGGGATGGGTTAGTAAGTTCGCCGATGATACAAAGGTCGGTGGTGTTGTGGATGATCTGGAGGGATGTCAAAAGTTGCAGCGGGACATAGACAGGATGCAAGACTGGACGGAGAAGTGGCATATGGACTTCAATGCGGATAAATGTGTAGTGGTCCATTTTGGCAAGAATAATGGGATGAAGGAGTGCAATATCAAGAGTAGGAGTCTTAGCTGTGTTGTAGAACAGAAAGATCTTGGGGTCTAGGACTCTTAAATCGGCCTCGCAGGTGGAGGATGTGGTCAAGAAGGCATGTGGTGTGCTGGCCTTCATTAATCGAGGGATTGAGTTTAGGAGTCAGGAGGTAATGATACAACTTTATAAGACCCTTGTCAGACCCCACTTGGAGTTTTGGTTGCCTCACTATAGGAAGGATGTGGAAGCTATTGAAATGGTGCAGAGATTTACAAGGATGATGCCTGGATTGGGAGGCATGCCTTGTGAAGATAGGTTGAGGGAGCTGGGACTCTTCTCCCTGGAGAGATGTAGGTTGAGAGGCGATCTGATAGAGGTTTACAAGATGTTGAGAGGAATAGATAGGATGGATTCTCAGAGGCTATTTCCCCAGGCTGAAATGGTCACTACGAGAGGACACAGACTTAAGGTGCAGGGAAGAAAATACAGAGGGGATGTTAGGGTAAGCTTTTCACTCAGAGGGTGGTGAGTGAATGGTATCGGCTGCCGTCGGTGTGGTAGAGGCGCACTCGCTAGGGTCTTTTAAAAGACTTCTAGATGAGTATATGGGAACTAATGGGATAGGGGGTTATAGATAGGTCTGTGGCTTGGTAGGTATAGATGTGATCGGCGCAACTTGTGGGCCGAAGGGCCTGTTTGTGGTGTAGTGTTCTATGTTCTAATTCATCCACCACAGATGTGAGACTCACTGGCCTGTAGTTTCTAGGCTTTTCCCTACAGCCCCTCTTAAACAAAAGCACTATCTTCAGGCACCTCACCCATCACTACTGATGATTCAAATATCTCGGCAGGGAGACCCACAATTTCCTCCCTAGCCTCCCGGGATATACCCCATCAGGTACTGCAGATTTATCTACCTTGATGACTTTAAGACTTCCAACACCTCCTTCTCTGAAATATGTACACTCCTCAAGACATCATTATTTATTTCCCCAAGTTCCCTAACACCCACACTTCTCACAACAGTAAATACTGATGAGAAATATTCATTTAGTATCTCACCCATCTCTTGTGGATCCGCACATAGATGACCTTGTTGATCCTTAAAAGGCCCTACTCCCTCCCATGTTACTCTTTTGCCCTTTATGTATTTGTAGAAGATCTTTGGATTTGGATTGGGTTGTATTGAGTTACTTTACTCATCTGCACTCAGTAACCTTTGATTCCTTTGCCTAACAAGAATTTATCTACCCCCACTATAAAAATATTCAGTGACCCTACCTCCACCAACTTCTGACACAGCGAGTTCCAAAGTTACACAACTTCCGAGAGAAAGAAATTCTTCTCATCTCTGTCCAATAAGGTACCCCCTAATTTCAAAACTCCTGGTCCAGGACTCACCAACAAGAGGAAACATTCTTTTAATGTCTAGCTTGCCAAATAGCATTCAGGGGCTTATATACTTCAATCAAGTCACTCCTCACTCTTCTAAACTCTAGTAGAAACAAGCCCAGTCTTTCCAATCTATCCCCATGAGACAACCCACTCATTCCAGGTATCAAGATAATAAACCCCCCTCTGAACCATCTCCAACTAATTTGTATCGGTTCTTCAGTAAGGAGTCCAATACTGCACACAGTATTCGAGATGTAGTCTTCCCAATACTCCATAGAACTTTTATGATCAATTCCTCTCATAATAAAGGATAGCATTTCATTCACCTTCTTGATTACAGACTGTACCTGCATACTAATTTCTTGTGTCTCATGCACTAAAAAAACCAAATCTCTCTGCACATTAGCATTCTGAAGTCATTCTCTATTTAAGTAACATTCTTCCTGCCAAAGTGAACAACTTTACACTTTCCCACATTGTACTCCATCCGCCAGATTGTTGCCTACTCACCCAACCTATCTATATCCATCCGTAAACTCCATATGTCTTCTTCACAATGTTCTTTCTTACCTGTCTTTGTGTTGCCTGCAAACATAGATGAGGGGAGCAATGGCATGATAGCTAAGTCATTGAGGTAAATTGTAAAAAGTTGAGGTCCTAGCACAGACTTCTGTGGGAATGGACAATTCTGATCGCTAATTCTGCATCTGAAAAATCACAGGTTTCACTGCATTTATTTCTGAAATGGTCTATGGCTTCTGTCCGTTGCTGTCAGAATGACATGAGTCGACAAATGCACAAGTTTCTGAATCAGCCTCCCAAAGTAGGTGCTATCTTTTGGGGATCTTTTAGCTCTTCTGCTGTTGATCTAGATGTGTTCAGCCTCTGTAGGCATTTTTTCTGGCTTGTTTTTCTGGTTCACTTTTCTGGTACAGATACACTTGAATCAAGAAACTCACTCAAGGAAACGTCTGTGCACTGTACACAAATTTTGAAATTGAACATTAGGTCAGCTGCTGCCTAATTAAAACTGGGTAATTTTATGGATAATAATTCTTTGACTGTCTTCCTTTTTTCATTCAATCTACGTTAAGTAATGTTCAGGAGACAAAGAGAATTTGGCATGTCTGCTACAACTCTCAACAACTTTTACAGATGCACCACTGAAAGCATTCTTTCTGGTTGTATAACACCTCGGTATGGCTCCTGCTCTGCCCAGGACGTCAAGAAACTACAAGGTGTCATGAATGAAGTCCAATTCATCATTCTAACCAGCCTCCTATCCATTGTCTACACTTCCTACTGCCTCAGAAAAGCAGCCAGCATAATCAAGAACCCCATGAAGCTCAGATACACACTCTTCCACCTTCTTTGGAATTGGGTGGTACGGTAGCACAACGGTTAGCACTGCTGCTTCACAGCTCCAGGGACCTGAGTTCGATTCCCTGCTTGGGTCACTGTCTGTGTGGAGTTTGCATATTCTCCTCGTGTCTGTGTGGGTTTCCTCCAGGTGCTCCGGTTTCCTCCCCAGTCCAAAGATGTGTGGGTTTAGGTTGTTTGGCCACACTAAAATTGCCCCTTAGTCCTGAGATGTGTAGGTTAGAGAGACTAGTGGGTAAATGTGTGGGGATATGAGGGTAGGGCTTGGGTGCGATTGTAGTTGGTGCAGACTCAATGGGCCAGATGGCTTCTTTTTGCACTATAGGGTTTTTATGATTCTATCGTTAGGAAAAAGACACAAAAGTCAGATCACATACCAGCCAACTCAAAAACAACTTCTTCCCTGCTACCATCAGACTTTTGAATGGACCCACCTCACATTAAATTGATCTTTCTCTACATCCCAGCTACGATTGTAACACTACATTCTGCACTTTCCCCTTTCCTTCCCTATATACAGTATGCTACACAAGAAACAATACTTTTTTACTGTATACTAATAAATATGGCAATAATAAGTCAAATCAGCACTGCCCCTGGCTATCTATTATCAACTGAATTTATGAGAGTTTTGTTTGTTTTATTGCTTGAATCTCCCTTGCTCACTCCCGATATGACCTACAACCTGGTCACTTGCCTTTCCTGACTGGGCTAACCTAATGCTGGTTCTCATGATGTGTTCACTGGGAGGAATTCATCTGCTAACCAGCTCTGTACATGAGCACCTTCCTGGCCTGAATTTCCAAAGCTCTTCCGTGCAGTCACAAGACTGCAATTTCAACATACTTTCTCTCTCATGTTCCAGTGCTTCGAATCTGTTACAATCTGGCCAAAATGTTGATAGTCGTCATTGCTTTGTTGCATGATACAAGTCTTTTCACCATGTCACAGCTGATCTTGCTGCCAAGCTGAGTACTATGTTGTTTAAAAGGGACCACTGCTGCACATCATATTGTGTCAAATCAGAACATAAGAAATAGCAACAGGAAAAGTTCAGCACTTTGTTTTTATTCTGTCAATCATTATCATCATGACTGATCGACTTCAATACCATTCTCCTGCAATATCACAGTATTGCTTGATGTTCTTAATACAAAGAAATTTATTAATCTCATTCTTGAACATACTCAAAGAATCAGCCGGTAGTGCCCTTCCTGGCAGAGAATTCCAAAGATTCCCCACCCATTGAGTGAAAAAATTCCTCATCTCAGTCCTAAATGCCTGTCCCCTGGATCGAAACAACTCATGATATACAGATGCCGGCGTTGGATTGGGGTGGTAAGAACTCAGTAAGAATTTAGCAACACCAATTTATAATCCAACCGATTTATTTGATAGTAAAAAAGCGAGCTTTCAACACTCTGTGTCTTCCTCAGGCAACAACCTCGAAATAACTCAGCCAGAAGAAACATCCTTCGTGCATCTATCCATTTGAATCCTGTTAGAATTTTGTATGTTTGAAAATGAGATCACCTTTCAACTCCTGACAACAAAGACCCAGTCTATTTAATCTTTCTTCATGGCATAATCTGTCCATCCAAGAAATGAATTTAGTAAACCTTTGTTGCACTCTCTTTTTGGCAAATATATCTTTCCTTAGGTAAGGAGACCAAAACGATGTACAATACTCCAAGTACAGTCTCAACAAGACTTCATATAATTGCAGGAAGGCATCTTTACTCCTGTAATCAATTCTCTTACAACAAAGGCCACACTATTTGTTGCCTTACTTGGTTACTGTACCTACACATTAGTTTTCAGTGACCCATGAATAAAGCCCTATAAAAATTCAACACTTTCCATCTCACCATTTGAGAAATACCCTGTATTTCAGTTTTTCCTAACAAAGCAAATAATCTCACATTTCTCCACACTACTTTCCATCTGCCAATTTTTCCCCACATATGCCTCTCCTAATTGCCTTGAAGCATCTTTCATCCTAATAATTACTTGAAGACACACAAAAGGTTTAATGCAAACATCTTGTGGGTTGAATTATTAAAAACAGGAATATGTGAATATATTTACATAGCTTGAGGATGCCAGTGCAGTGTCTTTATGTTCTGTTCAAGGCTGAGGTGAAATTGAGGTTGGATCATATGATAGAGCTGCTATCACTTAAAAACATATTACAATAGTTGATGCTGCTTTTGATGTTGCTGTTTTAAAAAGGCACTGGAGATGAGAACAAACAATCCTAACATTTACTTTTCCAATTTTCCAACCTCCTACCCACCTTGAAAGTCCTGGGAAAATTTCAATTTGACCTGGAATCTATGCAATGGAATGTCATATTAGATTGACTAATGAGCCAGATTTCACTCATAGCCTAATGGTAAGTAAACATTTATCCAAGGGCAATTACAATCATGAGAAAACTTAATGTATTACTTGAAAGACAGAACCATTTAGATTTAAAATTCTAAATCTAGTTAAGGCTGACCTCAGAATTGGCTTGCCCATAGAATTCAGAGAGCAGTGGTGGAAAGATGTTTTTTTGGCTAGAGGTCCTTGTCCAATGGTGTTTTGCAGGGATCTGTACTTAGACCTCTGTTGTTTGTGATTTATAACATGGATGAAAGCATAGATGGGTGGGTTAATAAGTTTGCAGATGGCACAGGTTAGGTGGTGTTGTGGAAGGTTATCAAAAGAATAGAGGTTAGTTGCAGATACAGGTGGAGGAATAGCATATGGAGTTTAATCCAGGCAAATGAGAGGTGTTGCACATTGGAGATCAAATGTTCGGGGTAAGTATATGGCTAATGGCAGGACTCTGAACAGCACTGACGTATGAAGGATCTTGGAGTCAAGTCCATAGCTCACTGTAGATAGGGTAGTAAAGCAAGCAGATGACATGCTTGCCTTTATTGCTCAGGGAATTGAGTACAACAGTCAGGATGTCATGTTGCAGCTTTACAAAACTTTGGGATGGCCACACCCTAAGTATTACATTCAATTCTGGTTGTCATATTATAGGAAGGATATGGAGGTTTTGGAAAGGGTACAGAAGAGGTTTACCAGGTTACTGCCTAGATTAGAGGATATAAGCTATAAGGAGAGGCTGAACAAACTAAGGTTGTTCCTCTGGAGTGGCAGAGCTTGAGGGGAGACTGAAAGAAGTCTACAAAATTATAAAAGGCATAGATAAGGTTGACAGAATGTTTTTCCTAGAGTTGAAATGTCTAATACGAGGGGGCAGCTACTTTAGGTAAGAGGGAGAAAGTTCAAAGATGTGAGGGACATATAGAACATAGAACATTACAGCACAGAACAGGCCCTTCGGCCTTCAATGTTGCGCCGACCAATATAAAAAGCAATGCCCCTCCAAACTAAACCATTCCCTTCTCTTCCATATAATTATCAACTAACCTCTTAAACGCCACCAAACTTGGCGCATCTACAACTGCTGCAGGCAGGGCATTCCACTCCCGAACCACCCTTGGGTAAAGAACCTACCTCTGATATCCGTCCTATAACTATCACCCCTTAATTTAAAGCTGTGTCCCCTCGTGCGAGCTTTTTCCATCCTAGGAAAAAGGCTATCACTGTCCACCCTATCTAAACCTCTAATCATCTTATATGTTTCGATAAGGTCCCCTCTTAGCCGCCTCCTTTCTAACGAAAAAACCTCAAATCCCTCAGCCTCTCTTCATAAGACCTGCCCTCCATACCAGGCAACATCCTGGTAAACCTCCTCTGTACCCTCTCCAATGCCTCCACATCTTTCTTATAATGTGGGGACCAGAACTGCACACAACACTCCAAGTGCGGCCGCACTAGAGTTTTGTACAGTTGCAACATGACGTTGCGGCTCCGAAATTCAATCCCCCTACCAATAAAAGCCAAGACTCCATATGCCTTCCTAACAACCTTCTCGACCTGACTGCCTACTTTCAGGGATCTATGCACATACACACCAAGATCCCTCTGTTCATCGAGACTACTAAGAATCCTACCATTTGCCCTATACTCTACACATTTATTATTTCTGCCATAGGGCATTACCTCACACTTTTCCACATTAAACTCCATTTGCCACCTCTCGGCCCAGCTCTGCAACTTGTCCAAGTCCCTCTGCAAACTATAACACCCCTCTTCACTATCTACCACTCCACCGACTTTAGTGTCATCTGCAAATTTACTAATCCATCCTTCAATATATTTTACACATATGAGCCTGTGATGGTGGAAGCAGATAAGGGGCTTTTAGATCATAGAATCATAGAACCCTACAGTGCAGAAAGAGGCCCTTCAGCCCATCAAGTCTATACCAAACACAATCCCACCCAGGCCCTACCCTCATATCCCTACATATTATAACCACTAATCCCTCTAACCTACCCATCCCTGGACACTAAGGGGCAATTTCTTAGCATGGCCAATCAACCTAATCCACACATCTTTAGAGTGTGGAACGAAACCGGAATACCTGGAGGAAACCCACACAGACACGAAGAGAATGTGCAAACTCCACATAGACAGTGACCCAAGCAGGGAATTGAACCTAAAACCCTGGTGCTGTGAAGCAGCAGTGCTGACCACTGTGCTCCTGTGCACCCACGGATAAGTACAAGGATAAACAAAGAATAGAAGCATATGGACCAAGATTAGGCAGAAGGAATTAGTTTAATTTGGCTTCACGTTCGCCACAACATCACTTGTTCCTGTACTTTATTGTCATTGTTCTAAGGCTTCAGTGCAATAAGACAAAGGATGTCAATTGTAAAGTAGGCATGTCTGTTCACAAAAGAACGTAATGTGACACAGAACAAATTCATAACCCTAAGAGACAAGTGTTCTAAATGTAAAATTATGGTTGACTAAAGTTAGACATAACACTAACAGCATGAAAAAATGCAGAAAATTGCATATATCCTGACAAATTAAAATGATAAAAGAACAGCAAAAGATGACAAAATATATGAAAGTATTTTAAAAAAAGAGTATGAAAAAAAATCACAAGGGCTATCAAAATCAATACAAAGCATTTTTATAATCTTCTAAAGGAATAGAAGGTGCCTGAGCAATGTGGGCTCTCTGATGATATATAACAGTGATAATGTCAATGGAAATAAAGAACCAGTGGGCATATTGAACAATTACATCAGTCTTTACAACAGAGGAAGAGATCAGCCTGCTGGAAATCCCAAGCAAACTAGTAATGAATTAGGGACAGGTTCTCACTAAAATTAGCATAAGCAAAATAACTGTAATGAAGAAAGCAATGAAGACCAGATTATTACCATTGTATTCTGTATTTGAGACAGAATGTATAGTTGCAAAGGAAGAAGATGAGAACATTATAGATTCGATAACTTTCATTCGTGCTTTCCTAATTTGGAAAGCATTCCATTATGTTGGAAAATTGTGCATGTCACCCCATTGTTCAGAAAAGATACGAGAGAAAAACCAGGGATTTACAGATCTAACATTTGTTGTCAGAACATTATCAGAAATATTACGTAAGGAAAGGGTGAAATAAATACCAACAATGCTGGAAATACTCAAAATGTCTGGCAGCAACTGACAGAGTTGACATTTCAGGTCATGAAATGGAGCTTCACTTAATCAGCCGAGTGTAAAGTACTCCCAAATTGAACCTTAACGCAACGTCCTGCTTCTCAATATGACACTCTCACCAACAAGTTAGCGGTCTTATTGTAGGCATATGAGCACTCTATGTGGTCGCAACAAAGACAATTGGAAAGTCATAGAGATATGAAGTGCAGAAAAAGGCCCCCCATTGACCCTTCGTGTCTGTGTCAGTCAAAGACAAACTACCTAAGTATTCTAATCTCATTTTCCAGCACTTGGTTCATAAGATTTTGATAGTCAAGTATAAGAATGAGTGACCTTCAGATGAGAGTGCTTAATTCGGTGAGGGCTAAATACATCCAAAATAGACAGGAACAGGGGAATATGGATTGGGAATCCTAGTTGAGCTCAAATCTACAACTGACACGTGGGTGGCTTTTAAAGGCCAGTTGATTGAATGCAGGTCAGGTATGTTTCCATAAAAATGAAGGGTAGAAATGGCAAAATTCAGGAACCATGGAATGACAAGTGAAATTTTAAAGTCAGTCAAGAGGAAAATGGAAACATTCAATAGGTCTAGGCATCTAAAAACTGGAGAAGACTTTGAGGAGTATAGTGAAAGCAGGGAGGAACTTAAATATGGAATTAGGAGGGCTAAAAGGGACCATGAAAAATCTTTAGCCACAGATTCACAGAGTATCCCAAGTCTTTTTATACACATGTTAGGAGCAAGAGGGTAGCAAGAGAAAGAGTAAGCCCACTCAAGGGCAGTGGAGGAAAGTTATGCGTGGAGCTACAGGAAGTGGGTAAGATCCTTAATGAATACTTTGTATTGGTATTCACCAAGGAGAAGGACATGACCAATGTTGAGGTCAGGGATAAGTGTGTGAACGCTCTAGAGAATGTCAATATATTGAAGGAGGAAGTTTTAGGTATTCTAAATTGCATTAAGGTAGACAAGTCCCCGGGGCTGCAATAGATAGATCCCATCTATCCCAGGTTACTGTGAGAGGCAAGTAAAGAAATAGCTGGGGCCTCAACAGATATCTTCCCATCCTCTATGACCACAGGCAAGGTTTCAGAGGACTGGAGAATAACTAATGTTATTCCCTTGTTTAAGGAAGGAAGCAGGGATAATCTAGGAAATTATAGACCTGGGCATGCAGGTCTGGAGTTCCCTGAAAGTGGCAACACAGGTGCCCAAGATGATTAGGAAGGCCTACGGCATGCTTGTTTTCATCAGCTAGGGCACTGAGCACAAGAGTTGGCTAATCATGTTGCAATTATATTAAACCTTAGTTAGGCTGCATTTGGAGTATTACATGCAAGTCTGGTTGCCATACCACCAGAAGGACGTGGAAGCTTTGGAAAAAGGCTCAACAGCTTTGGGTAAAAGTGTTTATCCTCACACACCTCAAAGCTGCCTGCTGCTTTCTTAAAGCCATGCCCCTTAGTCATTAATCCCTCCTTCAAGGGCAATATTTCTTCCTGTTTACTCCTTCTATGCTCCTCATAACTTAATACATCTCAATCATGGGGATGGCATAATGGCAAGTTAGCACCACTGTTTCACAGACCCAGGGACACCTGTTCGATTCCCAAGCTGGATTACTGTTTTCACCTGTGCTGAGTCTGCACATTCTCCCTGTGTCTGCATGGGTTTCCTCCAAGTGCAACAATTTCCTCCCACAAACTGAAAGGCATGCTAAATTCACCCTCAGGGCCCGATTTTACCATTTTCACTCTAAGTGCTGAATCTGGGCACAATGCAGATCTGACTCAGAAATCTGCTTTCAGGCTCCTGCATGTAGGAGTACAATATCAAGGATAGGAGTTTTAGCAGTGTTGAGCAGCAGAAGGATCTTGGGGTCCGGGTCCATAGGACTCTTAAATCGGCCTCATTGATGGAGGATGTGGTCAAGAAGGCGTATGGTGTACTGGCCTTCATTAATCGAGGGATTGAGTTTAGGAGTCGGGAGGTAATGATGCAACTTTGTAAGACCCTTGTCAGACCCCACTTGGAGTACTGTGCGCAGTTCTGGTCGCCTCACTACAGGAAGGATGTGGAAGCTATTGACAGGGTGCAGAGGAGATTTACAAGGATGTTGCCTGGATTGGGGGCCATGCCTTATGAAGATAGGTTGAGGGAGCTAGGTCTGTTCTTGCTGGAGAGATGAAGGTTGAGAGGCGACCTGATAGAAGTTTATAAAATTTGAGAGGAATAGATAGGGTGGATTCTCGGAGGCTATTTCCCAGGGCTGAAATGGTCGCTACGAGAGGACACAGGTTTAAGGTGTTGGGGAGCAAGTACAGAGGAGATGTTAGGGGTAAGTTTTTCACTCAGAGGGTGGTGAGTGAATGGAATCGGCTGCCGTCGGTGATGGTGGAGGCAAACTCACTGGGGTCTTTTAAAAGACTTCTGGATGAATACATGGGATTTAATGGGATTGGGAGTTACAGATAGTTCTATGGGCTGGTAGGTACAGGTATGACCGGCACAACTTTTGGTCGAAGACCCTGTTTGTGCTGTAGTGTTCTACGTTCTATGTTCTACATACACTCAGCCTGAAACTTACATTGCGGATCCCATTCACGCTACAGGCAGGTCTTAGCGCAGCCGAAAGGGTTGGAGCTCTGAACTGCACATGCGCAGTTAGAAAAAAATTTGAAAAAGCGCTCCCATATCAGATCACTCCTGGGCCATAGAAAGCAGCCCACATGCGAAAAGCAGGAGCAAGGGTGCATACGCACATCATTGTCCCCCTTATCCACAACTCCCCCACTACCCACACACATCACTTATCAACCCCATCCCGCTACCCACATACATCACTATCCCCCTTATCCACCCACCCCCACTACCCAGACCAATCGCCACCCATGCCCTCCTCCGTCCATACCGATCGCCCGCAGAATGGCAGTGGAGCTACCTGCCCCACCCCCCCAAGGGAGATCCATCTGACACCGCTCCCCTCCACCCCCCATCGAGATCCATCGGCTCCTCCCGTTCATCTCCAACCCCCAGTGAGCGATCGGGCCTCCCCCTACCCCCTTCCCCCCAGAATGGTTTGGGCCTCAAACAACAAACTCCCCCCCCCCACCATTCCAGGGGAACATCTGACCCACCTCCTTCTCCCTTTCCACCAGACAACGATCAGCTCTCCCACCCCACAGACAACAACTGGCCCTTTCCCCTCTTCCCGCCACAGATATATCTGATCCACTTCCATCCCCCACCTCCCCCGACCAAACCAGACAACAATCTGGTGCTGTCACTGCCCCCTCCACCACCACTGCCACTCTGAGGCAGTGAGTCGTTGGATGCACTGAACACACTTTTCAGAACCTGGAGCGCCCAATTCAGACCTTTTTTTTAAGCAGGTCCATTATGGCCCGGTTCCAGATTGGTGAATGCAGCAGTAAAGGGGGAAATGCGGTGGTAAAGGGGAAATGCTGATAAAGTTGAGCAGGCAGTTTACTAATTCAATTTAAATGCACGCAAATACGTTTAAATCACCATTGCGCCCGTTTTGGGTGCGAATCAAATCGTTGCCATTCCTGGGTTTCGGTAAAGTGGCAATCTGCGCGGATGAAGGCACGGATTGCTTTAATGGCCTCACACTCGACTTTACCACATTTTCATGCCTGAAAATAGGCGCGATGCAATGGTAAAATCAGGCCCTCAGTATACCCAAACAGGCACTAGAATGTGACTGATAGGAGATTTCCAGCAATGCAGGTACCTCGCCATTGGCCACTAGTGGGATCTTCCAGTCCCTCCAACACTCAGGGTGTATGGAGAGGGTAGAGGGGGGGCTTTGGCAGTTCTGGAAGATCCTGCTGTGGGGGGGGCTGGTGGGGGGAGAGCTGGAAAATCCCATCCAGTATTTCAAACAGACTTAGTCCTTAAAGGAACTTTCAGGTCAGGGTTTGCCTGACAATGCAGGGCCTTGATGCATTGGTGAGATGACTTTGCAGTAAAATATGGCCCAAAAGTGACACAAAATAATAACAAAGTCACATTTTTGTTCTCTTTTTCTCCCCTCTTGCATGCACCTCCATCTGATTTTTCTCGCAATCTGACTTTTTTTCTGGCTCTTTCATAGACCTTTCCTTCCTGTTTCTTTTATTTCTGACTTAATTGTTTTCCTACAATATCAGCTTGTCTCAACTGATAACACACCTCATCTGAATGTGAACATTGAAAGTTTAAATCATACTGAAGAGAGTAGTGGAAGACCAGTCCCATAACTATGCTGTTTTGACCTGGATATGCAGCTTTGCAGGGGATCAGATTTTGCAGGGTTCCAACCCTCACAAGCATCTCCCCTATATCCTGACAAATTCCTATGCACCACAGATAAAAGCAAAACACTGTGCATGCTGGATCCTGAAACAAACACAGAAAATGCTGGAAAATCTCAGTAGATCTGACATCATTAGTGGAGAGAGAATCAAGCTAACATTTTAAGTCTAGTCAACCCTGCTGATATTTTCCAGTATTTTCTGTTTTTGTTCCAGATGCCATATAAGAACATAAGAATGTAAGAAATAGGAGCAGGAATAGGCCATCCAGCCTCTTGAGCCTGCCCCGCCATTCAATAAGATCATGGCTAATCTGCAGTGGTTCAGTACCACTTTCCTGCTTTTTCCCCTGTAATGCTTAATTCCCTTGTCAATCAAAAACCTATCCACTCTTGACTTAAATATATTCAGTGAGGAAGCCTCCACCACTTCAACAGGCAGAGAATTCCAAAGATTCACTACCCTTTGCGTGAAGAAATTCCTCCTCAACTCTGATCTGAGCCGCACTCCCCTAATCTTGAAGCTGTGCCTTTAGTCCTGCTATCTTTGTTAGGCAGGAACAGTCTCAACCTCAACCTTATCATTCCCTTCATTATCTTATACATCTCTATAAGATCTCCTTTCAGCCTTCTAAACTCCAAAGAGTACAAACCTAGTCTATTTAGTCTCTCCTCATAATCCAACGCCCTCATCTCCAGTATCAGCCCAGTGAACTTTCTCTGCACCCCCTCCAAGGCCAATATTTCCTTCCTCAAATGCGGCAATCAAAATTGCACACAGTACTCCAGCTGTGGCCTCACCAGTACCCTATACAGCTGCAAAAGTACCTCACTACTTTTATATTCTAACCTCCCGACTTTTATATTCTATATTCTATATATCAGCTTTGGGTGGTGTAGGGTAAGGATGTCACTCCATTCTTATGTACATTAAATCGGGGAATGGCAGAAAAGGCAGGGGGATCTTAACGGGTTAGTTGGACCATAGTTCAGAACAGTAAATAGTCTCACAACACCAGGTTAAAGTCCAACAGGTTTATTTGGAAGCATAAGCTTTCGGAGCGTTGCCCCTTCATCAGGTGAGTGAAGAGTTTGGTTCACAAACAGGGCATATATATAGACTATTCTATAGACAAACTCAATTACAAGATAATGGTTGGAATGGGAGTCTTAATAGGTGATCAAGTCTTTACAGGTGCAGACAATGTGAGTGAAGACAGCATTAAGCACAGCTTAAAGAGATGTGAATTGTCTCCAGCCAGGACATTTAGTCAGATTTTACAAACCCAGGCAAGTCATGGAGGTTACAGATAATGTGACATGAACCCAAAATCCCAATTGAGGCCGTCGTCATGTGTGTGGAATTTGGCTATCTGCTCAGCAATTCTGGGTTGTCATGTGTCGTGAAGGCCACCTTGTAGAATGCTTACCCAAACATCACAGGCCGAATGCCCGTGATTGCTGAAGTGTTCCCTAACAGAAAGAAAAGAGTCTTGTTTGGTGATTGTCAAATGATGTCCATTCATCATTGTCATAGTGTCTGCATGGTTTCACTGATAAACCATGCCTTGGGACATCCTTTTCTGCAGCCTATCAGATAGACAACATTGGTACATACTCTTGTGACTTAGCTGTGTACCTGGTGAATGGTGTTCTCATGTGAGATGATGGCAACCGTATCGATGATCCAGCATATTTTGCAGAGGTTGCTGTGGGAGAGTTGTGTGGTGTCGTGATCACTGTTCTTCTGAAGGCTGGGTAGTTGGAGTCTTCAAAATGTCAATGATGAAGACGAACATTTCGCCAAGGCCATCCCCACACCTCCACTACTTGCTTTCAAACAACCGTGCAATCTCAACAGACCATTGCATTAATCGAGGGATTGAGTTTAGGAGTCGGGAGGTAATGCTGCAACTTTATAAGACCCTTGTCAGACCTCACTTGGAGTACTATGTGCAATTCTGGTTGCCTTACTACAGGAAGGATGTAGAAGCTATTGAGGGGAGATTTACAAGAATGTTGCCTGCATTGGGAGGCATGCCTTATGAAAATAGGTTGAGGGAGCTAGGTCTCTTCTCTCTCCAGAGATGAAAGTTGAGAGGCTACCTGACAGAGGTTTATACGATGTTCAGAGGAATAGATAAGGTGGATTCTTGGAGACTATTTCCCAGGGCTGAAACAGTAGCTACGAGAAGACACAGGTTTAAGGTGCTGGGGGGCAAGTACAGAGGAGAGGTTAGGGGTAAGTTTTTCACTCAGAGGGTGGTGAGTGAATGGAATCGGCTGCCATCAGTGGTGATAGAGGCGAACTCGCTGGGATCTTTTAAGAGACTTCTGGATGAGTACATGGGATTTAATGGGATTGGGAGTTACAGATAGTTCTACGGCCTGGTAGGTACTGATATGATCGGGACAACGTGTGGGCTGAAGGGCCTGTTTGTGCTGTAGTGTTCTATGTTCTATTGTACACAGCAAACTTTAAAGAACTCTAAAAAGTGACAACTAGAAAAGAAAACCTCGGTATTTTGGCCATTTGATCAGAGCAGAGAGCAATAGAAAGAAGAGTTGAGATAGGCATAGTTGAGCATAGTTGCAAAGGAGCTACAATGGAAGTGTAAGAATTGTGCAAGAGATGAATATGGCAAATCTCTGAGCAAGAATATCTACAAGCAACAGCAATATCAGTGCAATACTAAAGAAGTGATGCTAAACTGGAAGTGTCACAAATTTGGATGACATATTAAACCAAGGTTCTCTCTCTCCACTTAGGCAACCACAGAAGATACTATTAAACTTGAAGCAACAAACTCTTCTGATTTGTTGATTAACACAGCTGCAAACACAGCAACACACACGATCAAAGTTAAATTATAGGATCTCATTAGTTTTCTTTATGTTCACCCTCATTTTGCAGCACTGGCCTACAGGAGTGACTACACCTCAAAAGTAATTCACATCCACAGATTGTGAAGCATTTTGGACATTCTGAAAGGCTACCAGTTTCAGTGGGAAGCATTCAAGGCGACAAGACCTCTCAGACACCCTCTGTAGTCCATCAACCTTTTTTCCATTTCCAATTACATCTATAGCTAATAAACTAAAGTTTTCAAAGAATTAGAAAAATGAATTATTCTTTGATGCCCTTATGGTCTTTCTGAACTGCTCACAGTGGTGTCCACCAAGCTAATCCTCAATTCCTGGGACCACCATTGCAATCTGGTGGATTGCCAATGATAGTAAAGACATAATATCAATACAAGTTATTTCTTCCACTTTTGTCCGTCAGCTTCTCTGTTTCCATTCCTTTTGCATCTCTTTCTTTCCTCTTCTGCTGCATCCCCCATTGTCATCATTAACAACCTCTTTACTTTGTGTTACATGGAACAAAGTGGTCCAGCACACAAGTCCATTATTACAAAGATCAGAAATATTAATGAGGAAATATGTTCACAAAAACATGCCAACAGCACTAGGACCAGGTGATCAGTTATTTATGAAGTTTGCACTGTGACAATTATAAATTGTAAAATAGTAAATATACAAAGATGATTTATTTTCCATATTATTGATGATTTTTCTATGATGCTTATCATGACAAATCAAGGATTATTGTGTTTTATCAAGTTTGGAACATTATTTTGCTATTTTAAGTGTAACAATAAATATATAATTTTAAGTACAAGTCAAAAAAGTGATTGATGATGTATGCTTAAAATCTTTGACATTGCCTGTGACTCGGAATCTTCAGTGCTGCTACAATGAATTTGGCTAGAATGCCAAATTCTCAGTTCTCACTTGCAGTGGGGTGCACATGGATAAGATTGGAGAATCCCACTGATTGTAGTTCATGGATATTCTGCTGCAGGAAGACTTGTTTCTGTTTCTTCATGCTTTACAATTCTTCCCCAACAGAAAATTTTATTATTATACCTGTGAAGAATGATGAGACAGGAAGTGCATGCATGTGTAATGTTTTGTTAGAGTTAACAACAAATCATTCATTAGAACAGGAATAAGTGAGATATTTCCTTGAGACTGTTCTGCTTATTTTTAGATCAAGGTTGATCTCTCACCTTAACTTTTTGAAAATTTAAAGTAACTTGGCTTCGCCATCTTTTTGATGGACAGTTCCAGATTTCCACTACCCTTTGGGTGAAGAAATACTTTCTGACATTGCCACTGAAATGCCAAGCTCTAATTTAAAGGTTATACCCTCTTCATCCGGATTCCCCAACTACAGGAACCTATCAAATCCTTTTATCTGAACCTATCAAATCCTTTCATCACCTCAGTTAATCCAGCTGCTGCTTTTCTATGTTTAAGGGAGTGCAAGCTTAGTCTGTGAAATCTTTCCAAATAATATTTAGTTTCAGAATTATCTATATAAACTGACACTGCATTAAATCCAAGGCCAACAGAAATTCTTCCTGTGCGCAGTAATGTCCAGAACTGAATCACAATTTTAAAGATGTGACATGACCAGAGTTTAGCTTAACACAATAACATAAATTCCATCTCTTTCATTGTGTTGCTCACAATAAACACAGAAACTAGAAGCAGGAGTAGGCCATTCGGCCCTTCAAGCAAGCTCTGCCATTCATTCTGATTACGGCTGATCATCAAATTCAATATCCTGATTGGCCCTTCACCCTTAATCCCTTTACCCCCAAGAGCTTTACCTAATTTCTTCTTGAAATCAGACAACATTTTGGCCTCAACCATTTTCTGTGGTAGTGAGTTTCATATATTCACCCCGCCCTCTCTGGGTGAAGAAGTTTCTCCTCAATAAGGCAGAGGGTTTGCTACTTTTAGTTCTGTATGTCTGAAATAAATGCTAGGTTCACTAAAAGACAATTGTAAATCAAAACTACATCAATTAAGAAAATCTAAAAAAGGCCTTTGATAGAGGCACTTGAAATGGACAACATTTTATAACTGATTTGCGTTTGAAAGAACTTGACTCAACTGCCTGAGCAGGTTGTTTAAATTATTGAAATTTAAGAAAAGCTTAAATATTTCTACATTTACACATGTTTTGTTACTTTTCTATGGTCTATGCAACTCTTGGAAAAAAGTAAGGGAACAGATTGAAAATCATGGTAATTTTACTTATTAATAACAACTTAGAACAAAGAACAAAGAAAATTACAGCACAGTAACAGGTCCTTTGGCCCTTCAAGCCTGCTCGGACCATGCTGCTTGACTGAACTAAAATCCCCTACCCTTTTGGGGATCCTCTATTCCCATCCTATTCATGTATTTGTCCGGGCATCCCTTAAAATTCATCATCATATCTTCTCCTACTACCTCCCCTGGCAGCAAGTTCCAGGCACCCACCACCCTCTGTTTAAAAAACTTGTCTCATACATCTCCTTTAAACTTTGTCCCTTGCACCTTAAACTCATGCCTCCTAGTAGTTGACTGTTCCACCTGGGAAAAAGTTTCTGACTATCCAATTGTCCATGTCCCTCATAATCTTGTGGACTTTTTGTCACGTTGCCCATCAACCTCCATTGTTCCACTGAGAACAAACCAAATTTCTGCTCGTAGCTAATGCCCTCCATGCCAGAAAACATCCTGACAAATCTTTTCTATACCCTCTCCAAAGCTCCACATCTTTCTGGTGATGTGGCAAACAAAACTGAACACTTATATTCCAAGTGCAACCTAAGGTTCTATGAAGCTGCAACATGACTTGTCAATTTTTAAACTCAATACTCCTGGCCATGAAGGCAAGTATGCCTTCTTGACTACCTTCTCTACTTGCATTGCCACTTTCAGTAACCTGTGTACCTGTACACCCAGATCCCTATACTGATGAATACTCTCAAGGGTTCTGCCATTTACTGTATATTTCCTATCTGTATTACTCCTTCCAAAATGCATTACCTCATATCTGGCCAGATTAACACATTCGTTGATTCCCGGCTCGGGTCACTATCTGTGTGGAGTTTGCACATTCTCCTCATATCTGTGAGGGTTTCCTCTAGTTTCCTCCTACAGTCCAGATGTGTGGATTAGGTTGATTGGCCATGCTAAGAAATTGCCCCTTCATGTCCAGGGATGCATAGGTTAGAGGGATTAGCGGGTATAACATGTAGGGATATGGGGGTAAGGCCTAGGTGGGATTATGTTCGGTGCAGACTTGATGTGCCGAAGGGCCTCTTTCTGCACTGTAGGATTCTATGATTCCTAAACTCCATCTGCTATCTTCCTGCCTAGGCCTCCAACTGAACTATAACCTACTGTATTCGCTATTGGTCCTCATCGCTATCCACAAATCCACTCACTTTTGTTTCAACTGTAAACTTACAAATCAAACCAGTTACATTTTCCTCCAAGTCATTTATATACATTACAAACAGCAAAGGTCTCGGCACTGATCCCTGAGGAAGGCCACTTGTCATAGCCCTCCATACAGAAATACATTCTTCCACTGCTACCCTCTTTTAAACTGTCTTCTAAACCGCTACCCTCTGTCTTCTAACATTAAAACAAATCCACACAAGTATATGCGCAACAATGTGTATGAAATGACTGGGTTTGAAAATAGAAAGAGACATAGGGATCAGAAATGTGTCAGGACAGTGGGAGGCATTCAAGGAGATTCAGGGCTTCCCATGAAGAAAAAGGTTGAGACTGCCAAATCTAGAGTCTCTTGGATGGCAAGGTGCATTGAAGGTGATATAAGGGAAAGAAGGAAGCATATGTCAGTCACCTAGAGCTTAATAGTTTAGAAAACCTAGAAGAGTTGGGGTGAAATAAAAGGAAAGAGAAGATATAGCAAATAAAATCAAGGAAAATCCAAAGCTGATTTATTATTACATAAAGCACAAGCTCTGCCCCTTCATCAGGTGAATGGGAGTTCTGTTCACAGCACTCCGAAAGCTAGTGGCTTGTGCTATCAAATAACTCTGTTGAACTTTAACATGGTGTTGTGAGACTGCTTACTATGTTCAGCTACTGTGCCAGAAGGCTGGAGAGATGCCAAAGTTTTACTATTGGTTTAATCAGGAAGGAAGAGATAATCTGACTAACTATAGGCCATGGTTGTGGGAAAATTATTAGAATCAATCAGTGGGCAATCAGTATAAGCTCATCTTTAGAAAGACACAAACTAATTAGACAAATTAATGAAAAAAGTCACAGTTTTGTTAAGGAAAGGTTATGTTTGACTGAACATGATTGAATTTTCTGAGATTGTAATAAGAAGGGTTGATGAGGAAAGGGGAGTGGATGTGGTCAACATGAATTCTAACAAGGCTTTTAATGAGATCCCACATGGCAGGCTATTCAAGAAAGTAAAAACCCATGGGATCCAAGTGACAGCAGCAAATTGAATTCAAAATTGCCTTAGGAACAGGAAGCAAATAGGAGTTTTTGCAATTCTTATCAGTGGGATTCTACAGGACTCAGTAATCAGTGTCTTGTTTTTCATAGTTTATATTCATGATTTAGACTCAAACGTGGGAGTATGGTAAAAAAAAATTCAGATGATACAAAAATAAATGTTGTTGACAATGAGGAAGAAAGCTTTAAACTGCAACAAGATGATCTTGTTTGGGCTGAAAAGGGGACAATGAGATAATGCATTTTTGGCAGTACAGAAAGGGCAAGGTTATGGATTAGGGCAAGCAGGTAGGATTAACATGCAGGGTCATTCATCAAAGAGCATGAACATAACCAGCCAAATGACCTCCATCTGTACTGTTTTTATAGAAGATAAGTATTAGTAAATTAGAGTGGTTATAACGTGAAACAAGCAGTACTAGAAGCCTAGAGCATAGATACATTTAAGAGGAAACAAGTAATTGTACAAAGAAGAAAACAGTGAAATGATAGGGTGATGAGGTTAAGTGAAGATGAGTGGGAGGAAGCTCTTGTGAAGCATAAACATTGGGCTGTATGCCCTGTTGCTGAGCTATAAATTCTTTATAAAGTCTTAAGTCTGGTATGAAAAAGAGAAATCATTTGACACTTCAAGATAACTTCACTTTTGTTCAAAGAACTACCAAATTAGAGCAACATCCAGCAATAACCTCAATTAACTTCAGAGTAATTTGTGCCTGTTTATACAATTTAAATACAGGGAATAAAAGTGCAATTATTTTAAAGGTAAAGATGTTCTAGAAAACAAGCTGTAAGCAATGCCACAGGTTTCTAAGTGACTCAACACCAAATCTGAGTGCAATCAGCAAATGCAGTCAACACATCCAAAGTTTCCAAATATTTGCATTCATGGGTGAAGCTCTAGTGATCAGTGCATTGTATGGAGTTGCTGGTGTTGGACTGGGGTAAACACAGTCAGACATCTCATAACACCAGGTTAAAGTCCAACTGGTTTATTTGGTAACAAATGCCTCTAGCTTTTGGGACTCTGCCCCTTCGTCAGGTGAGTGTGCATTGCCAGAACACCAGCCCTACTTCCCTATGAGGACAAGATTATCAATTCAAGCAACTGATTTAGCAACATAAAGATTTTTTTGAGACAGCAGCCAATGATACAAAATCTTAAATGATTGCATTGTTAAAAATTAACATTGCCACAAGTTTCTATTTAGGATCACACAAAAAACTAAAATATATTCAAGTTATTTTTAAAGATGGTATCACTCTATTTTTAGATAAAGGATGGATCACAAATAAAGAGTGGGATTTTCCACCCATCCCATGACATGTTTTGCAGCAGAGAAGGTGACCCATCATTGATCAGAAGCAGGATCTTTCCGTCCCAATGTAGTTGACACTCTCCACCACTGAGGAACCTATGACAGGGCGTCGCCATTGACAAGACCGGACAATCCTACCACTAGGAATGACCAGAAAATCCCGCCATTATTCCTGTGCCTCGGTAAAGTGCCCATCTGTGCGGATGGAGATGCAGATCACGTTAATGACCTCACACCCGACTTTATCACGTTTTCGCGCTCAATGATAAAATCAGGCACAAAGTGTTTTCTTTTAATAACCAAAATAAAAGTAAAAATAAAGTAAAAAAAATGAATGTGATACTTTTGGTTGCAAGATGTCCCAGGTTAGGACCTGAATATTGAGGCAACCATAGAATCCCTGCAGCGCAGAAAGAGCCCATTCGGCCCATCGAGTCTGCACTGACCCAGGCCCTACCCCCACACATTTACCCATTCATCCCTCTAACCTATGTATCGCAGGACAATTTTAGCATGGCCAATCAACCTAACCCACACATCTTTGGACCGTGGGAGGAAACTGGAGCACCCGGAGGAAACCCACGCAGAGATGAGGAGAATGCGCAAACTCCACACAGACAGTGACCCAAGCCAGGAATCGAACCAAGGTTCCTGGACTGTGAAGCAGCAGTGCTAACCACTGTGCTACCATGCCACCAAACTATAAGTTGTTTTGGAAAATCAGGAAGTTATAGAAAAGGCAATTTGATAGCTCTATGAATTAAGAATGGTATGTGTCTGCTGCCCTTGTTCTGCATGGTCTTGTACTGTGCACAGTTTTACTCTCTGTATTTGAAAAAATATATAACTGCATTTGAAGCAGTTCAGAGAAGGTTAATCAACTCATTTTTCAGATAAAAATGTTGTCTTGTGAAGAAAGGTTAAATTGTTTGGGCCTTGACCCACTGGAGTTTAGACAAATGAGGGGTGATCTTACTAAAACAAAAAGGAGCCTTAAGGAACATAACAGGATGGACAACAAAAGGATGCTTCCTCTTGTAGGGAGTTAAGAATTAGAGAACTTAATTTAAAAATAAGGGGTCTCCTTTTAAGATTGAGATGCGAAGAATTTTTTCTGTCAGAAGGTTATTGGGTCTTTTGAATTCTCAGTGGAGGCTGAATCATTGAATTTATTGAAGGCTGATTTAGATAGATTTTTGATGGACAAAGGAGTCAAGTGGAACTGAGACAAATATCAGCTGAGCCATGATTTTATCTAAAGTCTGATCTTCCTTTAATATGAGCATAATTTGAATGGCCAATTATAACAACATAGCAAATGAGGATAATCTTGCAAATTCTTTAAAATTAATTCAATCATTGGTGTTGCAGGCAAGGCCACCATTATTGCCCATGCCGATACAATGGAGTGTTTTACTAAGGTTATTTCAGAAAGCAGTTAAAAATCAACAACAATGCTGTGGGTTTGGAGTCACATCGAAACCAAACCAGATAAAAGAGCAGATTTCCTTTCCTAGCAAACATTAATGAACCAGATGGGGTTTTCAAACACACAATTTTATGGTGACCATTACTGATACTAACTAGTTTATATTCCAGATTTATTAACTGAATTAATTGAATTTCATTTCCCCATTTGGCCCGATGCAATTTGATTTTATGTCACCAAATTATTAGTTCAGAAACATAGCTCCTATAATACTGCACTTTCTGTCTCTGTTCCAAACTCATGGGTCGGACTCGAGGGTTCTTGCTACGAATGAATGAATAAATACATACACCAGATGCTAGCACAGAAACAAAGCTGGTGTTCATACAGTGACAGATCTTGAAGATTACTACAGACTGCAGTCACAGAGCTGAGAGAAGACTGCAAGATTCAATATTCCTAGTCCACTGCAGTGCTTTGTTTAAAGTACAGTAATACCTGCTCACTCCCCCGGTACAAAATTCACTTCACATCAATTAACACATTCACTGTACACTGATTATTAATAACTTTCTTATTGAGTATTTTAATAAAGCATTTACTATATTCTAGTTCAAACACTCTACAACATTTCAGTTACTTTTATGATATGTTTAATCTTGGAACAATTGCTCAATTTATTTGCCGCCATTGACAGCTATAATTGGTGGACATAAAGATGACAGATTCCCATTATAAATACTTTCTAGATGTCAACATAATGATGCTATTCAGCAATCAATAATGTAAATACAATACCACATGTTTAAATCAAACAGTTATACACAATACTATATGACCTGAAGTATTGATACCAACTGAGCGATACGAGAAACTATCAGTGTTTCAGGCAGATTCTTTTCAGTTAAGCAGGAAAAGCTTTAAATGACTTGTCTGGCCTGCACAGTTAAATACATGAATAATGATTTCTGGCTAGCTTGCATGGTAGCTCTTCTGTAATCACAGCTTAATAAATCATTTAGACAATAATTACCATAATACAATACATTAAAATGTAAGGTAACAGCTCTTGGAGATGCTACATGCTACAAAAAGCAATCACAATCTTACCATCTTTAGTCACTTCTCCACGACTGCAATTGCTGCATATATGCTTTATCTCCTTGCCTATACGGCACTGAATCACGAAGGAAACATTGTGGTTAGCAGGCTCCTTCAAAGGCTTCATCCTCATGAAATAAAAGGTTTTCTTTTTGGGTTTTTCTTCACTCATGTCCTGTGCTGATCTTGCTCTACAGCCAGGAGAAAATATGTACCGTGTTGTATAAGCAGAACATGCCATCAATAGACTGAAGCTTTAATAAGCTGCATCACAAGATCAGAAGACGAGACCCCTGACGACTTCTGGTGACCCTTCTGACTGCGTTGTTTGAGACAATCCAAATTTAGATTTGCTGAGCGCACACACAGTGTGCAATCTCATCTACACCTTGATCTCTCTGCCACACATGAAATACAACAAGCTTGATCAGCAGTTCAGGCTCTAATCAGTTCTCAGCTAAAGTATCTATCCCCTGGGGGCTACTGTCCTCTAGATGCAATAAATAGCACTCCTACACTGAAATGATTAAATCTTTCCTTAATAAAAGGCTGGGAATTGCTCTGTCCAACATACACCAATATTTTAGGAGAGTTAACCCTAGACAGGGCAAATTGCTGTCAAGTCAACTGTAAACTATTATTCAGAGATTACATCCTTGTCCCTACTACTAAAATTTTTTTTATTGAGTTATATTTATTCAACAGCTAACAGTCAAGAAGTTCTTTAGTAAAAAACAATGAAAAAGTTTTAATCACTTATAAGTAAACAAAAATCTCTAACTGCAACCTACACTATATCATTGTAATACATCATCCCTACTGGCCACACTGCTGAAATAGTAATACTGTATATTGCAGTCACATATTCCAAACAAAAATACCCTATGAACTTAACAAATTAAATAGATACATACATTAACAGTATATCCATTACTGGAGAGCCCAATGGACAACAATATGATTCAAGATTGACTGAATAGAACCCAACGATAATGCAATGCAGATTTCTCTAGGTGAAGAATTAGCTGTGCTAAACAATCAGTACAATTTGCCAAGATTACTTATGTTCCTCCCTTCCCCACAAACCACCAACCCTACCACCCTATTCAACACAGAAAACATATAGAAGGCATGGATGATTTTCATAGAGTCAAGGAAACTCCATGCATATAAGAAAATGGCAGGTGGAACCCAGATCTGAAAGTCCTGGTCCATTCTCAGGGGTTCTGATTTTTGCAGCTACATATGAATGGCAAAGCATACATCTGCCAGTTCTAAATCAGCCTCATCATTTAGAAAAAAGCAGAGAACAAGAAGCTGTGATTTTTACTCTTAAAACACTCTCAATTCACAATGTGTTTATGACTTGGTGTTGAAGACAAAAACAGCTCTGAACACCTGAACTAAATTTTTCTGAGCCTTATATAGAGAAATGTAAAAGTAGCAGCTTAATAATTGAACTTGCCTCTGAACTAAACACTGTTGATTGACCACAACAAAGGAATGGTGGGCTGGCTGGAAAGCAAGGGTTCATCTGTGTATGCACCTCTTCATCATTCATTGCACTGTAAGCCAACTGGGTGACATTACAGACCAGTAGTCTCATTGGGTAATACTGTGTTGTTTATAACATAAGGAAATTGAAGAATTGGACACAAGATCTATCCACGTATGACATATAATGGAAAAGCAACAGCAGTGTGCTTCTAGAGTCAGGATAACCAAGGCAATGATACAGCAGGGACAGGAATGGTTGTTGCAGGTTCCGGGGTTCAAATGCTTCAGTCAGAGTAGAGAAGGAGGTAGAAGGTGGGGAGGAGTGGCATTATTAGTCAAAGACTGTATCACAGTGACAGAAAGGAAGTTTGATGAGGACTTGTCTGTTGAGGTAGTATGGGCTGAGATTAGAAACAGGAGAGGAGAGGTCAGCCTGTTGGGAGTCTTTTACAGACCTCCTAAAAGTTCTAGAGAGGTAGAGGAAAGGATTGCAAAGTCGATCCTGGACAGGAGTGAAAGTAATAGGGTAATTGTGATGGGGGGCTTTAACTTTACTAATATTGATTGGAGCTATAGCTCTAGCTCATTAGAGGGGTCAGTTTTTGTACAAAGTATGCAGGAAGGTTTTTTGACTCAGTATGTAGATAGACTAGAGGTGAGGCTACATTGGATTTGGTGCTGGGCAATGAGCCAGACCAGGTGTTAGGCTTGGACGTTGGTGAACATTTTGGTGATAGTGACCACAATTCAGTTACGTTCACCTTAGTGATGGATAGGGATAGGCATGAAGCAGTAGTTATAGCTGGGGGAATGGTAATTATGAGGCCATAAGGAGGGAATTAGGGTGCATAGGTTGGACTAGGAAACTACAGGGACTGGGAACATCTGAAATGTGGAGCTTATTCAAGGAGCAGCTACTGCGAGTCCTTGATAAGTATGTCCCTGTCAGGCAAGGAGGAAATGGTCGAGTAAGGGAACCATGGTGTACTAAAAAAGTTAATTCACTGGTTAAAAGGAAAAAGGAGGCTTATGTCAGGATGAGGCTTGAAGGCTCAGTTAGTGCACTGGATAGCTATAGATTAGCCAGGAGGGAGCTAAAGAGTGAGTTGAGGAGAGCTAAAAGGGGACACGAGAAGACTTTGGCTGATAGGATCAAGGAGAATCCTAAAGCTTTCTTTAGATATGTTAAGAATAGAAGATTGGTTAGGGCAAGATTAGGGCCAGTCAGAGACAGCAGTGGGAAGTTGTGCGTGGAGCCTGAAGAGATTGGAGAGGCACTGAACAAATATTTCTCTTCGGTATTCACGCAGGGAGATGTAAATGTAGTTGTGGAGAACACTGGGATACAGGGTTGCAAACTGGAAAGTATTGAAGTAGATAAGGAGGATGTGCTAGATATTCTTGAGGGTTTGAAGTTAGATAAGTCCCCTGGGCCGGACGGGATTTACCCTAGGATTCTCTGGGAGGCGAGAGAGGTGATTGCAGAGCCTCTGGCTCTGATCTTCAGGTCGTCGTTGGTTACGGGTATAGTGCCGGAAGACTGGAGGATAGCGAATGTGGTCCCATTGTTCAAGAAGGGGAAGAGAGACCTTCCAGGGAATTATAGGCCAGTGAGTCTTACTTCTGTTGTGGGCAAAGTATTGGAGAGAATTATTAGGGATAGGGTTTATAGTTATTTAGAGAGAAATGAATTGATTGGGGATAGTCAGCATGGTTTTGTGAAGGGTAGGTCGTGCCTTACTAACCTTATTGAGTTTTTTGAAAAAGTGAACAAAGAGGTGGATGGGGGTAAGGCAGTTGATGTGGTATATATGGACTTTAGTAAGGCGTTCGATAAGGTGCCCCATGGAAGGCTTCTGCAGAAAACGCAGATGTATGGGATTGAGGGTGATTTAGCTAATTGGATTAGGAATTGGCTAGCTGATAGAAGACAGGGGGTGGTGGTTGATGGAAGTTATTCATCGTGGAGTTCGGTTACAAGTGGTGTACCTCAGGGATCTGTTTTGGGGCCCCTGCTGTTTGTAATTTTTATAAATGATCTGGATGAGGGTATTGAAGGATGGATTAGTAAATCTGCGGGTGACACCAAAGTTGGAGGAATGGTAGGTAATGAAGAGGGGTGTTATAGTTTGCAGAGAGACTTGGACAAGTTGCAGAGCTGGGCTGAGAGGTGGCAAATGGAGTTTAATGTGGAAAAGTGTGAGGTAATTCACTTTGGCAGGAATAACAAACATGTAGAGTATAGGGCTAGTGGTAGGACTCTTAATAATGTTGATCAACAGAGGGATCTTGGTGTATATGTGCATAGATCCCTGAAAGTAGGCAGTCAATTCGATAAGGTTGTTAAGAAGGCATATGGAGTCTTAGCTTTTATTGGTAGGGGGATTGAATTTCGGAGCCGCAACGTCATGTTGCAACTGTACAAAACTCTAGTGCGGCCGCACTTGGAGTATTGTGTGCAGTTCTGGTCCCCGCATTATAAGAAAGATGTGGAGGCATTGGAGAGGGTACAGAGGAGGTTTACCAGGATGTTGCCTGGTATGGAGGGCAGGTCTTATGAAGAGAGGCTGAGGGATTTGAGGTTGTTTTCGTTAGAAAGAAAGCAGCTAAGAGGAGACCTTATTGAAACATATAAGATGATTAGAGGTTTAGATAGGGTGGACAGTGATAGCCTTTTCCCTCGGATGGAGAAAGCTAGCACGAGGGGACATAGCTTTAAATTAAGGGGTAGTAGTTATAGGACGGATGTCAGAGGTAGGTTCTTTACCCAGAGGGTGGTAAGGGTATGGAATGCCCTGCCTGCTGCACTTGTAGATGCGCCAAGTGTGGTGGCGTTTAAGAGGTTAGTAGATAAGTTTATGGATGAAAAGGGAATGGTTTAGTTTGGAGGGTCATTGCTTTTTCCTAATTGGTTGGCGCAACACTGTTCTGTGCTGTAATGTTCTATGTTCTAAGGCATGAGATGACAGAACCCCAAAGAGAACAGTAAGAAAAATGAATGTGAGATATTCCCCTGAGGAAAGGCTATATCAGAACAGGTTCAGCTTTCTCAGTGTGACTGAAAGGTGGGGTAGGTACAAGATTTTGATGACCTTCTAATGTTAGGATTTTGTATTAATTAGGACTCACATTTAGAGATCTTACATTAAACATACTTTCACTAGATTAACTTAAGTTCTTGCCTAGTGAGAGAGGTAATTGAATAGTTAAAAACAGGCTGCTAGCAATTCACAGCTGTGAAACAGTTCAACTGTCAGCAATGTGAATAACTGTCTTGCTGATAAGAGCTAGGTGCCTATTTATCTGTGGATGCTCATAACACCCCTTTGCTATACTAAGAATCAGCTTAAAGCCTTTTTTAAATCACAGTTTTATCCTCAGCATGAATCTGTTATTTGACCACTGTTATTTGTTATTTATATTAATGATTTAGATGAGAATTTAGTAGTCATGGTTAGTAAGTTTGTAGATGACACCAAGGTTGGTAGCATAGTGGACAGTGAAGAAGGTTATCTCGGATTGCAATGGGATCTTGATCATTTAGACCAATAAACTGATGAATGGCAGATAAGGTTTAATTCAGATAAATGAGGTGATGCATTTTGGTCAATCAAACCAGATCGAACTGAGGACTTACTCAGTTAATGGTAGGGCACTGGGGGAGTTTTGGAACAAAGAGATCTAGGGGTACAGGTTCATTGGTCCTTGAAAGTGGAGTCATAGCTAGGCAGTGATGAAGAAAGCATTCGACTTTGACAAAGGATCAGCTGGATATGAAATGTCAGTACTTTTCTCTCCGAACAGATGCTGAGATTTTCCAGCATCTTTTCTTTTGGATTCAGCATGCTTAGCTTCATTGGTCAGAACATTGAATACAGGAGTTGGGACATCTTGTTGAAGTTGTCCAAGACATAGGTAAGGTCACACTTGGAATACTGTGTGCAGTTCTGGTCACCCTTTTATAGAAAGGATATTAAACTAGAACGAATGCAGAAAAGATTGACTAGGATGCTACTCGAGACTTAATGGTTTGAACTTTAAGGAGAGGCTGGATAGATTGGGACTTTTCTCTCTGGAGCATAGGAGGCGTAGAGATGATCTCATTGAGATCCAGAAAATACTGAGGGGCATAGATCAGCTAGATAGTCAATATCTTTTCCCAAAAGTAGAGGAGTTTAAAACTAGAGGGCTAGGATTATGGTGAGCGGGGCAAGATACAAAAGGATACAGAGGGGCAATTTTTTCACATAAGGTGTGGTGCGTGTCTGGTACAAACTGCCAGAGATGGTAGTGGCAGTGGGTACAATCATGTTTTTTAAAAATCGTTTAGACATTTCCATGGGTCAGATGGGTATAGAATGATATAGGCCAAATGCAAGCAATTGGGCTAGCTTAGAGGTTAAAAGAAGGCAGCATGGACAAGTTGAGCCAAAGGGCCTATTTCCATGCTGTAAACATCTATGACTCTATGAATCTCTCCATAAGAAATAAGGGAGGATCAAGGATGTCACTGAGCAGCCACAGGACATTCTGAAGGTGAGAGAGTGAACAGCCAGATGCTTGGTCATATTGGTACCAATGATTTAGATAAGAAGAGGGTTAAGGTCCTGAGAGCTGACAATAAGGAACTAAGCAATAAATTAAAAAGCAGGATCTCAAAGGGAGTAATCTCAGCATTACCCTCATTGCCACATGCTAGTAGAGCAGAAAAAGGAGAATAGATCAGGTGAGTGCATGGTTAGAGACATGGTGTACAATGAAGGAATTGGGATTCCTGAGGCATTGAGGCTAATTCTAAGGAAGATGTGGCCTGTACAAGCTGGACAGGTTGCATCCCAACAGGATCAGAACTAATATCCTCACGGGTATTGGAGGATATCCGTGAGGATATTAGAGCGGATTTGCATAAGAGTAGCAGGGAGATGGGAACCTGAGTGGGGAGACATGAGAGAGGAAAACAGAGGTAGAAATGAAAGATAGAACAATGGAAGCAGAGGACATAAGAGCTAGCAGCAAATAGGGCCATAGAACAAAGCCATTGGTAAAAACCATGGCACTGTATCTGAATCCATGGAGCATTCACAATAAAATAGATGAATTAACAGCATAAGTTAGTATACACAGGTATGATATAATTGCAATTATGGAACATGGCTGCAGGACAGGACCTGAATATCCAGATGTTTTGCTGTCTATGGTTGGGGATTGCAAAGATGAGTTCAATTCAGGAGGTCAACACAAATTTTAATAAAAACAGCAGACAGATTTATTTCAGGTGTGCTGTACAGGCTTCAATCCCCAACTGCCAGCAGGCTATGGAGGCTCCGATGAAGTCACGGAGTGATCATGTGACCATACTCTTAAAGGAGCCATGCCACACAAAGTAATTCCCCAAATATACAACATCCCTCCCTTTTTATCTCTAAGCTCCCATCCCAATCATTCATGGAAGTGTTTATACATAGCATCACCAATCTGACTCATTAGGCCATGCAACTGGACACAATCTATTCAATAGGAGAAGTGATCAGGAGACCATCGGGCCTCTGCTGGTTTTATCCATCATGTTGGTAGATAGTTCTTCCTGTGGAGGAGTCACAGTATTGTTCCCAATAGTGGAATTGGTACTAGCAATAAGATCAGTAGTCCTTTGGGGTTCACCTGCTGCTCCAATAGTAGCAGGTACAATGTCTGGAATCAGAGAGAGCAGTTTGTTTTGAGGTATTTCTGGCTAGCCATTGTAGTAAACAGCAACTGGTCAGTATGGCATCTTCAAGTCATTTCATCCTTGGTTTGACCATGAAAATGGTAAAATCCGGCCTAGTATGTACGATCAGTAACAATTTAACCTCACAGCCTCAATCTGAAGGAACAACTGCTGATTTTCCACATTTGGATATTATATCCCTCCATTTCCTGAACACCTGATTGAATGGATGGAAAGGACTAAGTCCTCCAACAAAACTTTGATACAACACAAAGCAAAATATGAACATCACAAAAGAACTGTCTAATTTTGAGAGACATTTGGAGGCATTGTTGGAACTTTGGACTTGGTATAATTAGTTGCAATCAGTTTGCTTTGATTACTTGCTACCTTTAATTTATATGAGTTGAATGATTAAAGGCACAAGGTAACAGTTTAGATATAAATCTTGTAAAATTGATACAAAATATCTTCTTCCTTAAGAATTGGCTGGCAGATAGAAGACAGAGGGTGGTGGTTGATGGGAGAAATTCATCGTGGAGTTCGGTGACGAGTGGTGTGCCTCAGGGGTCTGTTTTGGGGCCCCTGCTGTTTGTGATTTTTATAAATGATCTGGATGAGGGTATTGAGGGATGGATCAGTAAATTTGCAGATGATACTAAAGTTGGTGGTGTGGTAGATGGTGAAGAGGGGTGTTTTAGTTTACAGAGTGACTTGGACAAGTTGCAGAGCTGGGCCGAGAGGTGGCAAATGGAGTTTAATGTGAAAAGTGTGAGGTAATGCACTTTGGCAGGAACAATAAATGTGTAGAGTATAGGGCTAATGGTAGGGCTCTTAATAGTGTTGAGGAACAGAAGGATCTTGGTGTGTGTGTCAATAGATCCCTGAAAGCAGGCAGTCAAGTGGATAAAGTTGTTAAGAAGGCATATGGAGTCTTAGCTTTTATTGGTAGGGGGATTGAATTTAGGAGCTGCAAGTCATGTTGCAACTGTACAAAACTCTAGTGCGGCCGCACTTGGAGTATTGTGTGCAGTTCTGGTCCCCACATTATAAGAAAGATGTGGAGGCATTGGGGAGGGTACAGAGGAGGTTTACCAGGATGTTGCCTGGTATGGAGGGCAGGTCCTATGAGGAGAGGTTGAAGGATTTGAGGTTGTTTTCGTTAGAAAGGAGGCGGCTAAGAGGGGATCTTATTGAAGCATATAAGATGCTTAGAGGTTTAGATAGGGTGGACAGTGATAGCCTTTTTCCTAGGATGGAGAAAGCTAGCACGAGGGGACACAGCTTTAAATTAAGGGGTATGAGTTATAGGACGGATATCAGAGGTAGGTTCTTTACTCAAGAGTGATTAGGGAGTGGAATGCCCTGCCTGCAGCTGTTGTAGATGCGCCAAGTTTGGTGGCGTTTAAGAGGTTAGTTGATAAGTATATGGAAGAGAAGGGAATGATTTAGTTAGGAGGGGCATTGCTTTTTATTTTGGTCGGCACAACATCGAAGGCCGAAGGGCCTGTTCTGTGCTGTATTGTTCTATGTTCTATTAAGTGTGTCTGTAAGATTTCAATAATTTATTAACTTCAATATTATTTCAATATATTTTAATAATCTACTAACAGGACCAGGGACCCGGGTTAGATTCCTGCTTGGGTCACTGTCTGTGCAAAGCCTGCAAGTTCTCCCCATATCTGCATGGATTTCCTCTGGGTGCTCCGTCCAAAAGATATGCTGGTTAGCTGCACTGGCCATGCTAAATTCTCCTGAATACACAGTAACTTAATTGTAGTATTAATGTAAGCCTACTTATGACACTAATAAATTAAACTTTAAACCTTTAAAAAAAGCTTTAAGATTTTGCATTAATTCAGATTAACATTTAGCAATCTCATAAATACACTTTAAATAGACTTAAGTTCTTCCTGCTGAGAAAGGTTAAACACTTAAAGACAGGCTGTTAGTAATTTGCAGCTAGAAAACAATTTGAAACAACTATCAGCAATGTGAAGAACTGTCTTGCTTTTCCAGATTAAATTCCTTTTGCCACTTCTCTGCCCACGCAACCAAACCATTGGTATAATTCGGGAGTCAAGAGCTATATTCTTCGCTGTCAATAACATGTGCAATTTTTGCATTATCTGCAAATTTCCCAATCATGCCTTCCACATAAATTGACATAAATTTGGAATTTAAAAGTTAAAGCTACAAGTAAACCTAAATCTTAATCAGATCCAAGTCCTCATAAGACGAGGCTTAAATATCTCAGAATATGATCGGGCATTCGTGTCATGTTTGAGGCAGACAACCTGCCTTCATCATCTGGTGCCCATCCCTACCAACTGGAGTCGAAATCACATTGCCCTCAACATTTAACAGCTAGACCTTTCCAAAGCTCTGCTGCAGACTTCTGTGCATCTTTCACGCAGTCAGCCAAAAGTGCATAACATCATGACCAATGGCCTCTTTGCTAGGGTTGGCGAGCACACTAATTTTCCTAAAGATGTGGAGTTGCAGACCCATAGAGCAATGGGGTTCACGTCAACAGCTAGTTTTCCACAGTGCAGGGTGTGATAAATTGCACGCACATTGCCATCGAAGCACCTTTGCAGGATTGTATAGATATATGAACAAAAGATATTTCCATTCCTTCAATGCGTAACCTGCTTAAGACCAGATGAGGTTTTCTTTCCCAGGTATGCATGATTTCCCGGAAGCTGCCATGACTCTTTCATCTTGAAGGACTCAAACCTGCTGCAACTATCAGCTTAGACCTCAGGTGCATGGCTAGGAAAAGGAAAAGGTCACCCATTCAGAAAATGGGCAGCTTCATTGCACCAACTGGGGACGGTGCTACAACAGTGTTATAACAACAGTAAACATTAGACAAGGGCACTTATTCAGCAGGCCACTGGGCTTTTTAAAATACAGGGGCACCATTTTCCCAGCCCGCTGTGCTATTTGAGTGGCGCAGTGGATCAGGTATTACTGGCGGGACGGCTGCAACAGGGACCATTTTTTATAGTGTAATCAGCTTTGCACCTGGAAGCAGGGTAAGGCTAATCTCAATATTATGATCAGTACCTGAATCTCACTATTAAGCCCGAGTCAGCATTGTCTGACTCGCTAATATTCCCAACCCTGCCAGGGGAGGTTCCCACTAGCAGGGACTTTAAAACTGACTCCCAGCATTGTGCTTGCCTCGTTGGTAGCCAAAAGGTCTTTGAGGTTCCCCCCCTCCATTCCTCCAGGAGATGGAGGACCATGAGGCTGCCCCTTGGGCTGTGCCAGTCACTGGTGTTGGCCTCTCCAGTTAGAAACAGTCGCACACAAACTGATATCCACAGCTTCATATCCACAGCTTCCTGATGGCAAGGTGCTACATTGGTTAACACTTTTTTTTTTTACAGTGCCAGGGGCTTAGGTTCGATTCCAAACTTGGGTGACTGTCTGTGTGGAGTTTTGCACATTCTCCCTGTGTCTGCATGCATTTCCTCCTGGTGATCCCAGTTCCCTCCCACAGTCCCAAGGTTAGGGGGACTAATGGGGGGGCCTGGGTAAGATACGCTGTTGAAGAGTTTGGTACAGACACGCTGGGCCAAATAGCCTTTTTTTGAACTACAGGGATTCTATGAAAGTGCCATAAAGTGCCACAAGTGGATAAAGTGATGAAGATCACATAGGACATGCTTGCCTTCATTGGCCTGGACATAGAGTTTAAAAATTGGTAAGTCATGTTGCAGCTCTATAGGACTTAGGCCACATTTGGAATATTGTGGCTTGCAGCTTTGTCTTTAACTGAAGCCTCTCTGCCCCAGACTTTCAGCTTTACTGAGCAGAATCCTTTTTCAGATTCATGTTCTTTGACTTCACAGTCTTTTTAGAAGTTTCTTTGATCCCATTACATGGTTTCTGGGACTTTGTTCTTTAGTTTGGGACCTACTGTCTGTAGTCTCACTTCATGTCCCTGCTCCAAAAGTTACTGTGAACTGATGTTTCCTTCTTGGTTACTTTATTCACTGTCCTAATTTGGAAATATAAATCACTTTTCCTTCACAGTCGCTGAATAAAAATTTGGCATTCTCTCTCAATGGCATTGAGGGTCAACCCATATGGACTGCTGCAATGCAAGAAGGCAGCTCATCAGCACCTTCTCAAGAGCAACTAGGGATGAGCAATAATTGCTAGCCAGCCAGTGATGCCCATGTCCCACAAATGAATAGAAAAAGATTCCAACTGAATCAAATTCTTGCTATTTCTGTGGCCCCCTGGTTGTTAGGCAAGAACCCAGTTTTTTTTAATACCCTGTGTTTGCTTTTGCACATAATCAGTGTCCTATCTGTAACCCAAACTCCTGTGCAATATTCCTGTGCACTTACATACTTACACTGCCTGATGACCTTATCAGTGTTACTTTGCAGTGAGTAGACGGTGCCCTTTACTATGTAGTGGAGTGCAGTAGATCTTTCATCCTTTTCCTGAACTATTGGACAGTTCTTGTTGGACCCAATCAGTGCTAAACACCACTGCCACATTCACCCAGGTCACCATTGACAGACAAGGGTCACTGATGCATAGAAATAGCATGACCCACCTTTCCAGAGGTCTGGAGGAGAACTTCCAGGGCTACATACACTGGAGGTGATCTTAACATTGCAGCCTGCCAGCCAATGGGTGCCAGGAAAATACTCACAGCCAAGAAGTCAGATTAGAACATAGAACATAGAACAATACAGCACAGAACAGGCCCTTCGGCCTTCGATGTTGTGCCGACCAAAATAAAAAGCAATGCCCCTCCAAACTAAACCATTCCCTTCTCTTCCATATACTTATCAACTAACCTCTTAAACGCCACCAACTTGGCGCATCTACAACAGCTGCAGGCAGGGCATTCCACTCCCTAATCACTCTTTGAGTAAAGAACCTACCTCTGATATCCGTCCTATAACTCATACCCTTAATTTAAAGCTGTGTCCCCTCGTGCTAGCTTTCTCCATCCTAGGAAAAAGGCTATCACTGTCCACCCTATCTAAACCTCTAATCATCTTATATGCTTCAATAAGATCCCCTCTTAGCCGCCTCCTTTCTAACGAAAACAACCTCAAATCCTTCAACCTCTCTTCATAGGACCTGCCCTCCATACCAGGCAACATCCTGGTAAACCTCCTCTGTACCCTCTCCAATGCCTCCACATCTTTCTTATAATGTGGGGACCAGAACTGCACACAATACTCCAAGTGCGCCGCACTAGAGTTTTGTACAGTTGCAACATGATGCTGCGGCTCCTAAATTCAATCCCCCTACCAATAAAAGCTAAGACTCCATATGCCTTCTTAACAACTTTATCCACTTGACTGCCTACTTTCAGGGATCTATTGACACATACACCAAGATCCTTCTGTTCCTCAACACTATTAAGAGCCCTACCATTAGCCCTATACTCTACACATTTATTGTTCCTGCCAAAGTGCATTACCTCACACTTTTCCAATTAAACTCCATTTGCCACCTCTCGGCCCAGCTCTGCAACTTGTCCAAGTCACTCTGTAAACTATAACACCCCTCTTCACTATCTACCACTCCACCAACTTTAGTATCATCTGCAAATTTACTGATCCATCCCTCAATACCCTCATCCAGATCATTTATAAAAATTACAAACAGCAGGGGCCCCAAAACAGACCCCTGAGGCACACCACTCGTCACCGAACTCCACGATGAATATCTCCCATCAACCACCACCCTCTGTCTTCTATCTGCCAGCCAATTCCTAATCCAATTAGCTAAATCACCCTCTATTCCACACATCTGCATTTTCTGTAGAAGTCTTCCATGGGCCACCTTATCAAACGCCTTACTAAAGTCCATATATACTACATCAACCGCCTTACCCCCATCCACCTCTCTGGTCACTTTCTCAAAAAACTCAATGAGGTTAGTAAGGCATGACCTACCCTTCACGAAACCATGCTGACTATCCCCAATCAATTCATTTCTCTCTAAATAACTATAAATCCTATCCCTAATAATTCTCTCCAATACCTTGCCCACAACAGAAGTAAGACTCACTGGCCTATAATTCCCTGGAAGGTCTCTCTTCCCCTTCTTAAACAATGGGACCACATTCGCTATCCTCCAGTCCTCCGGAACCACACCCGTAACCAACGAGGACCTGAAGATCAGAGCCAGAGGCTCTGCAATCTCCTCTCTTGCCTCCCAGAGAATCCTAGGGTAAATCCCGTCCGGCCCAGGGGACTTATCCAACTTCAAACCCTCGAGAATTTCTAACACATCCTCCCTATCTACTACAATACTCCCCAATTTGCAACCCTGTACCTCAGTGCTCTCCATAGCTACATTTCCAGCACTCTGCGTGAATACCGAAGAGAAATATTTATTCAGTGCCTCACCAATCTCTTCAGGCTCCACGCACAACTTCCCACTGCTGTCTATGACTGGCCCTAATCTTGCCCTAACCAATCTTCTATTCTTAACATATCGAAAGAAAGCTTTAGGATTCTCCTTAATCCTATCAGCCAACATCTTCTCGTGTCCCCTCTTAGCTCTCCTCAATTCACTTTTTACCTCCTTCCTGGCTAATCTATAGCTATCCATTGCACTATCTGAGCCTTCAAGCCTCATCCTGACATAAGCCTCCTTTTTCTTCTTAACCAGCAAATCAACTTTTTTCGTACACCAAGGCTCTCTTACTCGACCATTTCCTCCCTGCCTGACAGGGACATACTTATCAAGGACTCGCAGCAGCTGCTCCTTGAATAAGCACCACATTCCAGATGTTCCCAGTCCCTGTAGTTTCCTAGTCCAATCTATGCACCCTAATTCTCTCCTGATGGCCTCATAATTACCCTTCCCCCAGCTATAACTACTGCCCCCAGCTTCATGCCTATCCCTGTCCATCACTAAGGTGAACGTAACCGAATTGTGGTCACTATCAACAAAATGTTCACTAACTTCCAAGCCTAACACCTGGTCTGGCTCATTGCCCAGCACCAAATCCAATGTAGCCTCACCTCTAGTTGGCATTCATGCCCAATTCTCACTTCTCGCAATCCTATTGGCACTGGATATCCAGTGAGGTCAGCCTTGGGAAACTGATTGTAATACTTAAATTCTACGTAAAATAGAACTTAAATATTACAAGTGAGCATGGGACGCAGTCATCTGGGCTCGCTTGCCTCTATGACCTTGCAGGTGAAGGTTCTCTTTGGTGAGGATTCGACATGATGGCTTTGCCATTGGGAGCGGAGGCTATTGAGGTCCCCCAGGGAGGTCAGGGCTGGGCAGTGCCATCCTGGCAACCTGGGACTGAGCACTGGGCAGTGCCAATGGCTTAAAGGCACGGGGTCAACTAGAGACAGGGTCAGACAGTGCAACAGTGATCAGCGGATGGTGGGATGCTGCCACTCTGCAACAGGCGTGTGAAACCGCTGCTGTTCTGCAACCAGAGATTGGTTTATCTGTGTGCGCTGGGGGGAGGAGGGGGCTGGCGGGTTTCATCCATATAGCCTTTGGTAGAGAGGGAGGGGGCAATCAGCCCATGTTGGTGGAGGGGGTGATTGGTCCAGGTGGCAACGCTTGGGACAGGGGAAGGGAGAGGGCAGAGATATCAGCCACTATACCTGGGGGAGGCAGTAACTGTCAGATTTGTGTTTACAGAACACAGAAATCTACACATGCACAAAGACTATTTGCCAGCTTTCCACAAGTTAAGGGTCTGCTCCTCCCTTGCTGGCGAGAAATAAGTTTCAGCCTAATTTTTATGGCAGACTTAGATAAGATTGATTTTTATCTCATTCAAAGAAACAGCATGATTTTCTCTCGTTTCCAGATTTATTTGGCACTTTTTCCATCCTGCCAACCCCAGGAATAGTAGCAGGGATTGACCATGCAAAGGTCCATTGACCTTGGTGGGATTATCCTGTTTTGGGGTGAGAATGGTCAGAAAATCCCATCCACAATCTTTTTATTAAGACTGCCCCTATTGTCCGGATTGCAATCCTGGTCATGACAGAATCTAGAGCTCCTGCCTTGCAGTGAGTGAATGGTTCTCCAGGCATTATTTAAATTTGGCAACTCGACCTTTGACCCTGTGATATAATGTCTTGGGCACTTCCTGCCTACCCTGCCATGATATTCAGCCAACTTCTCACTGACGCATACGTAATAAGCTAGCCAATGTGAGATCATGAATTGTCAGCTGTCTCACAGCCCCGTGGAAATTATTCCTACATCTGTACCGCCACTAAACTTAGATTCCAAAATAGAAATTCCAGCCTCTGATTTTATGAGTGAATTGTTAAGTTTTCCGCATTATTTTTTACTAACATATCCCAGCATTTTCCCAACAACTGATGTCAGGCTAACTGCATTGTAGTTCCCTGCTTTCTCTTTGCCTCCTCCAATTGTAGACTTACAATTCCATCTCCTCTGCTAGTCTATTCCTAATGAGCTGAACGAAGTATGCCTTCAGTGACTTGATGCTATCTCCTTGACAACACAGCGGACAGATGACAATTAGCTTCTGGTGTGAAATAGTGGGTGCCATAGCAGATCCACAAATCCTTCAGTGATATTCCTATATTAATTATAGAAATTCATTATTTTTGATGAACTCTTGAAACCTTCTCATGAACTCCCCCAAGCACAGAAGCCCTGCTTTAGGGAAGGCAATCTGCAAAACTTACCTGATCTGGCTTGTATGTGACTCCAGATCCACAGCTACATTGATGACTCTTTGAAATGAGCAGCATTCATTTAGGGATGGACAATAAATGCTCGCCTTGCCATCAATGCCACATCTCATGAAGAAATACAAAAATAAAGAACAAAGAACAAAACAGCACGGGAAACAGGCCCTTCGGCCCAACGAGTCCACGCTGCCATCCCGATGTTCCCACCTCTACCCGTGATCCCTATCCAAGTTTATAGATCTATGGATTAAAATGGATAGTTGATATTAGTCCTCCTCTGGTACAGTTCCTAGTGGTCAGGCAGATATTGAATTTTGGGTCTCCCTATACTGCTCATTCTGTTCTCAGTTCCAGGAAAGGCCTTGCATGGTGCCTTATAAAATTTTTTCTAAGAGACTAATGGCAGTGTATTGTAAATATGACACCAAATTTTTAGAAGCCTCAACTGTCCTCAACACAATTTTACATTCCAGGATTTGACCAGTGAGCACACAAAATATCCCACCACAATCCATACATCATAGTTCTGCAGGCCTGAACAGAAGTGTTTGCCTGACAAAATTAATTGGAATATTTTATGCAAAGCTTATCAGTACCAGGCACTCTGATCCTTGCAATTACATCATGAAACAAAAGACCATTTATAGTTTACAGATGATACATACAAGAAAAGGAACCATTTAACTGAATTAACCAGGCTCTAAAAAGAACAGATCTAGCAGACCCCTCAAATACTGTATATACTAAATAAAGAGGCACCCCTTCATTAAAATTGCACCAAAGGGGGGATGAAACACAAACAAGACAACACCTACCTCCACCAAGAAACTGTTCCCTAACATATTGCTGAGGTCTCTGCCGTTTATTACTGTTGTACGAGTGAAACCAACTGCTGAGAAGCTGGAGATTAGGAGCATTTTGAAATGTTCTCAGTAATATAAATATACTCCTCCAGCAGCTAGGTTGCACCAACAAAAAAAAAATAACAAACCTCCTCAACGATCAGTTGATCCACTGTAATAGTTGAACTATGGTTTAAACACTGCAGTTTCTTAACATATGATGCTACAAAAAGAAGAAAGCGACTAATACATAGGATCATTCACAGTGCTACACATGACATTGTCAGCATTCACAGCAGCAGACACAATTACAGAATTGCAACAGAACTAAAAGCCCATTTCTCTGTCAAAAGTGCATCATCTGTCACGATTTCCACCTGCAAACACATTAATTCTGCAACTACAACAAATGAAAACATTAGGGAGTTCTAAAAAGACTTAAACAAATTGGTATCCAGTTCTATGATACATAGGCACAGATTACACTTTCTGAAATAGATCAGCTACGCAGAACCTCTCTGAGACTAGCAATTGATACTGATATCAGCAGGCTAGATAAATCTCATTCTAATGCACCACAGAATCTACATTGAAACACTTGGACATTCAAACTGTCTCTATCCTTACTGAAGTCGTGCTTCCCTATCCATGCTCTTTACTGACATCTCATATCTCTTTCCACGTTCTTTACTGAAGTCTCGCCCTTCCCTCCATGCTTTTTACTGAAGTCTTGCTGCTCTCCCCACACTGTTTATTGTTTATCACTGTTTATTGATGTCTTGCCTCTCTCTCTCTCCTGTACTCTTTACTGAGGGTGACTAAACCCTCGTCTCTCTCCTGTACTCTTTACTGAAGTCTTACCTCTCTTCCTACACTCTTTATTAAAGTCTCCTATCTCTCTACACCCTTTACTGAAATCTTACCCCCTCTCTCTGTGCTCTTTACTGAAGTCTTGCCTCTCTCCCCATAGTCTTTACCCACAAGGACTTACGCTTGTTCCAGCTAATTTGTTCCTTTTCACATACATGCCTTTATGTTTTTTGCCAGTTTACATTTATATTTTTGTTTCTTTTCTTGATTGGTTTCTTATCCTCAAAGAATGGGAGAAAGGAGACTTCAGCAAGGAGTAGAAAGAGATGAGACTTCAGTAGTGTGGTGAAAAAGGCAAAACTTCAGTAAAAAGTGAGGAGAGGCAAGAATACGGAGACGGCAAGAGAGACAAGACCTCAGTAAACAGCACTGGGAAAAAGACAAGATTTCTGTGAAGAACGTGGAAAGGGAGGTGAGACTTCAGTGAAGAACACACAGAAACAGGGACTTTAGTAAAGTGCACAGAGAGGGAGTTCAGGCTTCCGTAAAGAGCTTGGAAAGATGAGACTTCAAAAAGGAGCATGGGAGAGAGGCGAGATTTCAGTAAAGAGCATTGGCGGGGGGGGGGCGAGGAGGGGTAAAGAGAGAGAGAGAGAGACAAGGCTTAACAAATTGTGTGCAGCACAGTTCCTCACGGTGTCAAAAACCCAGGTTCGATTCTGGCCCCAGGTGTGGAGTTAGCACATCTTCTCTGTGTCTGCATTTCCTGGGTGTTCCACTTTCATCCCACAATTCAAAGATGTGAAGTTAGGTGGATTGGCCACGCTAACTTGCTCCTCATAAGGGAATTAGCAGGGTAAATACATGAGGGTACAGAGGTAGGGCTTGGGTGAAATTGTTGTCAGTGCAGGCTGGATGGGCCTCCATCTGCTCTGTTGGATTTCTATGGTCTATGAATGATTTTCTAGGTTCTAAATTGCTCACAATCCTCAGACTTACCATATTTTCCAGCATGTTTACCAGCCACTTGCTTTAGAACATAGAACATTACAGCACAGAACAGGCCCTTCGGCCTTCGATGTTGTGCCGACCAAAATAAAAAGCAATGCCCCTCCAAACTAAACCATTCCCTTCTCTTCCATATACTTATCAATTAACCTCTTAAACGCCACCAAACTTGGCGCATCTACAACAGCTGCAGGCAGGGCATTCCACTCCCTAATCACTCTTTGAGTAAAGAACCTACCTCTGATATCCGTCCTATAACTCATACCCCTTAATTTAAAGCTGTGTCCCCTCGTGCTAGCTTTCTCCATCCTAGGAAAAAGGCTATCACTGTCCACCCTATCTAAACCTCTAATCATCTTATATGCTTCAATAAGATCCCCTCTTAGCCGCCTCCTTTCTAACGAAAACTAACTTTGACCTAACACAATCCTTAACTTTTTCCAATAACCATGGTTGATTAACCTTCCCTTTTGGGTATTTGTACTCTAGAGAAGGAATGTATATTTGTTGCAGACCTTATAGTATTTCTTTGAATACATTGTCTGTCTACCATGAAATCTTTTAGTGTATATTCCCCATCCATTATAGAACATAGGATATAGAACAATACAGCACAAACAGGCCCTTCGGCCCACGAGTTGCGCTGATCACATCTACCAATCCACAGACCTATCTATAACCCCCTATCCTATTCTTTTCCATATACTCATCCAGAAGTCTCTTAAAAGACCCCAGTGAGTTTGCCTCAACAATCTCCGACGGCAATCGGTTCCATTCATTCACCACCCTCTGAGTGAAAAACCTACCTCTGACATCTCCTTTGTATTTGCTTCCCTGCACCTTAAATCTGTGTCCTCTCATAGTGACCATTTCAGCTCGGGGAAATAGTCTCTGAGAGTCCGCCCTATCTATTCCCCTCAACATTTTATAAACCTCTATCAGGCCGCCTTGCAACCTATGTCTCTCCAGTGAGAAGAGTCCCAGCTCCCGCAACCTATCTTCATAAGGCCTGCCTCCCAATCCAGGCAGCATCCTTACAAATCTCCTCTGAACTCTCTCAATAGCCTCTACATCCTTCCTATAATGAGGCGACCAGAACTGCGCACAATATTCCAAGTGGGGTCTGACAAGAGTCTGACAGAGCTGCATCATTACCCCCTGACTCCTAAACTCTATTCCTCGATTAATGAAGTTCAGTACACCGTACGCCTTCTTGACCACTTCCTCCACCTAGCCATAGCCAAACTATTCCTCACATCTCCACAGTACACTTTCTGCAGATTTAAAACCTTAGTTTCAGAATGATTGATATTGCATTCAAACTTAATGCAAAATTCTATGTTATGGTCACTCCTTCTCAAATGCCCAATTTCTAGGTAACTGTTCAAAATTACAAAAGTGCCCCAGTAAGATAAATTCTTAGATATTATGTTTTAGTAATATTAATTAAAGGATAAATGAAATTTCTTGTAGTGCTACATTTCCCCAATCCTGCAACAAAACATCAACCTAGACTATACATTCAAATCTTTGGTTTGGGCTTTGAGCCCAAAACCCTTGAAGGATGAGAATGCTTTGAATGAGCTAATGTTTTCAAGTCTAAGAAACAGAGAGTTCATGAAAATGTTATATATATGCATACACACAAGTATATAGAATTCCCTATCAGAAATACTGTTGAAGCAAAATCTGTAATAATACTTATCTAATTCTAAAAATGGTGAAAATTTTTAAAGGTTTAAGGAAAGAGCATCGAATGGAACCAAGCACATATTGCTTGCAGAGAACTAGCATGATTGCAATAAACAGTTCAAAATTCTATAATTGTATGAACGGCTCAAAGGGATGATGAACATAAGGCTAGAATTCTGTCACCTCCAGCCACCTTACTCACAGTCAACTCTAAGTTTCATTTACATCCCATGTAAACAAGGACAACCATTTGATTATCAAGTCAGACTATTGAATGAAGGCCATGCTTCATTTAGTACTTTAAGAAAAAACTTGGTGCATTAAATACAACCATTTATTTATGAAGTTCCCAGCCTGAAACTTTTGAACGAGGTATCTAAATGGATACAAAATTGGCTTCTTGACAGAAGCCAGCGGGTGGTTATTCAGAGTTGTTTTTCAAACTGGAGGCCTGTCACCAGTGGTATGTCTTAAGGATCAGTGCTAGGTCCACTGTTATTTGTTATTTATATTAATGATTTGGATGACAATATAGAAGGCATGGTTAGTAAGTTTGCAGATGACACTAAGATTGGACAGAGCAGAAAATTATCTCCAATTGCAATGGGATCTTGATCAATTGTGCCAGTGGGTTGACAAATGGCAGATGGAGTTTAATTTAAACAAATGCGAAGTGATGCATTTTGGTGGACTAAACCAGGGCAGGACTTAATCATTTAATGGTAGGGCATTGGGGAGAGTTACAGAACAGAGATCAAGGGGACACATTCATAGCTCCATGAAAGTGAAGTCACAGGTGAACAGAGTGATTAAAAAGGCATTCTGCATACCTGATTTCATTGGTCAGAACATTGAATACAGAAGTTGGGATGTCTTTTGAAGTTCTACAAGACCACACTTGGAATACTGTGTGCAATTCTGATCACCCTATTATAGAAAGGATACTATTAAACTAGAAAGAGTGCAGAAAAGATTTACTAGAAATGCTAAGAAGAGGTTGGACAGACTGGGACTTTTTTTCCTCTGGAGCGTAGGAAGCTGAGGGGTGATCTTATAGAGGTCTATAAAATAATGAGGGGCATAGATCAGATGGACAGTCAATATCTTTTCCGAAAGGTAGAGGAGTCTAAAACTAGAGGGCATAGGTTTCAGGTGAGAGGGGAGAGATACAAAAGTATCTAGAGGGGCAATTATTTCACAGAGGATGCTGAGTGCCCGGAAAAATCTGTCAGAGGTAGTAGTAGAGACAAGTACAATTTTGTCTTTTAAAAAGCATTTAGATAGTTAGATGGCTATAATGCGTATAGAGGGATATGGGCCAAATGGGGCAATTGGGATTAGCTTAGAGGTTTTAAAAAACAAAGGTGGCATGGACAAGTTGGACCAAAGGGCCTGTTTTCATGCTGTAAACATCTATAACTCTATGTCCCCAGGTATTTACTTGTATGCTGTAAGCTCCATTTCAGCTCTTTCTTGTATTATTAGTGAATGTATTTTTTTAGTGATGGCACAATTATTACAATATTTTAATTAGCTGTCTCATTCCATTCTGACTCCTCTGTCCTTGGCCTCTTACACATTCCAGTGAAGTTAAATGGAACTTTGATGAATCATCATTCAACGTACAACTTTTTGGGGAAGATGGATGAGGGGAGGAGTGGAGAAAAACCACATCCTTCATTTAATCACTCCTGTCTTCCACCCTATCACAATCCTCTTCTTTTGATGTTTTCTCACTCTTTTAAAAAATTTATTTACAAGTAAGGCTTACATGACACTGCATTTGGAGTTACTGTAAAGTTTCTCCAATCGCCACACTCCTGTGCTTGTTCAGGTAAATATACCTAGCCAACTCATCTCTAAGACTGTGGGAGGAAATTGGATCACCCAGAGGAAACCTGCACAGACACAGGGAGAGCGTACAGATTCTGACAGACAGTGGCTCAAGCTGGGAACAGAACCCAGGTCCCTGACATTGTGAGGAGCAGCGCTAACCACTGTGCTGCCCTGTTATTGTTTTTTTAATTTTTAAAGTTTAAAGTTTTTTTAAAGTCTATAATTATTCAATATTTTTCAGTCTTGATGAAAGATCACATGACAACCCCAAGTTTACACAGGGAATCCCTGATTGACCTCTCAGTAGGACTTGTAGAAAGCAAGTTCCTGGGTGACTGGCAATTACCTTACCCGGTGGAACTCATACTCCAAGCTCTTTATAAAGCAGGTCCCAGCAGTGATATGATCTAGGTTAGAAACCTAGGTGTTTTATGGGTGTTTAATGAAGTTCCAACCATAGATTTTGCAGTTTAAATCTGACATGGTGAAGCCTAAGATGTTTTACGCCAGGTATGATTCAAGTGATCCACTAGAAAGCTTTCATCAAACAAAGTTTATTTAAGAACACAGTTAACATATAATAAGAAAAAAAGCATATCTTATGCCAATTTAAAATAAGCATAATAGTGTATAAACCTTAATAGCTAACAATAATGTTCTAAGTTAAACAATATCCTACAAACCCTTTCTAGGCTTGTACAGAAAGCAAGTATGCTCACATGATAATGGAATTTTCAGCTTTGTAACACCTGCTGTGGATTAGTCCTTTGAAATGTTGAATTATGGAGACTTTCCTGTCCTGGAACTTTCAGAACACATCAAGAATGGACAGAAAGATAGAGAAAAAACATGTCTTCTATCTCAAGTCCAAACAGCTTCTAACAAAAATGAAACTTCTTATGAATGAACTGTCCATGCAGACACCACTTGACCTGTCAATCATTCTCTACCCAACAGATCCAAAAGGATCAGAAAACACTTCGATACTGTATTAGTGCAGATTACAAATAAACAAGATGCCCATTGCTATTTCAGCAACAATTAGAGGACACCTGCTCAGACATATCAGTGTCAAAGTAAACTACTGGGGTCTGTTTAAAAAAAACTGCAGAGAAACAGGATTAAAGTGCATTTCTTAAAAGGTTCTATTATTATAACATCCTGGTTGGGACCTGTATGTGTTCACCAAACTCTTGTGATTTTGCTCAAACTTTTATTTTGTGCAATAAAGCACCATTCTTTTACAACTGACTCCTGAATTATTATAATTCATTGACCTGAAAAGTTATTCACTTTGTTCTCTCTGCAAATGCTGCCTGAAATGCGGACTATTCTTCATATTCTCAGTAAGAACAATTTATTTGAATTTTGTTTAATACCACACAGAGAGACTGAAGTTTCACTTAAAACTGACAGTCTGAACATTTTACATGTGTGAAGTAAATCTCACCATGAAACAGACCAGCTCTAAACGTTCCAACATGCAAAATGGTTTTCATGTGAACAATGTATTTTAAAAAGATAATTTCAATTCTAAATGTAAACTGGCAATTCAATACTTCATACAAATTCTAACTTCCTTACCAATCAAAATACGTTTTCCTATTTGAAAGCTTTCATTATCTGCACAAAAGCTGAAGAGATTAGTTGTTGCTTTTGATATCTAACTGAATGCGCATAATTAACATGTTATTGCCAGTAAAGCTAATGTTGACTGCAGTCAATTCCAAAATTACAATTAAGTTTTTGACAAAAAAAAAGTACATGAACATGGTCATTAGATTCATTCCACTGATCGGTGCAACAGCGGGCTGAAGGGCCTTTACTGTGTTGTAATGTCCTATGTTCCAACGTTACCCTGCCTCATCAGTTTGAGCTTGCTTAATTTTCAAAATCTGTGTGTTGTGTATTAATCTGTCCAGATCAGGACAGAAAAGAAAACAAAACAGAGATTGTACATGGTTCTTGTCAGCCAATCCACAAAACACATAAAACTGGATTTTGACTACTGAGTCAGTAAATTTCCTAACTTGCCAGCCCTGACTTGGTAAGTATGTCTTGCCACAACCATGTAAAAGGTACTTCCTTAAGTTGGTCAGATAGCTACGAATTAGTACATATACATGTAGTCCCCATTTAATTTGTGAGTGGTTTAATTTTAAAATAACCCAGCAGACAAACCTTAATCTTCAACATGACAAAAGATTAGTTTATTACACAAGCTACTGCTGAAAGTTACTTAGGCAAAAGTGACAAATGTTATTAATCAAAATACCTTACAAAGGTGAAGAAAATGAAAATAAAAAGATACTTAAAGGTGAAATTTCAACTCTGTCTTTGTGAGATATTGTGGTGGGCCCATTGCTTGGGTTCCTCTTTCCAAAGTGATAGGGTTGAAGCTTGAGGTTTGTTTCATAGCTGTAATTGCTTCTGCAGTTGACTATTAGGAAGTTTGTCTTTTCAGATGGATTCATCCAGCAAAAGAGATTCTCGGAGTGAGTGAAGGCTCCTGTTTTCACTTTTATGGTGCCAGAGGTGATGGCCTTGGGTAGTCTGATAGCTGTTCTGGAAACTTCCTCAATTTCTTCCTGTTGAGAAGCAGTTTCTGTTTAAAGATGTCTCTTTCCTCATTTAAAGTTTAATGTGGTTCTCTCCTCCCGATCTTTTGTTAATAGTATGTACATTATGAGGTGTGAATTGTTTGAAGCCTCTGTTGTTAATAATTTAATGATCTGTCTCAGTAACACTGTTTTAGAGTTGAGGGAATAGCAATTTTCTTTTCAGAAGATATTTGTGAATGGGTGTCTTTTTTCCTGTGTCAGCATTTCCACACTTGCCATTCTTATTCTATGGCTCAATGTTTGTGTATTTACTGCATAATGGGTAAATGAGTGTGAGTTGACATTGAAAGTATGAGGGACCATGGAGGTGGAGATTGGGATGGGAATGGGTTAGCACTAAGTTGGAACGGAAAAGCATGGGTAAGGCCCTTTGAATTTACTTTTCAAAAGGTTGCCCAATCCAGACTATGGATCACGAACCTCTGAGGTATCCTAAGTCATGGGGAAGATGGCCTAGCTGCATGAAAATTGCAGAGACAGGTCTGTGGATTGGTAGATGTGATCGGCGCAACTCATGGGCCGAAGGGCCTGTGTTTCTATGTTCTATGCCAGCCAGGTCAGGAGTTCAGGAGGCAGGCTCGATACCATCCCCTTATGCCAAGCTGAGGGTGGCATAAATGGGGATGGAAATCCCAGAATCAGTTTATGCCAGCCACTTTCAAATGTCTCCAGAGTCCTTCTGACTCCATAAACAAAAGGTGTGTAGGGGAATTTTACTAAGTAAAAGAACAAAGAAAATTACAGCCCAAGAACAAACTCTGAGGCCCTCCAACTCTGCACCAACCACGCTGCCCAACTGAACTCAAAATCCCCTACCATTCCTGGATCTTATCTCTCTCTTCCTTTCCTATTCATGTATTTATCAATACTCCCCTTAAAAGTCTCTATCATATCGAGGGTGGCACGGTGAAACAGGATAAACATCGCTACCTCACATTGCCAAGGGCCCCGGTTCGATTCCCCGTCACTATCTATGTAGAGTTTGCACATTCTCCTCATATCTGAGTAGGTTTCCTCTGGATGCTCCAGTTTCCTTCCACAGTCCAAAGATGCGTGGGTTAGGTGGATTGGCCATGTTAAATTGCCCCTTAGTGTCAGGTGGACTAGCTAGGATAAATGCATGAGGTTAGGGCCCAGGTAAGATTGTGGTCAGTGCAGACTTGATGGGATGAATGGCCTCCTTCTGCACAGTAGGATTCTACGATTCTATGATCTACTTCCACTACCTCCCCCATCAGTGACTTCCAGACACCCACCACTCTGTGTAAAGAAACTTGCCTTGTACATCTCCTTGAAACCTTGCTCCATGCACCTTAAACCTATGCCCTCTAGTAATTGACTCTTCCATCTGGGAAAAAGCTTCTGACTATCCATTCTATCTATGCCCCTCAATCTTATAGAACATAGAACATTACAGCACAGAACAGGCCCTTCGGCCTTCGATGTTGCGCCGACCAATATAAAAAGCAATGCCCCTCCAAACTAAACCATTCCCTTCTCTTCCATATACTTATCAACTAACCTCTTAAACGCCACCAAACTTGGCGCATCTACAACTGCTGCAGGCAGGGCATTCCACTTCCGAACCACCCTTTGGGTAAAGAACCTGCCTCTGATATCCGTCCTATAACTATCACCCCTTAATTTAAAGCTGTGTCCACTCGTGCTAGCTTTTTCCATCCTAGGAAAAAGGCTATCACTGTCCACCCTATCTAAACCTCTAATCATCTTATATGTTTCGATCAGGTCCCCTCTTAGCCTCCTCCTTTCTAACGAAAACATAGACTTCTATCAGGTCATCCCTCAACCTCTGTCGTTCCAGTCAGAACGAACGAAGTTTCTCCAACCTCTCCTCATAGTTAATGTCCTCCATGCCAGATAATATTCTGATAAATCATTTCCGTACCTTCTCCAAAGCCTGCACATCCTTCTAGAACATAGAACATAGAACATTACAGCGCAGTACAGGCCCTTCGGCCCTCGATGTTGCGCCGGCCAGTGGACCCTCTAACCTAAACTATTCCAATATCATCCATATGCCTATCCACCGAACATTTGAATTCCCCCAAAGTAGGCGAGTCCACAACTGCTGCAGGCAGGGCATTCCACGCTCTCACCACCCTCTGTGTAAAGAACCTGCCTCTGACATCCGTCCTATAACTACCACCTCTTAATTTAAAGTTATGTCCCCTCGTGTTGGTCATCACCATCCGAGGAACAAGGCTCTCACTATCCACCCTATCCAATCCCTTGATCATCTTATACGCCTCAATTAGGTCACCGCGTAACCTTCTTCTCTCTAATGAAAATAACCTCAGGTCCCTCAGCCTTTCCTCCTAAGGCCTTCCCACCATACCAGGCAACATCCTGGTAAACCTCCTCTGCACCCTTTCCAATGCTTCCACATCTTGCTTATAATGCGGCGACCAGAACTGTACGCAATACTCCAAGTGCGGCCGCACCAGAGTTTTGTACATTGTAACATAACCTCACGGCTCCTAAATTCAATCCCTCTACCAATAAAAGCTAACACACCGTACGCCTTCTTAACAACTTTATCAACCTGGGTGCCAACTTTCAAAGAACTATGTACTTGTACCCCAAGATCCCTCTGCTCGACAACACTATTAAGGGTCCTTCCATTAGCCCTATATTTCATATCCCTGTTATTCCTACCAAAGTGAATCACCTCACACTTATCCGTATTGAATTCCATTTGCCACCTCACGGCCCAGCTCTGCAATCTATGTCCCTCTGCAAACTGTAACATCCATCCTCGCTGTCTACAACTCCCCCCACTTTGGTATCGTCAGCAAATTTACTAATCCAACCCTCTAGGTCATTTATAAAAATGACAAACAGCAGTGGCCCTAAAACGGATCCTTGAGGTACACCACTTGTAACTGCACTCCAGGTTGAATATTTCCCATCAACCACCACCCTCTGTCTTCTATCAGCTAGCCAATTCCTAATCCAAACGGCTAAATCACCTTCAATCCCATGCATCTGCACTTTCTGCAGTAGCCTACCATGGGAAACCTTATCAAACGCTTTGCTAAAATCCATATACACTACATCAACTGCCTTACCCTTATCTACCTCTTTGGTCACCTCCTCAAAAGACTCAATAAGGTTTGTGAGGCACGACCTACCCTTCACAAAACCGTGCTGACTATCCCTAATCAATTTATTCCTCTCTAGATGCTTATAAATTCTATCCCTTATAATTCTTTCCAAGACCTTGCCCACAACAGAAGTCAGGCTCACTGGTCTATAATTTCCAGGATGGTCCCTACTCCCCTTTTTTGAACAAAGGGACAACATTTGCCATCCTCCAGTCTTCCGGCACTATACCTGTAGCTAACGACGACATGAAGATCAAAGCCAACGGCTCTGCAATCTCCTCTCTAGCCTCCCAGAGAATCCTAGGGTAAATCCCATTTGGCCCAGGGGACTTATCAATTTTCATACCCTCAAGATTCGCTAACACCTCCTCCTTATGAACCTCAATCCTGCCCAGTCTACAACCTGGTATCGCAGTATTCTCCTCGACAACACTGTCTTTCTCCTGCGTGAATACTGACGAAAAATACTCATTCAGTGTCTCTCCTATCTCCTCAGGCTCCACGCACAACTTCTCACTGCTATCTCTGACTGGCCCTAATCTTGCCCTAACCAATCTTTTATTATTTATATACCTGTACAAAGCTTTAGGATTCTCCTTAACCCTATCCGCCAAAGTCTTCTGGTGTCCTCTTCTAGCTCTTCTCAACTCCCTCTTTAGCTCCTTCCTGGCTGATTTATAGCTCTCTATTGCCCTAACTGAGCCTTCACGTCTCATCATTATATAACCCTCCTTCTTCCTCTTCACCAGAGATTCAACTTCCCTAGTACACCATGGTTCCCTCACTCGACCACTTCCTCCCTGCCTGGCAGGTACATCTTCATTAAGGACATGCAGAAGCTGTTCCTTAAATATGCTCCACATTTCAGATGTCCCCAGCCCCTGCAATTTCCTGCTCCACCCTAAGCATCCTAAGTCTCTCCTAATAGCCTCATAATTACCTTTCCCCCAGCTATAACTACTGTTATTCGGTACGTGCCCATCCCTTTCCATCACTAAGGTAAACGTAACCGAATTGTGGTCACTATCACCAAAGTGCTCAACCACCTCCAAGTCTAACACCTGGTCTGGTTCATTACCCAGTACCAAATCCAATATAGCCTCACCTCTTGTTGGCCTATCTACATACTGAGTCATGAAACCTTCCTGCACACATTGCACAAAAACTGACCCCTCTAACGTACTTGAACTATAGCTTTTCCAATCGATATTAGAAAAGTTAAAGTCCCCCATTACAACTACCCTGTTACTTTTACACCTATCCAGGATCAACTTTGCAATCCCTTCCTCTACTTCTCTGGAACTTTTTGGAGGCCTATAAAAACTCCCAACAGTGTGACCTCTCCTTTCTTGTTTCTAATCTCAGCCCACACTACCTCAGCAGACAAGTCCACATCAAATGTCTTTTCTGCCACCGTAATGCTGTCCTTAACTAACAATGCCACTCCTCCCCCTCTTCTACCACCACCTCTGCTCTGACTGAAATATCTGAACGCCGGAACCTGCAACAACCATTCCTGCCCCTGCTCTATCCACGTCTCTAAAATGGCCACAACATCGAAGTCCCAAGCACCAATCCAGGCTGCAAGTTCATCCACCTTATTGCGTATACTCCTCGCATTAAAGTATACACATTTCAAACCATTTCTGGTGGTGTCGTGACCAGAATTGAACACTATATTCCAAGTGTGGCCTACCTAAGGTTCTATAAAGCTGCCTATTTTTAAACTCAATGCCCCAGCCTGCTCGACTACCTTCTCCACCTGCGTTGCCACTTTCAGTGACTTGTGTACCTGTACATCCAGATCCCTCTGCCTATCAATACTCTTAAGCGTTCTGCACTACCTCACATTTGTCCAGATTAAACTCTCTCCACCCAAGTCTCTAATCGATCCATATCCTGCTGTATAATCTCTGATGGTCCTCATCACTGTCTGCAATTCCACAAACCTTTGTGTCATTTGCAAACTTACTAATCAAACCAAGTACATTTTTCTCTAAAAAACAGCAAAGGTCCCAGCATGGATCCCAGAGGAACACCACTTGTCACACCTCTCCATTCAGAAATGCACTCTTTCACTGCTATCCTCTGCCTTCTATGACCAAGTAAGAATCTAGCAACACCAATTTTAAATCCAACCGATTTATTTGATAGTAAATCTGCGAGCTTTCGACTTTCATCTTCGTCAGGCAAATGCAGTGTTCTGGTCTGCAATAGCACACATCAGCACAGACAGTCACAGATTGCTGATTAGAATGCGAATCCTTACATCTAACCTGCTATTCAAGTGTTAAAGTGGCTAACAATGTGTGTGAAGGGAACACTGAGCATTGGTTAGAGAAATGTGTATTTTCTCCATTCAGCACAGTAAGTGAGGTTTTTTGCTAACCCAGGCAAGTCACGGGGGTTTACAGATAGTGTGACATGAAGCCAAGATCCCTGTTAAGACCGTCCTCATGTGTGCGGAACTTGGCTATCAGTCCCTGCTCAGCGACTCTGCACTGTCACGTGTCATGAAGGCCCCCTTGAAGAACATTTACCCGAAGGTCGGAGGCCGAATGCCCGTGACTGAAGTGTTCACCCACAGGAAGGGAACTGTTTTGCCTGGTGATTGTTGAGTGATGCTCATTCATTCGCTGTCGTAGTGTGTGCATGGTCTCCCCAATGTACCATGCTTCGGGGCATCCTTTCTTGCAACGTATGAGGTAGACTTCTATGACCAAACCAGTTCTGTATCCATGTTACCAGCTTATTTCTGATCCCATGCGACTTCACCTTCTGTACCAGTCTGCCATGAGGAACCTTGTCAAAGCCTTACTGAAGGCCACATAGACAACATCCACTAACCTACCATCAGCAATCATCTTCGTCAGTTCCTGAAAAAGTTTGATCAATCTAGTGAGACACAACTTACCCGTTCACAAAATCCTGTTGCCTCAGCTAATACATCCACTTATTTCCAAGTGGGAGTAACACTTGCCTTGAAGAATCCTCTGCAACAATTTCCCAACCACTGATATAAGACTCAATGATCTGTAATTACCTGGATTATTCTTGCTACCCTTCTTAAACAAAGGAGCAGCATTGGCTATTCTCCAATCTTCTGGGAACACTCCTGGAGAGGATACAAAGATTTCTCTCAAAGTTCCAATAATTTCTTCCCTTGCCTCTCTCAATATTCTGAGGTATATCCCATCAGGCCCTGGGGACTTGTCTACCTTAATGTTTCTCAAGAACCCCAATACTTCCTTCTTTTTGATCTCAACACGACGTCAACATGCACACCCTTTCCAGGTTCATCATCAACCAAGGTCTTCTTTTTGGTGAATACTGATGCAAAGTACTCATTTAATGCCTTGCTCATTTCCTCTGGCTCTATGCATAGATTCCCTTCCCTGTTCTTGAGTGGGCCAATCCTCTCCCTCATTACCCTCTTGTTTTTATGTATAAAAAGCCTTGGGATTTTCCTTAATCCTGCTGGCTAATGATTTTTTGTGACCCCTTACACTTTGCTTAACTTTCTTTCTTTTTTCCTTATATTCCATCCTTACTTCATGTGTTCCCAATCTTTTGGCCTTGAAACATGCTTCCTTTTCTTTTTTTAACTAGGCTCACAGTATCTCTTGTTATCCGAGGTTCATGGAACTTTCCATTCTTATCCTTCATCCTCACAGGAATGTGTCTGTCCTGAATTTCTATTAACTTACACTTGAAAGCCCCCCACATGCCAGATATGGACTTGCCCTCAAACATCTGCCTCCAATCTACATTCCTCAGTTCCTGATATTGTTTTAATTAGCCTTCCCCAATTTAGCACTTTCACTTGAGGATACACTTATCTTTATCCGTTAATATCTTAAAACTTACTGAGTTGTGGTCATTGTTCCTGAATTGCTCCCTGAATGAAACACTGATTACCTGGCCAGGCTCATTCCACAATGCCAGATCCAGTATGGCCTCTTTCCAAGTTGGACTGTCTGCATATTGTTTCAAGAAGCCCTCCTGGATGCTTCTTACAAACTCTGCCCCATCCATCCACCTAGCACTAAATGAGTCGCAGTCATAGAACATAGAACATTACAGCACAGAACAGGTCCTTCGGCCTTCGATGTTGCGCCGACCAATATAAAAAGCAATGCCCCTCCAAAACTAAACCATTCCCTTCTCTTCCATATACTTATCAACTAACCTCTTAAACGCCACCAAACTTGGCGCATCTACAACCGCTGCAGGCAGGGATTCCACTCCCGAACCACCCTTTAGGTAAAGAACCTGCCTCTGATATCCGTCCTATAACTATCACCCCTTAATTTAAAGCTGTGTCCCCTCGTGCTAGCTTTTTCATCCTAGGAAAAAGGCTATCACTGTCCACCCTATCTAAACCTCTAATCATCTTATATGTTTCGATCAGGTCCCCTCTTAGCCTCCTCCTTCTAACGAAAACAACCTCAAATCCCTCAGCCTCTCCTCATAAGACCTGCCCTCCATACCAGGCAACATCCTGGTAAACCTCCTCTGTAACCTCTCCAATGCCTCCACATCTTTCTTATAATGTGGGGACCAGAACTGCACACAATACTCCAAGTGCGGCCGCACTAGAGTTTGTACAGTTGCAACATGACGTTGCGGCTCCGAAATTCAATCCCTCTACCAATAAAAGCCAAGACTCCATATGCCTTCCTAACAACCTTCTCGACCTGACTGCCTACTTTCATGGATCTATGCACATACACACCAAGATCCCTCTGTTCATCTAGACTACTAAGAATCCTACCATGTGCCCTATACTCTACACATTTATTATTTCTGCCATAGTGCATTACCTCACACTTTTCCACATTAAACTCCATTTGCCACCTCTCGGCCCAGCTCTGCAACTTGTCCAAGTCCCTCGCAAACTATAACACCCCTCTTCACTATCTACCACTCCACCGACTTTAGTGTCATCTGCAAATTTACTAATCCATCCTTCAATACCCTCATCCAGATCATTTATAAAAATTACAAACAGCAGGGGCCCCAAAACAGACCACTGAGGTACACCACTTGTAACCGAACTCCACGATGAATATCTCCCATCAACCATCACCCTCTGTCTTCTATCTGCTAGCCAATTCCTAACCCAATTAGCTAAATCACCCTCTATCCCATACATCTGCATTTTCTGCAGAAATCTTCCATGGGCCACCTTATCAACCGCCTTACTAAAGTCCATATATACCACATCAACCGCCTTACCCCCATCCACCTCCTTAGTCACTTTTCAAAAAACTCAATGAGGTTAGTAAGGCACGACCTACCCTTCACAAAACCATGCTGACTATCCCCAATCAATTCATTTCTCTCTAATTAACTATAAATCCTATCCCTAATAATTCTCTCCAATACTTTGCCCACAACAGAAGTAAGACTCACTGGCCTATAATTCCCTGGAAGGTCTCTCTTCACCTTCTTGAACAATGGGACCACATTCGCTATCCTCCAGTCCTCCGGAACCACACCCGTAACCAACGACGGCCTGAAGATCAGAGCCAGAGGCTCTGCAATCTCCTCTCTTGCCTCCCAGAGAATCCTAGGGTAAATCCCGTCCGGCCCAGGGGACTTATCCAACTTCAAACCCTCGAGAATATCTAGCACATCCTCCCTATCTACTTCGACACCTTCCAGTTTGCTACCCTGTACCTCAGTGTTCTCCATAACTACATTTACATCACCTTGCGTGAATACCGAAGAGAAATATTTATTCAGTACCTCTCCAATCTCCTCAGGCTCCACGCACAACTTCCCACTGCTGTCTATGACTGGCCCTAATCTTGCCCTAACCAATCTTCTATTCTTAACATATCTAAAGAATAGGGGATCTAAAGAATAGTCGATATAGGGGAAGTTAAAATCTCCCACAACAACAACCCTGTTACTTATACACTTTGCCAAAATCTGCCTACATATCTGTTTCTCTATCTCGCACTGACTGTTGGGACGTCTATAATAAACCCCCAACACTGTGACTACATTCTTCGTATTCCTGAACTCTACCCATATTGCTTTGCTGTATGAGCCCTCTGAATGACATCCCATAGTACAGTTGTGATATTTTCCTTAACCAGTAGTGCAAATCCCCCATCCCTTTTACATCCTCCTCTATCCCGCCTGAAACATCTGTATCCTAGAACATTAAGCTGCCAATCCTGTCCTTTCTTTAACCAAGTCTCTATAATGGCAACAACATCATAGTTCCACCAAATCTTGGAATATTGCACTCATCTCCCAGTACTGACTGCAGTGTCATATTTCCTTCTGTCATCCTCAAGCATATTCACACCAGTGAGAGAACTGCAGCCCTGACTCCATCCCAGCAACTGATTCTCAACTCCCCTGCAGGAATTATGTCTGCTGACCTCTCAGCAAAAAAAAAAGCAACCCGATGTTCCAAACTCCACTTCACCAAATCTTTATCCATGAGAGATGAGATCTGTTTCTTAATGTTGGCATCAACAGTAACTTGTGTCTCTAAATCATCTTTATGATAATAAAGCCTCCCAAAGTACTCCAAAGAGCCACAAAGCAAACTTTGATATTATGTAAGGAGGTATTAGGGCAAATAACCAAAAGCTTGGTGAAAGTGACAGGTTTAGGGGTGGCATAGTGGTTAGCATTACAACCTCACAATGCCAGCTTCAATTCCAGCCTTGGGTGACTATTTGGAGTTTGCTAGTTTTCTAACAGTGAAGGGTACATTCAGTGGGAAACCCTTTTGATAAAAGCAGGTCCATAAGAATAGAAAGCTGTGCGCCACTTCCTGCTGCCGCTGTCAAACACATGGTGGACAGGGAGAAAAATCTCACCTGTTATGTACCTTTTTGTTTTCTGGTTAGCTTTGTATAACTGACAGATGATTATAGGTTGAAAATGCTAACACAGTTAAATTCTTGGCCTCCTGTGCATTGAACCCCATCCCTACTCCGTCCAATTACTGCCCATTCCTCAGCACCTATTACTCTCCCTTTATAGCCCAACTTCCTCTATCCCCACCTTCTGCCCTCTCTCCAAACCCATGTCCCCCCATCTCATCTAAGACTGCTTGGAGTGGGGAAAAAGTTGTGCTTGTCTTGGGATTGCCAATGAATTGCTTGCTTTCTTATTTCATTATATATTTCAAAAATTAATTCTACCTTATTTCTCAGTTGTGCTACTTTGATATTTAAGTTGTTCACTATTTCTTTATCACCCACTCTCCCATCCTCTCCTCTCTGGTGAAGGGGTCCTTGTATTTCTTTCTCCATAGTTGGTCACCATGTGGAATGCACACAGTAGTTGCAGTGGAGAACAATTGAAAGAAACTGGTAACTGAAATGGAAAGGGTGAATATTTAGAAAATTGATAGGAAGAACTGTTTCTTTTTCCCATTTTAACATGTAGAAAGCTGCATGATAACCTTCTGATCGTTTTGCATCAAATGATCACTTTCAAATGCTAATGACCACTCCCACAAATTTAACAAGCTGCCATGGTTTTTGAATGTTTTTGTGATAACATCCTCTTACTCCAGGAGTTAATTGACAATTTGGAAAACAAGGCTGGTGCACGGGCGCCACCATCACCACATATGTACGCATGATCGCAGACCAGCAAGTCGAATGCCACATACGCAACACCTTATTGTCAAACTTTTCTAGTAGGGTGGTGGTACTGACAATCCAGATATTTGTTTCCACTGTTTTTTAAGCACTTACTCTCTCTTAAGGCATGTTGCAGAGAGTCAACACTTACTACACCAGCGAGTAATATATTCCAGAAGTGGAGTAAACAATAGCTAGAATACGGAGTTTGAAACTCAGTCCAGGAAGCTTGCACATAGTATAAGCAGGAGATGAATGCAGAGTTATGGATGCATTTTCAATGTGGACTGAATCCAATTGCTTTTAGTTTTCTACTGTTCATTTGGAATAAATTGAGTCTCATCTACAACTTTACATCAGACAATCTGGCAACACAGAGGCACTGCAAGGTAGTGGGATAGAGATAGAAATAGCACAAGGTGTGGAGGAGGAATTTGTTTAACAATCATTGCTTAGAAATTAAATCACCAGAATAGTGTAGACAGAAGAAAGAGAACAAAAAACAGTACAACACAAGAACAGGCCCTTCGGCCCACCAAGCCTGAGCCGATCACATTGTCCTATCTAGATCACCGCCTGTACCCTTCTATTCCCCACCTGTTGACATGTCTATGCTGATAAGTCTTAAATGTCACGAATATGTCTCCCTCAACCATCTCACTTGGCAATGCATTGCAGATGCTCACCACTCACTGCATAAAAACACTTCCACTGCAGATTTCTACTGAACCTGATCTTGAGTTTGCATCCTCTTGATCATGATTGTCATGTCTGCCATGGGAAAAACCTTCCAATTTTCATCTTATCTATGCCCCTCATAATTTTATAAATTTCTATAAGTTTGCTCTTCAGCCTTCATCTTCCCAGAGAGAATAATCCCAGTTTATTCAATCTCTCTTCATAACTAATACCCTCTGTACCAGTCAACATCCCAGTAAAGCTTTTCTTTGCTCCCTCCAAAGCCTCCAAGTCCTTCTGGTAAAATTGGACACGGTACTCCAAAGATGGCCTAACAACCATTTTATATAACTGTAACATAATTTGCCAACTTTTATACTCAATGCCCTGGCTGATGAAGGCAAACATGCTATATGCTTTCTTCACCATCTTTTCCACTTGTACTGCCACTTTTAAGGATAGTAGATCTGTAATCCCTGATCTCTATGTGTGTCTATGCTCTTGATGATTCTGCCATTTGTTTTATAGCTCCCACTTGAATTGGATCTATCAAAATGCATCACCTCACATTTGTCTGGATTAAATTCCATTCCAACAGTCCAGCATTGGACTGTTATTAAATTCTGTCTGCCAAGTCTCTGCACAATTTTCCAGCCTATATCCTGCTGTATTTCTGACAATCTTTATCACTATTTGCAACTCCAGCAAACTTAGTATCATCTGCAAACTTGCTAATCAGACCGGCTACATTTTCTTCCAGGTTTTTTATATATATCACAAACAATAGAGGTCCCAGCACTGATCCCTGCGGAACACTATTAGTTACAGATTTCCATTCAGATAAACACCCTTTCACTGCTACCTTCTGTCTTCTATGGCCAAGCCAGTTCTGAATCCATTTATTATCCATATGATTTAACCTTTTACACCAGCCTGTCATGAGGGACGTTATCAAATGCTTTAATAAAGTCCACGTGGACGACATCAACTGCTCTTCCCTTGTCAATCATTTTTGCCACATCCTCAAAAAACCCAATTAAATTAGTGAGACATGAGCTCCCTCATACAAAACCATGCTCTCATTATAAGACCATTCAGTTCCAAATATGTATATATTCTAAGAATCTTCTCAAACAATTTCACTATCACCAGTATCAAGTTCACTGGCCCATAATTATTTGGATCATTCTTCCTACCCTTCTCAAATAACAGGACAACATTGGCTATCCTCTAATCCTCCGGGACCTCACCTGCAGCCAATGAGAACAAAGAACAAAACAGCACGGGAAACAGGCCCTTTGGCCCAACGAGCCTGTGCTGCCACCTCGATGTTCCCACTTCTACCCATGATCCCTGTCTATGTTTATAGATCTATGGATTGAAACCAAATTTGAGACAATTTAGGGAGAAATTGTTCTGTCAATCAGCCTAAGAGCACAACAAAGAGGCCCAGCAATTTCCCCTTTTGTCTCTCAGTAATGTGGGATAGATGCCATCTTGCCTTGGGAACAAATTCCCAATGATTTTTAATACACCTGACATTTCCTCCCTCGTAATAAGGATTTACATACCCCTCCAAGATGCCATCAATCAACATGTCTCTCTCCTTTGTGAATACTGATACAAAGTACTCATGTGGATCTCATCCACTTTCTTTGGTTCTATGCATAATTTCCCATCTTTGTCCTTGAGTGGACCAACTATTTCTCTAGCTACCCTCTTGTTCCCAATATATGTATAAATACCTTAGGATTCTCCATAATCTTGCCTGCCAAGAACATTTCGTGCCCCCTTTCTGCCCTCCGAACTCCCTGATTATTTTCTACTTTCCTATATTCTCTAAGTGCTTCATCTATTTTTCGCTGCTTACACCATATGTATGCATCCCTTTTTTTTTGACTAGACTTGCAATTTCTCTGATCATCCACAGTTCCCAAATCCTGCCTTTTCTGGATTTCCTTTTCATAGGCACATGCCTATCCTGCACTCTGAGCAACTCCTCCTTAAAAGACAAATGTGAATTTACCCTCAAACAGCCACTTCAGTCACTTCCAAACAACAGCCTCCAAATCCTGCCTAATCCAGTTGTACTTAGCCTTCCCGCAATTTAGCATCTTAACTCTCAGTGCATGCAGAAAGCACACAATATTTGTGTTGCCTGTTTGGTGTTAATAACCTAAATGTTTGGTTATCCATCACCATGACACCACTTAAGTTCAACTAACACCAGTCAAATGAAGGGTCCATCGGGGGTGCACTGAAGGAAGAAGTCTGCATGAAAGTTGCTCATGCATGTGCAACAAAGCCTGGCTTCCTGAGCAAATGAAATGATTGTAGCTCTCCAATGTAAAAAGGCAAGACCCTGGAGAAAAATGTCATGTCGTCTGTAATTAGAAAAGGAGATGTATTCCCTTTGTGTTAAGACCCCTGCGAATTCTCTGATATGTTGATGTACTGAGATATGTGTCTTGTGCAGATCTCGCCCAAATTATTCTAGGAGCTGATACTGTGCCAGTAGCGACACTGTTTAAATCTCACTGTTCATTCATTGAGCAGAGGATGAATCTGGAGCCGGGGACAAATCTCCCAGCCCACTGTACTGCTCGAGTAGCGCAGCAGGCTATTTTGTGGACTTTCTCTAGCTACCCTCTTGTTCCCAATATATGTATAAAATGCCTTGGGATTCTCCATAGTCTTGCCTGCCAAGAACATTTCATGACCCTTTTTGCCCTCCTAACTCCCTGATTATTTTCTACTTTCCTATATTCTTGAAGTGCTTCATCTGTTTTTAGTTGCCTAGACCATATGTATGCATCCTTTTTTTGACTAGACTTCCAATTTCTCAGGACATCCAGAGTTTCCAAATTCTGCCTTTCCTGTTCTCCCTTTTCGTAGGCATATGCCTGTCCTGCTCTCTGATCAACTACTCCTTAAAAGGTATCTGGGCCCCCACGTGTCTCCAAGACTTTTGACAGATCAGCTCTGCACTAGAAATCAGCACAAAGCTGATTATCTATTCTTACAGAAATGTGAATTACCATGACATTTCCATATGATTAGCAGACCCGAAACTGGATTACCTGGGCTTGCTAGCATCTCTCCTCCCCCTTCCCCCTCACAGGGAGTAGTTCCTTCCAATGGGGTTTATGATTGCTCCCATTAACGGAGAACAGGCATCCTAACCCTGCTGGAGGGAAGAGAGGCCACCGAGCTCTCCCCTACCTCCCCAGGAAGTCAGGGGCAAGGGGACAGTGCAGCTGGACACCCTGACATGGTGTGGGGGAGAGAGGGCCGGTGTGATCAATGGGATGGGGACCCACTGACACTTTGCAATTAGGGTCGGTGGGGTACAGGGGCAATGAGGGTGATCGTGGCTGGCCATCAGGATGAGTAGGAAGGAGGAGGGGAACATTGAGGCTGGTCAGCCATCGGAAAGGCCAGCAATTGGGAGGCTGGTAATGGGCATGGGAAGGATGGTGGGGCGGTGCACTGATAGATCGGTGCATGCTTGCGCAATGGCCTGTTCAGCAGTATGCTGCCGGCCGCTCGGGCAGGAATAGGACCTGCCTCGTGACTTTGAGTGAAATCCACTAGGGCATTTTGTGTTGCACAGAGTGTCAGAGATTCACTCTCAAAATCACATTGGAAAAAAAAAAGGTGGGATTTACTCCAATTTTCCTGTATGTTGGGAATTTAGAATTTTTTTTGGAGAATCCCAGCCTCAGTCTTCTCACAGATTCATTTACAAAACAGCAGAGTACTGGTATAAATTCCCCTGTCCTCTCCTATCCCAGTGTAAACCAGTTTTTACATACTTAAGAATAATTATCTTTCCCCAATTATTAACTGCTGTTCACACTTACAAAATTAAGCATTTGCTAGAATTCTGCTATCTCTGTCCCCTGGCAAGGTAAATTTAGTAAGAAGTCTCAACACCAGGTTAGAGTCCAACCAATTTATTTGATAGTAATCCCACAAGCTTTCGGAAACAGTGTTTCTTTGGCAGGTGTGAGGAAGATTCTGATCGGAGAAGGCATATGAGCTCTAACCTGGTGTTATGAAACTTCTTACTGTGTTTACCCCAGTCCAACGCCAGCATCTCTACATCAAGATTCAGTTAAACTTATTGCTAGCTTAAATCCTCAACTAAGAGAAATTTTAAATTATCATAAGAGTTTAAAATCAGTTATGCTAGGTAGTAATCTGGTCTTAAAACAGTCTCTCTTCCAGGAGATTTAGACTAAACAAAGATATTTCTGATCAAACCACATATGGTACATTGTAGCAGAATAATTCCTAGTGAACGGTAGGCTCTCTCAGAACTTAGAATGTTATTGTTAAGAATTCTAGGAGAAGTTTACAAAGTGCTGCAACCTTTTATATTGGTTACTTTATAACACTATTACAAGCTTAAATCTTAGATTACATTTTGAATATTAAAAGATAATGCAAGATTAACAAAATCATCTTAATGTAGTAAATGCAAACTTCAAATTCACAGAGAGTTAAAGTAGAATATCCAAACAAATATTCACAATCATAATTATAATGCATAATTTCTGCTGTCTTAGTCTCAGCTATGAGGAAATCTTTCTCAGGTTTCAACTCAATGATGGTCCTGTGAAATCTGACAGACTTGTTTTGTTGTCAGAATAACATGCCATTGTCTATCTTACTGTTAGACCTCTTTGTTCTCAGCCATTATTTAGAGGCAAAACAACATGTTTTTCTAAAAAACAGGTGCAATGTTATCAACTTGTTTGCCTGCTTTGTGTTCGGAAAATATTTTCTCACGGACTCTGTATCTGTATGTGTGAATGAAATCAATACATATAAGTTGTTCATAGATATTTTAGCTCTACTCTATTGGAGTTAAATTTTAACCCTTTCATGAACTGAATCAAATTCTTAACACATTCATTTTCATTGTACAATATTTCAACACTAACACATTCACTTCTTTCAGAAAAGAAATAACAAGTACGTTTTTATTTACAGACAAAAAAAACTGAAGACTCACATTATGGATGGGATTTTCTGCCTATTCCCCCATGACGGAGGCAGCCTGCCACTAGTCAGTAGCGCAATTATCTGGTACCGCACTGTCAATAAAGTTTCCTGTTCGCATCCTCCATCACCAAGGTCCCCATGGCAGGGGCTCACTGTCAGCAGCACCAGCCATTATGTAGAGTGGTTTCTCTCCTTGGCTCTGGGTGGCATGGTTGCACAGTGGTTAGCACTGCCACTTCACAGCTCCAGGGATCTGCGTTTGATACCCTGCTTGGGTAACTGTCTGTGTGGAGTTTGCATGTTCTCCTCTTGTCTGCGTGGTTTTCCTCCGGATGCTCCAGTTTCCTCCCACAGTCCAAAGATGTGCGGATTAGGTTGACCGGCCATGCTAAGACATTGCCCTTAGTGTTGTGAGATGCGTAGTTAGAAGGATTACTGAGTAAATATGTAGGGATATGAGATATAGGGATATGTAGGGATGTGTAGGGCTTGGGTGGGATTGTGGTTGGTGCAGACTCAATGAGTCAAATGGCCTCTTTCTGTACTGTAGGGTTCTATGATTCAGTCGATCCCACCAGCAGGAAAATCCTTCCCCATGACTTGTCCTTCTAAAACTCCCAATAGTTTCTCACTAGAGGCATTCTTTTTGGTAAAGTAATCGGATAACTGATATTTTGTATCCATCCATTTGAGATTGGAAAATTTTCTTTACCTCCACCATTTGTTAAACACTTGCATTATCAACTCCTAATCTTATTTCACATATACTTTTTATCGAGAACATAAAACACATCTCAGCACATGGAAACACCGCCATCTGCAAATTCGCTTCCCAGCCACGCAGTATCCTGACTTGAAACTATGTTACTATTCCTTCACAGTCACTGGGTGAAAATCCTGGAACTACGTCCCTAATGCTGTTAATGTTGTCGGTGCACTCAGAACCAAGGAGAGAAACCGTGGGCACTGGAATTACTCACCTTGGATAAAAATACTGACACATATTAAAATAGAGGTATATACTACAATGAACCTTATTGGTTATTAATGTTTGATAATATATCTGGATCAATTTGATGGGAATACTTCACTAATATTACAGGTTTCTGCAGTAACAATAAACAAGAGATAATTAAATGTTAATATTGAGTCAGAGGAACAGTTTCCAAATTAATGTATTCAACAAGTGCTAGGACATTAAATTTATCATAAAGAACAAAGAACGGCACAGCACAGAAACAGGCCCTTTGGCCCACGAAGCCAATGCTGACACATGATGCTATTCAAAATAAAAGACCTTTGCTTCAATGCGATCTGTATCACTATTCCCTTCTTACTCATGAATCTGTCAAGATGCTTCTTAAACATTGCTTTTGTAACTGCTTCTAACGCCACCTCTGGCAGCGCATTCCAGGCACTTACCACCGTCTGTGTAAAAACAACTTCATAAAATCATAGAACCCTACAGTGCAGAAAGAGGCCCTTCGGCCCATCGAGTCTGCACCTAGGCCCGACCCCCATATCCCTTTGTATTATACCTATTAATCCCTCTAACCTATATATCCCTAAACACTAAGGGGCAATTTCTTAGCATGGCCAATCAATCTAACCCGCACATCTCTGGACTTACCTCTCACATCTCTCTTAAACTTCAGCCAGTGCGCAGTGATGTCGGCAACCCACCCAACCCATCTTGAAACATGGACCAAGGGAAAGGTGGCATAGTGGTTAGCACTGCTGCCTCACAGCTCCAAGGACCTGGTTCAATTCCCGTCTTAGGTCACTGTCTGTGTGGAGTTTGCACATTCTCCGTGTCTGAATGAGTTTCCTCTGGATGCTCCAGTTTCCTCCCAGTCCAAAGATGTGCAGGTTAGGTGCATTGGTCGACTCAATTGCCTCCTAGTGTCCCAGGTTGTGTAGCTTGGAGGGAATGGTGGGATTCTGGGGATAGGCCTTATGTGGGATTGTTGTCAATGCAGACTCGATGGGCTAGGTGGCCTCCTTCTGCATTTTACAGTTCCTATGATTCTATGTTAATACTTCTAAGAGTTCTGCTATTTACTGTATACTTCCTTCCTGCATTAAATCTTCCAAAATGCATTACTGCTCAATTGTCCTGATTAAATTCCATCTGCCATTTTTTTGCCCAAGTCTCTAAACCAATCTATATCCTGCTGTTTTGTCTGGCAATCCTCTCCTCACTATCCACAGCTCTCCCAATTGTTGTACAACTTTACTAGTCAGACCATCTACATTCTCCTCCAAATCACTTATAAATATTCTAAACAATCAGCACTGATTCCTGCAGAGCACCACTGGTCACAGATCTCCAGTCAGAAAAATTCCTTTACATCATTATTCTGTTCTCAATGACCAAGCCATCATCCATTTTACCAGCTCATCACAGATTCCATGTGACTTCACCTTCTGTATCAGCCTGCCATGAGGGACTTTGGCAAATGCCTTGCTACAGTTCATGTAGACAACATCCACTGTCCTGCCCCCTCACTTCACAGTTGTCTGCATTAAACTCCATCTGGGCTGAAAAATGCTAGACAAATGTGAGTTATTGAGCTTTGTAAGGTCAAACGAAGGTAGAACATATATGGTAATTGGTACGACATTGAAGAGTGTTATAGAACTGAGGGATCTGGGAATACAGATACATAATTCCTTAAAAATGGCATCGCAGGTAGATAGGATCGTAAAGAGTGCTTTTGGAACATTGATTTATAAATCAAAGTATTGAGTATAAGGGTTGAAATGTTATAGTCAGGTTGTATAAGACATTGATGAGGCCGAATTTAGAGTATTGTGTGCAGTTCTGGTCACCTAATTACAGAAAGGATATTAATAAGGTTGAGAGAGTGCAAAGAAGGTTTACAAGAATGTTGCCAGGACTTGAGAAACTGAGTCACAGAGAAAGATTGAGTAAGTTAGGACTTTATTCCCTGGAGCGTAGAGGATGAGGGAAGATTTGATAGAGGTGTATAAAATTATGATGGGTATAGATACAGTGAATGCAAGCAGGCTTTTTCCATTGAAGCTAGGGAAGAAAGAAACTAGAGGACATGGGTTAAGGGTGGAGGGGGAAATGTTTAAAGGGAATCTTTGTGGGGGAGTTCTTCACACAGAGAGTGGTGGGACCGTGGAATGAGCTGCCATACGAAGTGGTAAATGCAGGCTCACTTTTAACTTTTAAGAAAACCTTGGACAGGTACATGGATGAGAGGGGTGTGGAGGGATGTGGTCCAGCGTAGGTCAGTAGGACGAAGCTGAAAAATGGTTTGGCACAAGGGCCAAAAGGCCTGTTTCCATGCTATAGTGTTCTATGGTTCCAAATCATAGAACATAGAACACTACAGCACAAACAGGTCCTTCAGCCCACAAGTTACGCCGATCATACCCATACCTACTAGTCCATAGAACTATCTGTAACCCCCAATCCCATTTAATCCCATGTACTCATCCAGAAGTCTTTTAAAAGACCCCAGCAAGTTTGCCTCCACCACCACCGATGGCAGCCAATTCCATTCACTCACCACCCTCTGAGTGAAAAACTTACCCCCAACATCTCCTCTGTACTTGCTGCCCAACATCTTAAACCTGTGTCCTCTCGTAGCAATCATTTCAGCTCTGGGAAATAGCCTCTGAGAATCCACCTTATCTATTCCTCTCAACATCTTACAAACCTCAATCAGGTCGCTTTTCAACCTTTGTCTCTCCAGGGAGAAGAAACCTAGCTCCCTCAACCTATCTTCATAGGGCATGCCTCCCAATCCAGGCAACATCCTTGTAAATCTCCTCTGCACTCCCTCTCAATAGCTTCCACATCCTTCTGGTAGTGAGGCAACCAGAACTGCACGCAGTACTCCAAGTGGGGTCTGACAAAGGTCTCAAAGTTGCAGCATTACCTCCTGACTCCTAAACTCAATCCCTCGATTAACAAAGACTGATACACCATACGTCATCTTGATCACATCCTCCATCTGCGAGGCCGATTTAAGAGTCGTATGGACCCAGACCCCAAGATCCTTCTGCTCCTCAACACTGCCAAGAGTCCTACCCTTGATATTATGCTCCTTCATCCCATTGTTCCTGCCAAAATGGACCATCACACATTTATCTGCGTTGAAGTCCATCTGCCATTTCTCCGCCCAGTCTTGCATTCTATCTGTCTTGCTGCAACTTCTGACATCCCTCCAGACTATCCACAATACCACCAACCTTCGTATCGTCGGCGAACTTATTAACCCATCCCTCCACTTCCTCATCCAGGTCATTTATGAAAATGACAAACAGCAAGGGTCCCAGAACAGATCCCTGGGGCACTCCTCTTTGTCACATCCTCACAAATCTCAATTATGTTTTTGATACACTGCACAAAGCCATGCTGCCTATCACTAATAAGTTCACATTTTTCCACGTGAGTAAATCCTCTCCCTAAGAATCTTTTCCAATAATTTCCCTACCACTGCCATAAGGCTCACCAGCCTGCAATTTCATGGCATATCGCTGTGTCCTTCTTAAAGGACACATTGTATTGGCTATTCTCTGATCCTCTGGGACCTCTCCTATGACTAAAGAGGACACAAAGATTTCAGACAAGATCCAATAATTTCTTCCCTCAAGCACTCTAGGATAGATCCCATCAGGCGCCAGAGGCTTTTCAAAGCACCGAACACCACTTCCTTTTTCATATTGACACGGCCGAATATATCAACATATGCCTTTCTAGACTCACCATTTATCACATCCTTCTCCTTTGTGAATACCAATGCAAATTATTTGTTAAGGATCTCATCTACTTTATCCAACTCCATGCATAAATTCCCCTCTTTGTCCCTGAGTGGACTGACACACTCTATCCATCTCTTGCTCCTTATATACATATAAAACGCCTTGGGATTTTCCTTAATTATGTTCGCCAAGGACATTTCATTGCCCCTTTTAGCCCTGCTAACTCCTTGCTTAACTTCTTTCCTTTTTTTTATTTTTTGAGGGCTCTATCTTCAGTTTCCCAAACCTTATGTATGCCTCCTTTATCTTTTTTTGACTTAGTTCACAATTTCTCTTGTCGTCCAAGGTTCCTGAATCTTGTCATCCATATCACATGCTGGTCCTGAACTTTAATCATCTGGCCTTTAAAAGATTCCTGCATGACATACTTTTATGCTTGTCAGTAAAAACAACTCATTGCAACCATCTTGCTGCTGCTGCTTGTAACTACACCTATCCAGAGATCTGTCATGGTACAGCACACTTAGCTGGGGCTTTTCTCTTTGGAGCGGAGGAGGATGAGAGGCGACTTAACAGAGGTTTATAAGATGACGAGAGGGATCGATAGAATGGACGTGCAGAGACTATTTCCTTGGGTGGATATAGCTATTACTAGGGGGCATAACTATAAGGTTTATGGTGGGAGATACAGGATGGATGTCTGAGGTAGATTCTTTACTCAGAGAGTGGTTGGGGTTGGAACGGACTGCCTGCTGTGATAGTGGAATCGGACACTTTAGGAACTTTCAAGCAGTTATTGGATAGACACACGGAGTATGCTAGTATTACAGGGAATGGGACAGCTTGATCTTGGGATTGGACATAGCTCGGCACAACATTGAGGGCTGAAGGGCCTGTACTATGCTGTAATGTTCTATCTATTTGTCTGCCTTATATATCCTGACACTTTCATTGTCACTCCTCTGCAATCACTTTTGTGACATCCATCATCTGACTATACCTATATTGACCCCACTTTCTGCTCCTTCCACTATGTTCTTAAGAGAAGATCTCTGTACCTTTTCAAGGTCCAATTAAATGACCAAAGTACTGATCTTTTTCTTCTAGATGTCAGTTTTGAGAGTTATTTAGTCTCATTATTTCAAGTGTCTCTTCAATGGTCTTTTGGTCAATATATGGAATTTATAGCATCCACATTTCAAAGGTCTCTATTTTCTTTACTTATTGTCCAGTTTTCTAAGGCATATAGTGTAGCATTTTATAAGTTTTAACTTTGTTAGAAATTTGAGATTCATTTATTTAGTCATGTCACCAGTAAACTTACATCAACACTATAATGAAATTACTGTAAAAATCCCCTATTGCCACACTCCAGTGACTGTTCAGGTACACAGAAGAAGAATTTAGCAACTAACCAGTGCGTCTAACCAGCACGTATTTTGGATTGTGGGAGGAAACCAGAGTACCCGGATGAAACCCACACAGACACGGGGAAAATGTGCAGCCTCCACAAAGACAGTGGCCCAAGTCAAGGATTGAACCCAAGTCCCTGATGCTGTGAGGCAGCAGTGCTAACCACTGAGCCACTGCCATTTCTTATTAACCCATTCTTTATCTTCACAAAATTACTTCTGGCTATCTCTTGAATGGCATCAAAAATTGTCTGTTTTTAGAGGTCACATTAGAGGGCCAAATCTTTCAAATTGACACAAATAAAAAGTGGCAAAAAAAATTATTTATTGTTAAGGTCACAAAATACTACCTTGATGTTACACATTTTAGGTATGACTTAGCTATTCTCTGAGGTCCAGCAGTCAAAGGAAAGTGATAGATGAGTCAAATTGCCACCTTCTGCATTTTAATGATTCTATGGTTGTAAAGGAGCCTGTAAAATTCTGTCCTATTACCCTATCCTGTAGCATTTTAAAACCACTTAATTCAGAACATTTTAACACATAACTCTACATATCTGGTTCCTAAAGCTTTGTGTGAAAAAGAATGACAAAGGAAAGTCATGGCATCAAGTCAAAAAAACCCAAAATGTTCATACACAAAGTACACTCTCTATCTTATAAACTGATAGTGAATAGGCTTCATAATCTATACAACAATGTTGCTTTTATTTTTGAACATGAACAGACCTCAGACCACGAGAAGACTTCATTACCATTGAAAGGTTTAAAATATTTTGGAACTAACATCCACTGTACTATGAAAAACAGATTTAAAATTTAATAGCCATCAACTATTCAATTCAGCTGAATTTAAAACAGATTTAGATTTCAATTTTGTGTTTGCCCACACAGCATAGTGCTAAACATTGATTATTCATCAGAAAAGGCCAATCAGTCCATTGATTCTACCGATAATATCCTCAGATGTTGAGTTATTTCAAGTGCTCTTTCAAATATTTTTTTAAAAGGTTGTAAGGTTTCCAGCCTCCATTATTTTCCCAGGCAGTGCATTCCAGATTTTCACCATCCTCTGAGTGAAAAAGATTTTTCTCAAATCCCCTCCGAGTCTCATGCCATTTACCCTAAAATTATGTCCTCTCATCATTGACCCCTGAACCAAAGGGAGGATCTGTCATAGAATCAACAGCAAAGAGACAGGCCCTTTGCCCAAACTGGTCCATGCCAACCAACAAGCCCATCTAAGCTAACCCCATTTGCCTGCATTTGGTCCACATCCCTCTAAAAATGTCCTATCCATGTATCTGTCCAAATGCCTTTTAAATGTTGTCAAGGTCCTTGCCTCAACCACTTTTTCTGAAAGTTCATTCTACATACATACCACTTCCTGTATAAAAAAAGTTGCTCCTCAGATTGCCATTAATTCTTTCCCCTATTAACTTAAACATATGCTCCCTAATTCTCGATGATCTTACACATCTCTACATCATCTTCTCTCAGTCTCCAACGCTCCAAAGTAAAAAGTCCTAGCCTGCCAAATCTCTTACTATAACTCAGTGCCTTGAATCCTGGCAACATTCTTGTAATCTATTCTGCAGTCTCTTCAGTTTAACAACATCTTTGTGTATAAGATGTTGAGAGGTATAGATCGGGTGCATTCTCAGAGCTTTTTCCCAAGGCTGAAATGGATGCTACGACAGGACAGAGATTTAAGGTGCTGGGGAGTAGGTACAGAGGAGATGTCAGGGGTAAGTTTTTCACTCAGACGGTACTGGGTGATTGGAATTAGCTGCCGGTGGTGGTGGAGGCAAATTTGATAGAGTCTTTTAAGATATTTCTGGATGAGTACATTGGACTTAGAAACCGTAGAAACCATAGAAAATTATAGCTCAGAAACAGGCCTTTTGGCCCTTCTTGTCTGTGTCAAACTATTTTTTGCCTAGTCCTACTGAACTAGGACAATATCCCTCCACCCCTTTCATCCATATACCTATCCAAGATTTTCCTAAATGTTAAGGGTGACCCCACATTTACCACTTTATCCGGCAGCTCATTGCACACTTCCACCACTCTCTGAGTGAAGAAGCCCTCTCCCTCTAATATTCCATTTAAACTTTTCTCCTTTCACCCTTAACCCTTAATCTGATTTTATTCTTCCCTCGTCTCAGTGGAAAAAGTCTGCTTGCATTCACTCTATCTATACCCATCAAAATCGTATACACCTCTATCAAATTTCCCCTCATTCTTCCAAGCTCCAGGGAATATAGAATATAGGCATCAGGAATTAATGGGATTGAGGGTTATAGGTAAGTCTAGTAGGTAGTGATGTGATCAACGTAACTTGTGAGCTGAAGGGCCTGCTTGTACTGTAGTTTTTCTATTTTCTATCTTTCCTATAACAAAGCAACCAAAACTGGACACGGTATTCCAGGTGCGGCCTCTTCAATATTCTGTACAACTGCAACATAACTTCCAACATACTCAACGCCCTAACTGATAAAAGCCAGTATTTCAAAAGCCTTCTTTCTAACAGTCTTACCGACCTGTAACTCTATCTTTAGAGAACTGCGTACCTGAACTCCAAGATCTTTTTGTTTCACAATACTCCCTATAGTTTTACCATTAACCTTGAAAGTCTTACCTTGGTTTGACTTTCCAAAATGCAACACCTCACAATTATCTGTATTGAACTCCGTTTGCCATTTCTCAGCCCACTTCCACAGTTGATCAAGATCCTGCTGCAATTTTTGATAATCTCCCTCACTGTCTATAAAACCACTTACTTCAGTGTTACCTAAAAACTTACTGATCATACCTTATATGTTCTCATCCAGATCGTTGATATAGAAAACAAACATCAAGGGTCTAGCACTAATCCAAGGTATACCACTAGTCACAGGCCTTCAGTCCAATAAGCATCCTTCCACCATTATCCTCTGCCTCCTACTATTAAGCCAATTGTTTATCCAATATGCCAGCTCTTCCTGGATTCCACGTGATCTAACCTTCCAGAACAGCCTACCATGTGGAACTATATCAAAGGCCTTACTGAAGTCTATATAGATTATGTCGATACCCTGCCCTCATCAACCTTCCTGGTCACTTCATCAAAAAATGCCAACAAACTTGAGAGGCGTGATTTCTCATGCACAATGCCATGCTGAGTGCTCCTAATCAAACTCTGTCTTTCTAAATGCTTGTATATCTTATCCCTCAGAATCCTGTCTAACCACCACAAATATTAGGCTTGCTGGTCTATAATTCCCAGGTTTTTCTTTGCAGCCCTTCTTGAATAAGGGCACAACATTTGCTACCCTTATCTTCTGGTACCTCACCTGTGGCTAACGATGATGCAAATATCTCAGCCAGGGCTCTCGCAATTTCTTATCTAGCCTCACACAGTGATCTTGGATATATCTAGTCAGGGCTAGGAGACTTGCCTACCTTCATACATTTTAATATGTCCATTACCTCCTCTACTGTACTGAGAACTATCCCCAGTATATCGTCACTAACTTTCCCAGGTTCCCAAGTCTTCACGTCTTTCTCCATGGTAAACACAGAGGAGAAATATTCATTGATAACCTCATGCATCTCCTGCAGTTCCACACATGTCCACTTTGGTCCTTGAGGAGTGCTAATCTCTCTCTCGTTATTCATTTTTTCTTTAATATGCTTAAAGAATCCCTTTGTATTCACCTTAATCCTCACAGCCAAAACTACCTCATGCTCCATTTTTACCTCCTAATTTCCTTCTTGAGTATACTCCAGTGTCCCCTGTATGCCTCTACTTCCTCATGAAATTTGGCATGTGCACTACAACTCTCAGCAACATTTACAAATGCATCATAGAAAGCATTCTTTTTGATTTTCTGACAGCTTGATTTATCTGCTGTTCTATCTAAGACTGTAAGAAACTACAAAGGGTCTTGAACGAAACCCAGTCCATCACAATCCATTGTCTACACTTCCTGTTGCCTCAAAAAAGCAGCCAGCATAATCAAGAATCACACATGCGCCGGTCGTACTCTCTTCCACCTTCTTCCGTCACGAAAAAGATATAAAAATCTGAAATCACATAATAACAGACTCAGAATCAGCTTCCTTCCCATCAAACTTTTGAATGGACCTACCTCGCATTAAGTTGATCTTTCTCTACACCCCCACTATAACTGAGGAACAGAAGGATCTTGGTGTATGTGTCAATAGATCCCTGAAAGTAGGCAGTCAAGTGGATAAAGTTGTTAAGAAGGCTTATGGAGTCTTAGCTTTTATTGGTAGGGGGATTGAATTTAGGAGCCGCAGCATCATGTTGCAGCTGTACAAAACTCTAGTGCGGCCGCACTTGGAGTATTGTGTGCAGTTCTGGTCCCCACATTATAAGAAAGATGTGGAGGCATTGGAGAGGGTACAGAGGAGGTTTACCAGGATGTTGCCTGGTATGGAGGGCAGGTCCTATGAAGAGAGGTTGAAGGATTTGAGGTTGTTTTCGTTAGAAAGGAGGCGGCTAAGAGGGGATCTTATTGAAGCATATAAGATGATTAGAGGTTTAGATAGGGTGGACAGTGATAGCCTTTTTCCTAGGATGGAGAAAGCTAGCACGAGGGGACACAGCTTTAAATTAAGGGGTATGAGTTATAGGACGGATATCAGAGGTAGGTTCTTTACTCAAAGAGTGATTAGGGAGTGGAATGCCCTGCCTGCAGCTGTTGTAGATGCGCCAAGTTTGGTGGCGTTTAAGAGGTTAGTTGATAAGTATATGGATGAGAAGGGAATGGTTTAGTTAGGAGGGGCATTGCTTTTTATTTTGGTCGGCACAACATCGAAGGCCGAAGGGCCTGTTCTGTGCTGTATTGTTCTATGTTCTATAACACTTCATTCTGCATTCTGTCCTTTCCTTCCCTATGTATGATATGTTTTGCTGTATAGCACACAAGAAACAACACTTTTCATTGTATACTAATACATGTGCCAATAATCAATCAAATAATAAATCAAGTGGACAGAGTGGATGGGCATGGACAGAATAAATAGTCAGAAGCTTTTTCCAGTGTGGAAGAGTCAATTACTGGGGGCATAGGTTTAAGGTGTGTGGAGCAAGGTTTAAGGAACATATATGAGGCAGGATTTTTTTTAAACACAGAAGGTGGTGCATGTCTGGAACTCGTTGCCAGGAGAGGTAGTGGAAGCAGATACGATAGTGACTTTTAAAGGACAGTCTTGACAAATACATGAATAGGATGAGTAGAGAGGAATATGGTTCCCAGAAGGGTAAGGGTTTTAGTTCAGTCGAACAGCATGGTTGATGCAGACTTGGAGGGCCGAGGGGCCTGTTCCTGTGCTGCAAGTTTCTTTGTTCTAAATCAAAATCCAGGAAATCCCATGATTCAGCTGCTTGTATCTGAGCCATGCCTCTTTCTGTTCCTGGCCAAAACCTCAGTGTTTTGTCTTCCAATGTCCCCTACTCCCACAGCCTTGTCTTTCACCCCAACCAGGAAACATATAGACCCTAAACTCTAGCTATTTCACTTTTAAACTCGTCCCACTTGCCTGAGGTCCCTTTGCCCTCCAACAAGCTATTCCTAATAACCTTTGCAAGACAAATTTTGATGGAATTGGATCCAATTCCATCAAAATTTGCCTTGCCCCAATTTAAAATTTACATTTGTGGACCAATTCTATTCCTTTCAATGACTACTTTAAAATTAATAGAACTATAGTCACTGGTCCCAAAGTGGCCCCCACCATCACCTCAGTCACCTGCCCTGCACTAAATAGGTCAAGTTTTGCCCTTTCTGGATCCTTCACATATTGCCTGAGGAAATTTTCTTGAACAGATTTTTAAAAATTCACCCTAAGTCCTTAACACTGTGGTAGTCCCAGTTTATGTTAAGAAAATTACAATCCCCTATTATGATAATCCTATTACTCCTGAAAGCCTCCCCATATTTGCTTTTCTAATTTCCATTCTCTATTTGGGGCCAACTCCATGAAAGTCATCATCCCCTTCTTACTTCTTAGGTCCACCCACAAAGTCTCATTGGATAATCTCTCAGTTATTTAATCTCTGACTACTGCTGTGATGCTCCTCTTAATCAAAAACGCAACTCCTCCTCCTCGCTTTCCTCCACCTGTATCTCACATAAAACTCCTGTAACCTGGAATTCTGACCTGTCCTTCTCTTAGCCATGCTTCAGTTACAGCTATAATATCCCCGTCCCATGTACCTATCCATGCTTTGAATTCATCAGCCTTACCTGTCAGCCCTCTTGCATTAAAAGAGATGCAATTTAATCCAATAGCTTTTCCCCACTCCCATCCATACTCCTGACTATCATGTCTACTCAGCTTACCTTTGCTGGGTACTGTATCTCCTTTCAGCCCCTCATTTGCTTCCCTGCTGCTGAGGATTCCACCCTCCTGTCAATCTAGTTTGAAACCTTCCTTGTAGCACTAGCAAATCTGCCTCTCAGCATTTTAGTTCCATTCCAGGTCAAACGCAACTGCCCATACCCCACACAATCTTATACGCCTCAATTATGCCCCCATCATTCTTCTCTGCTTTAAAGAAAACAATCCAAGCTTATCTAGCGTCTCCTTATAGTTCAAATGCTCTATCCCAGGCAACATCCTGGTTAACCTCCTCTATACTCCCATTAGTGCTATCACTTCCTTAAGCAAGGTGACCAGAACTACACACAATACTCCAGCTGTGGCCTAACCAACTCTCTGTACAACTCCAACATTATCTCCTTGCTCTTATACTCTGTACCATGACTGATAAAAGCAATTAACCCATGTGCTTTCTTAACTACTCTATTAATGAGCTCTGCTGATTTCAGATATTTGACAATAACTACATCAAGATTCTCTGTTGCTTTGAGTTTCCCAGTATCTTGCCATTCATTAAATGCTCCTTCATCTTGTTTTTAATTCACAAATACATTACCTTGCACTTATCAGGGTGAAATACCATCTGCCACTGTTTTGCCAATCTGACCAACCTATCTATATCTTCCTATAGTTTATAACCATCTTCTTCACTATTAACTACCTTACCAATTTTGGTAGTGTCTGCAAACTTTCTTAATATTCCCCTGACATTTTCATCCATACCTACATGTACACAGAAACAATAAGGATCCCAGTACTCATGCTCATGGTACACTGCTAGACACTGGCCTCCAGTCACTCAATCTTCTAATACCATTACCCTTTGTGTCCTATTACTAAACCAGTTTATGATCTATCTTGCAAGTTTTCCTTAATTCCATGTGCTTTAATCTTCTCAATCAGCCTCCTATTTAGAAGCTTGTCAAAAGTTTGCTAAAATCTATATCATAGAATTATCATACAGCCTTACAGTGTAGAAAGAGGTCCTTTAGCCCATCGAGTCTGCACCAAACACAATCTCACCCAGGCCTTACTCCCATATCCCTACATATTTTACCCACTAATCCTTCTCACCTATGCATCCCAGGACACTAAGGGGCAGTTTTTTTAGCATGGCCAATCAACTAACCCGCACATCTTTGGACCATGGGAGGAAATCAGGATACCCAGTGAAAACACATGCAGACACAAGAAGAATATGCAAACTCCACACAGACAGTGACCCAAACCGGAAATCGAACCTAGGTTCCTGGAGCTGTGAAGCAGCAATGCTAACCACTGTGCCACTCTACCACCCATGATGAACTACATCAACTGAACTTTCCTCATCCACATACTTAATCACATTTTCAAAAAAGATTTGATCTCTCTTTGATAAAGCCATTCTGACCAAGCCTAATTAACCCATGCATTTCCAAGCGGATATAAATTCTCTCAAAGAACAAAACAGTACGGGAAACAGGCCCTTCGGCCCAATGAGCCCGCGCCGCCACCCCGATATTCCCACCTCTACCCGTGATCCCTGTCTATGGTTATAGATCCATGGATTAAAAACCAAATTTGAAACAATTTAGGGAGAATTTATTTTGCCAATTAGCCTAAGAGCACATCTTTGGGATGTGGGAGGAAACCGGAGCACCCGGAGAAAACCCATGCAAGCACAGGGAGAATGCACAAACTCCCACAGACACAGGCCCAAATCCATGCATCTTCACAGCACAGCACTAGTCACTGAGCTGTCGTATTGCCCATCAAATGGTCCAGGTCAAGCGTACACTAACGATGTGAGGCACTAGGATACTCTTGAAAAAAGTCCAAGAGCAGCTCTCTCACGACCCATCGAGTGTATGCCCCTTGTTAGACAACAAGGTAGACCAAAGCACCTGTAGGATAAAAACAAGTACATCAATATCATCATCTATTTACACACTTCCCAGGACTCCCAAGGCTCATGATCCCTATTTTAAATCAGTTTTCTATACCCCTCCATTCCCATTCTGTTCATGTGCCCATCTAAGTATTTCTTAAATAACTCCAGAGTGCCTACCTCCACCACTTTACTTGGCAGCGCATTCCATACCCCCACCACCCTCTGTGTGAAAAAACTCCCTCTAGCATCTAAATTATACCTTACCCCCCTCACCCTAAGCCCGTGACCCCTCGTGCTATTTGAGTCCATCCTAGGAAAAAGCTTAACACTGTTTACTCTATCTATCCCCTTCAAAATCTTGTACACCTCTATCAGATCTCCTCTAAGTCTACGTCTTTCTAAGGAAAACAGTCCCAATTTGCCTAACCTCTCCTCGTAATTCAGACCTTCCATATCAGGCAGCATCCTGGTAAACCTCCTCTGCACTCTCTCCAGAGTCTCCACGTCCTTCTGATAGTAAGGCGACCGGAACTGGACGCAGTATTCCAAACGAGGTCTGACCAACGTTTTATACAACTGCAATGTTAAAGGCCAGCTCTTGTACTCTATACCCCTTCCTATAAAAGCTAGCATACTATATGTTTTCTTCACAACCTTCTCCACCTGCTCTGCCACCTTCAGAGACTTGTGCACCTGCACCTCCAGGTCCCTCTGCGTTTCTATACTCTTAATAGGTCTACTCTTTATCATATACCTCCCCCCTACATTCTAAATGCATCACCTCACATTTATCAGGATTGAATTCCATCTGCCATCTGTCTGTCCAAGCTACCAGCCTATGTCCTGCTGCATCGCCTGACAATGCTCCTCACTATCTGCAAATCCAGCCATCTTTGTATCGTCTGCAAACTTGCTGATCACTCCACTTACTCCCTCTTCCAAGTCATTTATATATGTTACAAATAGAAGAGGTCCCAGTACCGAGCCCTGCGGCACACCACTAGTGACCGACCTCCAGCTAGAAAAATACCCTTCCACTATTACTCTCTGTCTTCTATTACCAAGCCAGTTGCTTATCCATCTAGCTACCTGTCCTTGTATCCCATGAGCCTTGAACTTTTCAACTAACCTCCCAGGAGGGACTTTGTCAAACGCCTTACTGAAATCCATATAGACGACATCAACAGCTCGCCCTTCGTAGAGCGTTTTTGTCACCTCCTCAAAAAATTCTACCAGATTCGTAAGGCACGACCTCCTTTAACAAAGCCATGCTGCATATTTCTAATCAGATCGCAATGCTCTCAGTGCCTATATATCCTATCTCTAAGAATCCCCTCCAATAGCTTCCCTACCACTGACGTCAAACTCACCGGCCTATAATTTCCAGGATTATCCCTACTACCCTTTTCAACAACGGTACAACACTTGGTATTCTCCAGTCCTCTGGGACATCACCTGTGTCCTTCAGAACGTTTCCAATAGTTTTTCCCCCACTGACATGAGACTCACCAATCTGTAATTTCCTTGTACATCTCATACCACCCTTCTTTAAAAGTGGAGACACATTAGAAATCCTCCAATCTGCTGGCACTCTCCCCACGGCCAGAGTAGAATTAAAAATTTGTATCAGAGCACTTGCAATTTCTTGCTTCATCGCCTACAGCAGCCTGGGATGCAGTTCATCAGGGCCTGGGGATATGTCTACTTTTCATGACATACAATTGATTCAATTAGTATTCCAAATATAGAAAGCAATTTTCATATCTATTGAAACAAAATACTAGCGTTCTGTACTCTTGTTTTCATGAAGCCAACTAGTTACACAGAACCAACATTTAATTGTGACGTTATTTAACGAATTGTACTTTCTCAAATAATTGATTGCATAAAATGCATCTAATGTATATAAAAGGCCAATTTTCACTTAGTCTAACACTTATTTACAGGCGTAAATATAATAAATTAAACATAAGCTCCAAAGTCATCTTATTTAGTTTTGATGTCTCTTCACAACTCTTTCATTAAGCCGTTACCAATTCAGCGCCTCATTTGCTGGCGATTAAATGTGATTAAAAATAAATGAAACAAGAACAAACCAAAACTTTAAATGAAACTTAATAAATTAAATGAAAACATAATTCCCAGAGAAAATTTGATCTGGGTAAATGTTGCTCCTATATACAATTCCTAAGTATGGATCTTGAACTCGGGGCCTTCCAAATCACCATTCAGGCTGTTAATTTTATGTGTGCTCAGGTGAATCCCAAGTTAATGCGTAGAACATGCATACAATTAAATGCAATCAATGTACGATGAACAGATTCCCATCTTTCTTTTCAATAAAAATGAGAAGTAATACGAAACAAAACATTAAAATCAAACAACTTTTGCCTGCACAAAGCATAACATTGCGCTGCCATAGAACCCCTAATAATTTGTTTATGAAAACAAATGCTTGTACAATCCACAAGTTTAATTTTAGAGATTTTCTTCTGCTCCACTATTTATTTCAAGACAGCAAATTCAATCTTTAACATTGCTCACTCACACTTTCCAAAGAGTGTCTAAAAGCCTCCTTTTGGGATGAAATATTGTGGGATCTGATCACAGTTGAACACAATCCATCTTTTGTAAATAAAATCTCAAAAAAAAACATACTCTGGAATCATTGAGATGTCGCCAAACAGGCCATCTAAAATGGTGTGTTCTAAAGCACTCTGGGACAATTGGGCAAGAAACTAAACCGACAGGCTGTAGTTTAAAAACAAACAGGCTGCAATCCTGATGAGTGAATAAACAGGATATGTGTTGTCACCAGGATGAAAGAAACTTTCTGGTCACACTGGGTTGTGTGCCAGACATAAGGATACCGTAAATCCTTATTTAGGAGAAAGATATGTGGCCTATGTGCCTCCAACATCTAGAAAAATGGCCACTGGGGGCACACCCAGAGATCAGTGTGGTAGCAACTCATTGGACTGTTATCAATCACAGTGATCAAGCCCTGATTGACTGATTGGCAATGGCCAAAAAGGGGCATGAAACCAAACGGGGTATAAAGGGTGCTGCACAACCAGGAATTTCTCTTTTTCTCTGACCCCATGAACAAGCTACAAGAATGGTGACCATCGCCAGCAAGAGGAGAGCCTCCACAGCCGAGAAGGAAAGAAGACAGACCACAGCCAGAATGCCAGACCAGACCAAAGGACCATAGTGGAAAGGTGTTTCTCTAGCTGGAGGTCGGTCACTAGTGGTGAGTGCGCAGAGGTCGTTTACCAGGATGCTGCCTGGTATGGAAGGTCTGAGTTACAAGGAGAGATTAGGCAAATTGGGACTGTTATCCTTAGAAAGATGTAGACTTAGAGGAGATCTGATAGAGGTGTACAAGATTATGAAGGGGATAGATAGAGTAAACAGGGTTAAGCTTTTTCCTAGGATGGACTCAAATAGCACGAGGGGTCACGGGCTTAGGGTGAGGGGGGTAAGGTATAATTTGGATGGTAGAGGGAGTTTTTTCACACAGAGGGTGGTGGGGGTATGGAATGCGTTGCCAAGTAAAGTGGTGGAGGCAGGCACTCTGGAGTTATTTAAGAAATACTTAGATGGGCACATGAACAGAATGGGAATGGAAGGGTATAGAAAACTGATTTAAACTAGGGATCATGAGCCTTTGGAGTCCCTGGGAAGTGTGTAAATAGATGATATTGATGTACTTGTTTTTATCCAAACTACACAGACAACTACCAAGACTGGTAGTGTCGCCGTACTACCGGAAGGATGTGGAGGCCTTGGAGAGAGTGCAGAGGAGATTTACCAGGATGCTGCCTGGTATGGAAGGGCTGTCTTACGAGGAAAGATTGAACACACTGGGGTTGTTTTCCCTTGAAAGACGTCGGCTGAGAGGAGATCTTTTAGAGGTATATAAGATTATAAGGAGTATAGATAGAGTAAATGGTGGTAAGCTTTTTCCACCATGAGAAATGGATAGAACGAGGGGTCATGGCCTTAGGGTGAGGGGGGCTATGTATAAGACGAATATTAGAGGGCAGTTTTTCACACAAAGGGTAGTGGGGGTGTGGAATGCACTGCCGAGTAAGGTGGTGGGAGCAGGCACGCTAGGGTTGTTTAAAGGTCTCTTGGACAGCCACATGAGCGGTCTGCAGATAGAGGGATATAGCAGGACTGTCTAAATATCTTATTTGTTTCCACAGGCTTGTTGACCAACAAGGTGCATGCATTCGGCAGGTTGTGCGAGGGCTGCTCTTGGATGTTGCCTCAGGAGTGGCCTAGTGCTTCATGCCGTCAGTGTATGCTTAAACTGGACCATCTGATGGGCAACATGACAGCTCAGAGACTATCGCTGTTGCTGTGCAGACACATGGATTTGGGCTTGTGTCTGCGGGAGTTTGCGCGTTCTCCCCGTGGTTGTGTGGGTTTTCTCCAGGTGCTCCGGTTTCCTCCCACATCCCAAAAATGTGCTCTTAGGCTGATTGGGTAACAAATTGTCCCTATATTGGTCCCTATATGGGAATCTTCCACAATAGGCATAGCCTAAAGTTATGGATATGTCATTAAGACGTTAGGACGGCGGCGCGGGCTCGTTGGGCCGAAGGGCCTGTTTCCCGTGCTGTGTTGTTCTTTGTTCTTGTTCTTTGACTGACGCACAAATAAAGGCCAATATCTGCTTGGGTACTTGTCAGTCACACAAAGTTAAGTCAAGGTCTTTGTATTGTACTTGAATTGTAGTATTTCCTATAAGATAACTTATTGTTGGTTGGGTGGGTGATTATCGATTGTGTGGATTTAAATAAATATTGGTTGTACTAACAAGATGTCAACTCGTAGTTATTTGTCCACCGTATAAGGGTTGAAACAGACTGATTTTACAACAGAGGCCACAGACACATTTATTTGGTTTCTATAGTTTCTGCTCTGTATCAGATACCTCTTTGGGCAGTTAGAAACATTTCAATTTGAAAAATATTGTCCTGCAGAAACAGTTTTTTGATTGATCTAAACTCCCACAAATATTTGGCCAAAACAGCTAAATATATTCCAAAAATTATTTTCTTCCAGTTGAGAGAAGTCCACCCTGACATCTGTATTAAAAGCTTCTAGCAATTAGACTCTTTAGCATTAGCTTTACAAGTTCTATCTGCAAGGACTTTCCAGAAAAAAGTTCTACAAGATGAAGCTGGCTTTCTTTTTCCTGGTACCTTAAAGTGAACTCCAAATTCTGTCCAAATTTCTAAGTTCTTTTGTTTTTTTATCCTCAAGCTTACTGACGGCCACCAAAGATTCATGAGGAGGAGAATTGCTGTTTCTAATTCTGCCCTGAGATGGTTCTGCAGCTTCTGCATGGGTTTCCTTCGGCTGCTCCGATTTCTTACCGCAGTTGAAAAGATTCGGTGGATTGACCATGCTAAATTGCCCCTTCGTGTCCAAAGATGTGTAGGTTAACCATGATGCTCTTTCAGGGAGTTGGTGTAAACTCAATGGGTTGAATGGCCTTCGTCTGCACTGGGGATCCTATCCTACAGCTTCTACATTAATGTCTGACAGACTACCACTTAGATCTCCCTTTCACACTATCAGAGGCCCTTTCTCTAAATGTTTATTTTCTGACACGACTTATTTCTAGAACCACATTGTAATTTGTGCTAAGTGTTTATATCCTATTCTTTCACCCCATTTTCCCAGTCCATGATTTCAAACATTCAACTAATATTTAAACTTGGCAATAGATTTTCCTGCATGTCCCACAATTGTTGACTCCCTCCATTCATTTGGCCCTTCTGAACATGTCACCCCAAGTAATCATTTTCTGATGCTTATTTCTGTCATCATTCAAATTATACTTTTCTAACCCTTGGACAACCATCTGTTCCTCAGCATTTTCATCACAAATAAATACATGATGTCTGGCATATAAAGTGTTATATCTGATGATTATACAAAATTAATCACTGGGAATAAACTTAATAGATAATAAATGTTTAATAAATACAGTCTTACCATCATGGCTATTTGCTGGCTAGGGTCTTTTAGACATAATGTGAAGATGAAAGTGAATTCTTTGCAAAAACTGTTCATATCAGAGTGTTTGTCAACTTGCACTCTGGTGATCTGCTGAGATTATATGCAGCATTTCATGAATCACTACATGATCCCTCTCTCAAATTCCATTGGTGAGAGATTTTCAACAGCAGTCTTCAAGATGTTGATTTCATACATGTCTCTGAGCTGGTCATTGGCAAACAACCCTCCAAAATCAGTCTGAATCCTGGAACTTCTCAAATTCAGTCCTATCTATTTCTGTGATTTTGTCTATAATCATTCTTTTGTCTGTACTATACTAAATCTGAAAGCCAGGTCTATGTAATATAGAATGTAAACACTTGCATCTTTTTGTTCTGTATAGTGCCTTTAGATCCATGGCAACTACTCATGTGAAAATGGAAGGTTTACAATAGGACATGGAAAATTTTAAAAACAGATTTCACCCTTCTTGCTATTGCTTCCATTAACGTCCACATGTTCAACTATATTTACATATTTTAGCAGGATTTTTAGACTTTGACAAATGTGGGGAGAATTTGCTCATTTTCCTGATTTTTATTATCTAGTGCCATTAACACTTGGTGACAGTGGCATACTGGTTAGCACTGTTGCCTCATGGTACTAGGGATCCATGTTTGATTCCAGTGTTATGTTATGTACGAAGTCTAATTTTGGACAAATAAAAGATCATGAGGTAAGTGAAAGTAAATTAACTGAGCTATTTGTTAACATGAATCTCTAGCACAGTCAGCACAAGACTTGGCAAGCTCAACCCAGGGTGACCTGACCTAAAAGCAGAATGCCTCAATAAACACACTTCCTTTCTTACTTCAAAATCCCCATATAACATATTTACATTGTTAACACAATTATATAATTATTGAAGCAAATATATATACACAACTACATATATGAACAGTGAATTACAATATCGATGCCCATTTACATGTTTAGATAGACATAATCTGTCTTTCTGGAGGCCAATGGTTCCAGGACAAATAGATCCTTGACTCAGGAGTTTTCTCAGGCATTCTTCCCAAATTTTCAAATGCTTTCGAGTTTCCTCTCTAATTGGTTTCTGTAGACTCTACCAATATTTTCTCTCGAGGGAAAATAACCTCTGTTCAGGAACACCACATTCAATTGGTTCTTCCTGCTCCACGTCCAACAACTCCAGATTGGGGAGGACTTCCCTCCTTTGATGTGGGTTGGTCACCAGTTGATTCCTGTGCCTTTTCCAAAACCGCTCATCCTGGGTCTATGCAGTATATGATAATAACCGCCCATCTAGGCCATTAATGTCACTGGAACCCATTTCTCATCCAACACAGTTCCTCATCTCTCTTCCGGAAATTCCTTGACTTTGAATTCCTCTCCCTTCCAGACTCTTTACTACCACTAGTAAAGATCTCTACTGGCCACATCAGGTCAATGGTGGTTCTCAGTTTGTAACCAAACACCAATGATGCCAGAGAATATTCAGTCTTTGCACGTGGTGTGTTACAATATGTACTTAGAAATCGATTCACTCGCCTTCTGGGAAACCTTCCCTTGGGAAAACTTCAGCGACTACTTTCAGATCTGGACAAACATTTTCATCTGGCCACTTGTCACAAGATGCTGTAGAGCCGACCTCACCAGTTGGACCCCTAAGTAGCTGAAGTACTCTGAACTTCTTCACAAACGGCCCATTTGTCACTCAGCACTTGTTCAGGACTTCCAAATTGAGCAAATAATTCAGTCAGTCATTTTATTGTCATCTTTGTGATCACCGACTTCTTGACTGTTACTTCAGGTCATTTTGCGTGGGCATCGATCATGACCAAAAGCCTGCAAAATTAACATGGATTCTTTATCAAGACATCAGGCCACTCATGTGGGTGGAGGGACAACAATGATGGTGCCTTCCACACTATAGCACAGGATTCATAATAACCTGCCTTCTCCTCAATCTGGGAATCTACCCTTGGCCAACAAAAATAGCTGCTGGTAATCATTTTATTCATACCACAGACCAATATAGACACCAGCCAATCATCCAGATAGGCAGGAAAAACTGGTGCCAGGTTTGTTCCTGAAATGAGAGATGAGGCTCCACAAAAATGTTCACTTGGAGTGTGAATCTATAAGGAGATATCCCCCAGGAGCCCTCGTTCCAGCGTCTTTGCTCTTAAGGGAGAAATGACCACTCTCATTCTCCACAATAGACAACAGTGCATTGCGGATAATTCCCACCTTCTGGACAGGTAAAGGCACAAATAAAGCACCTTATGAGGGAACAGTCTTGCCTCATAAGACTAAATCCATTACTCGTCTTGGTGAAAATATATAAATGGCAATCAGGAATATCCATTCCTCCAGGGAGAGACAGTCCTGAAAGAGCACTGGCATTGCCAAGATAGTGTGGAAAGCACCACTGTTGCCTCACCTCCACCCATAGGAATGGCCTGAAGTTCCTTGGATAAATCTCTGACTTCAGTTGAATTTTAATCTCAACCTCTTTCATCTAACCTAGAGTTCTCCTGCATATGTCCTTATGTTTCTCCAGATCATCCTGTAAGCTTGTTCCCTAACCTGCCAGACTATTTATTATTCTGCAGTTTAATTCTGCAATCATGAGTGTCCAAACAAAGCAGGGTAGTCACCCTTGACCACATACAATGGCAGCTCTACATACTAGTCCCTCATTTGTACTTTCATGAGTACATGTCCTCTCAGTGGCATCACTTGCTCCGTACAAGTACGTAAGGACTTTGGAAGGCCTCAACAGTAGTTTCTTTTTAATTTGTCTCTACACTGAGTCTGGAATCAAATGATACTTCTGCCCTTTGTAACCACTTCCATTTTAATTATATTCCCTTCTACCTTAGAAAGAACCCAGAATTGATTGGTTGGCTTCTCCTTGAACCAATAACATACCAAGTCAAAATTCTGTAATTTTAGTTTCTTCTGCTTCCTCGGTAGATTTGGCAGACTCCTAGTCCCCTTCTTGGCTGGCAACATGTATCTTGTACCTAGTCCTCAGATTTGTCTCTTTGGCTCCCCCTTTTCCTCTTTCAGTTGCATCCTACAATTGTGGACAATATGCTGCACCCACTTACACCAGCAGCATTTAGCTTCATGGTCTAGCACATTGATTTTTTGTGGCCAGGCTTCCCACAGCAGTAGCAGTCTGCATTGATACCACACTTCATTGCACTTTGGCTACTTTGTAGACTCAGGCACCCACACCCAACTGTGTTGGCTCATTTGCAGCCAACTCCAAAGCAATAGCTATTTCACTTTCAAGTCTAAGACCTTCTCATCAGAAGTTTTTTGTTAAGTCAGTTTGCAGAGCTCACAAACCAAACGTTTCAATGAACCATTTTGTCGGAACCTGCCAAATTCAGTGTTCTGCCTGTCTTTTTAACATGGCCACAAACTGTGCAACGGATTCTCCTCCCAACTGTATTCTTCTATAAGATTGGAAACATTCTGCTATCATAGGTGACTTGGGATATAATGGTTCTTTAATACCTTGCACAATCCACCAGAGGTTTTGCTGTAAACTTTTCAAGTTGTGAGAGACTTCTCAGCGTAGCAAATGTCTTACTCCCTATGGTGGTTAGGATGACTGCTACAGTGAGTTTTTCATTTACCTTATTGGCTTTTAAGTATAAATGAAGACACTGTGTATAGCACCCCACTCTCTATGCTTTCATTGAATGGTTCCATTGTCCCCAGTGCTCCCAATGGAGAATTCCCTCTTCTATTCTAGCTTTTGACTGTAGTCAAAGTCTGCTCACAACTACTGCCTTCAGCTCATTTCCCAGCGAGTATATCAAATGCTGTCCGAGTCTCCTCACGATCATTTCCCCCAGTGCATAGGCCTGTTCTTCAAGTCTACTCTGGTACCTCGTTGATTTGTGCACCTTCAGAATGCAGGACAAGAGTTGTAGTGATTTACAGCATGGAAACAGGCCCATCAGCCCAAATTGTCCATGCCACCCTTTTTTTAACCCCTAAGCTAGTCCCAATTGCCTGCGTTTGGTCTATATCCCTCTGTACCCATCTTACCCATGTCAATACCTAAACGCTTTTTAAAAGACAAAATTGTAATGGCCTCTATTACCACCTCTGGCAGCTTATTCCAGATATACACTACCCTCTGTGTGAACAAATTGCTCCTCTGGACCCTTCTCTCTCTCTCTCTCTCCCCTCACCTTAAACCTATGCCCTCTAGTTTTAGATTCCCCTACCTTTGGTACAAAATATTGACTATCCAACTGATCTATGTGCTTCATTATTTTATAGGCCTCTATAATATCACCCCCACCCTCAACCAAGCCTCCTACACACCAGAGAAAAAAGTCCCAGATTATCCAGCCTCTCCTTATAACTCAAATCATCGAGTTCTGATAGCATCCTAACAAATCTCTTCTGCACTCTTTCTAGTTTAATAGTATCCTTTCTATAATAGGATGACCAGAACTGTACACAGTATTCCAAGTGTGGCCTTACCAATGTTTTGCACAACTTCAACAAGATACCCCATCTCCTCTACTCAATGTTCTGACCAATGAAACCAACCATGCCAACTATCTTCTTCATCGTTCTGTCCACCTGTGACTCCACTATCAAGGAGTTATGAACCTGTATCCCTAGATCTCTTTGTTCTATCCCTAGATCTCAAGGCACCACCATTAACTGAGCAAGTCCTGTCCTGGTTTAATCAAAAATGCATCACCTCACATTTATCCAAATTAAACTCCATCTGCCATTCATCAGCCCACTACTCAATTGATCAAAATCCCACTGCAGTCCTAGATAACTTTTTTCACTGTCCAGTGTGTCACAAATCTTGGATGTCATTTGCAAACTTACTAACCGTGCCTACTAAAATCTTATCCAAATCATTAATATAAATGTCAAATAATAGAGGACTTAGCAGCATTTCCTCTGGTCACAGGCTTCCAGTTTGAAAAACAGCTCTCTACAACCACTCTGGCTTATATTATTAAGCCAATTTTCTGCCCATTTGACAACTTCAAACTGAATCCCATGAGATTTAATCTTGTACAACAACCTACCATGCGATACATTGTCAAAGGAACGATCTTCCTCCCTTCTTCCGAAGGATTGGTGGTCTGTGGGCCATGATAAAACTTCATCACCATTTATCATATATGAGATCTCATTCTGAACTAACAAACAACCATGAAGTAAGAGGCAATAAATTAAGGGACTGTTTACTAACATGTCATATTGCTACCACAGTCAGCACAAGATTGGCTTGGCAAGCTCCACCCAAGGTCACCTGACCCCTTTCTCTTAAAGAGGCATGCTCCTAACATACATAACACAGTTGACTGTATGGGTTTCCGCTGGGTGCTCAGGTTTCCTCTCACAGTACAAAGATGTGCAGATTAGGTGGATTGGCTATGCTACATTGTTCCTTAGTGTCCAAAGATGTGTAGGTCAGATGGAAAGGTCATGGTAAATGTGCAGGATTACAGGGATAAGGCAGAGGGAGATGGTGGTGATAAGCCTGGGTAAGATGATCTTTTGCTGTTTCAGACAGTTGGTGCAAATGGCCTGTTTTTGCACTGTAGGAATTCGATGGCACTTGTCTAACACTCCAATCAAAACATCAGCTCGTTTTAAGCTGATGCAATGTTATCTAAAATAAAAGCAAAATACTACAAATGCTGGAATTGGAAATAAAGACAGAAAATGCTAGAAAATTTCAGCAGTCTGGCAGCATCTGTGAAGAGAGAAACGGAGTTAATATTTCAAGTTTGTATGATTCTTTGCCAGAGCTGAAAAGAGGTAGAAATATAATGGATTATATAGTGGGAGAGAGGATAGAGATGGTGATGCAGAATAGAAGATCGGGGGTAGAGGGGAGCTAATAGGACATAGAATATTACAGCGCAGAACAGGCCCTTCGGCCTTCGATGTTGCACTGACCAATTAAGAAAAAGCAATGACCCTCTAACCTAAACCATTCCCTTTTCATCCATAAACCTATCCACAGACCTCTTAAACGCCACCAAACTTGGCGCATCTACAACTGCAGCAGGCAGGGCATTCCATATCCTTACCACCCTCTGGGTAAAGAACCTACCTCTGACATCCGTCCTATAACTACCACTCCTTAATTTAAAGCTATGTCCCCTCGTGCTAGCTTTCTCCATCCTAGGAAATAGGCTATCACTGTCCACCCTATCTAAACCTCTGATCATCTTGTATGTTTCAACAAGGTCTCCTCTTAGCCGCCTTCTTTCTAATGAAAACAACCTCAAATCCTTCAGCCTCTCCTCATAAGACCATCCCTCCATTCCAGGCAACATCCTGTTAAGTTGGGAAGTTAAAGTCTCCCATCGACTGAAATGTCCCCAACATCAGCTAAGGAGAGATTTAATAAAGATGTTATGTTCAGAGACAAAGGGAGTGTTAACAATGGTGTTAAAGATTAAAGAAGTTGCTGACAGTGACATAAAAGTGAGACAGCAGAATGTGTTAATGACAGAACAAGAATCAGTGTTCTGTGAAAGCAAAGCATAAGAACTAGTTATAAATGATGCAGTGGGAGGGAAAGGGTATTGGGGAAAATGCTTTTAAACAAGATTTAAATGGAGGGAGTTTGTCATCTAAAGTTGTTGAATTTAATGTCAATTTAGAGTGTCAAGAGCCTAATTGGAGGATTAAAGTGCTGTTCCCCCAGTTGTCATTGGGCTTCACTGGAATATTGAAACAGACCAAAGATAGAAATGTGAGCACGAGAGCAAGATAGTGAATAGAAATGGCCAGCAACAGGAAGATTGTTGTCATGCTTGCGGACTGGCTGAAGATGTTCCATAAATATAATAGAATAGAATCTCTACAGTACAGAAAGACGCCATTTGGCCCATCGAGCCTGCACTGACTGCAATGTAAGAGGGAAGATAAACGGGTCATGGAAAAGGGAAGCATTCAGACCAAAGGTCTGAGATGTGTCTATTTTAGTGCTAGTGAATAAAGTGGATGAGCTTAGAGCATGGATTACCGCTTGGAAATGTGATGTTATGGCCATTAGAGATTTGGATGTCTCAGGGACAGGACTGGGTACTTCAGGTGCCGGGTTTCAGATGTTTCAGGAAGGACAGGGAGGAAGGCAAAAGAGTGGGGGGCAGGGAGTGGCACTATTGATCAGGATAGTGTCACAGCTATAGAGAAGGTGGACGCTGTGGAGGGATTGCCTACGCAGTCTCTGTGGATGGAAATTCGAAACAGGAAGGGGCCGATAACTTTGCTGAGTGTTTTCTATGGGCTGCCCAGTAGTAACAGGGATGTTGAGGTGCAGATAGGGAAAGAGATCCTGAAGAGATGTAGTAATAGCAGAGTTGTCGTGATGGGAGACTTTAACTTCCCAAACATCGACTGGAATGTCCCCAGGGTAAGGGGTTTGGATGGGGAGGAGTTTGTTAGGTATGTTCAGAAGGGTTTCCTGACACAGCACGTGGATAAGCCTACGAGAGGAGAGACTGTATTTGATCTGGTGCTGGCTAATGAACAGGACAGGTGTCGGATCTCTCGGTGGGACAGCACCTCGGGGATAGTGATCATAATTCTATCTCCTTCACGATAGCATTGGAAAGAGATAGGATCTGGCAGGATAGGAAGATGTTTATCTGGAGTAAGGGGAAATATAAAGCCATCAGGTCAGAAATTAGTCAAGTAAACTGGAAGGAGGTGTTCTTGGGGAAATGTACCAAAGGAGAGTGGTGGATTTTCAAGGAATGTTTGTCTGGAGCTCTGCACAACAACGTTCCAATGAGACTGGGAGGTTTTGGTAGGTTACGGGAACTGTAGTGCACGAAGGTTGTAATGAACCTAGTCAAAAAGAAAAGCATACAGAAGGTTCAGAGAGCTAGGTGATGTTAAGGATCTACAGGCGTATACGGATTATAGGATGGAACTTAAAAAAATTAGGAGAGCCAGAAGAGGTCATGAGAAGGCCTTGGCGGGGAAGGTTAAGGAGAACCGTAAGACGTTCTACAAATACGTGAAGAGTAAAAGATGAGATGTGAAGGAATAGGACCCATAAAAGGTGAAGGGGGAAAAGTTTGTGCAGAACTGGTAGAAATGCTTAATGAGTACTTTGCCTCGGTATTCACGGTGGAAAATGATCTGGGTGGTTATACTGCAAGTTTGCAGCGGACTGAAAAGATTGAGTATGTGGATGTTAAGAAAAAGGATGTGTTGGAAATTTTGAATAGTATCTAGATAGATAAGTCACCGGTACCAGATGGGATGTACCTCAGGTTACTGTGAGAGGTGAGGGAAGAGATTGCAGAGCCTCTGGTGATGATCTCTGCATTGTCAATGGAGATGGGAGAGATTCCGGAGGATTGAAGGATTGGGATATAGAACATAGAACATAGAACAATACAGCACAGAACAGGCCCTTCGGCCTTCGATGTTGTGCCAACCAAAATAAAAAGCAATGCCCCTCCAAATTAAACCATTCCCTTCTCTTCCATATACTTATCAATTAACCTCTTAAACGCCACCAAACTTGGCGCATCTACAACAGCTGCAGGCAGGGCATTCCACTCCCTAATCACTCTTTGAGTAAAGAACCTACATCTGATATCCTTCCTATAACTCATACCCCTTAATTTAAAGCTGTGTCCCCTCGTGCTAGCTTTCTCCATCCTAGGAAAAAGGCTATCACTGTCCACCCTATCTAAACCTCTAATCATCCTATATGCTTCAATAAGATCCCCTCTTAGCCGCCTCCTTTCTAACGAAAACAACCTCAAATCCTTCAACCTCTCTTCATAGGACCTGCCCTCCATACCAGGCAACATCCTGGTAAACCTCCTCTGTACCCTCTCCAATGCCTCCACATCTTTCTTATAATGTGGCGACCAGAACTGCACACAATACTCCAAGTGCGGCCGCACTAGAGTTTTGTACAGCTGCAACATGATGCTGCGGCTCCTAAATTCAATCCCCCTACCAATAAAAGCTAAGACTCCATATGCCTTATTAACAACTTTATCCACTTGACTGCCTACTTTCAGGGATCTATTGACACTTACACCAAGATCCTTCTGTTCCTCAACACTATTAAGAGCCCTACCATTAGCCCTATACTCTACACATTTATTGTTCCTGCCAAAGTGCATTAGCCCAGGAACCCATAAGTCTAACCTCAGTGGTTGGTAAGTTGATGGAAAGGATCCTGACGGACAGGATTTAGGAGCACTTAGAGAAGTTTAGCTTGATCAGAAATAGTCAACACTGTTTTATCAAGGACAGGTCATGCCTTACGAGCCTAGTGGAATTCTTTGAAAATATGACTAAACACAATGACGAAGAAGATTGGTGGGTGTGATTTAAATGGACTTCAGCAAAGTGTTCAATAAAGTCCCCCATGCAAGACTTCTTGAGAAAGTGAAAGGGCATTGGATCCAAGGGGCTGTTGCCTTGTGGATCCAGAACTGGCTTGTTTGCAGAAGACAGAAAGTAGTTGTGGATGTGTCTTTTTCAGGATGGAGGTCAGTCACCAGTAGAGTGCCCCAGGGATATGTTCTGGGACCCTTGCTGTTTGTAATTTTCATAAATGACTTGGATGAGGAAGTGGAGGGATGGGTTGATAAGTTTGACGATGACACAAAAGTTGGTGGTGTTGTGGATATTCTGGAGGGATGTCAGAAGTTGCAGCATGACATAGATAGAATGCAAGACTGGGCGGAGAAGTGGCACATGGACTTTAATGCATATAAATGTGTAGTGGTCCATTTTGGCAGGTCCAATGGGATGAAGGAGTATAATATCAAGGAGAAGACTCTTAGCTGTGCTGAGGAGCAGAAGGACTTTGGGGTTTGGGTCCACAGGACTCTTAAATCTGCTCGCAGGTGGAGGATGTGATCAAAAAGTCGTATGGTGGACTGGCCTTCATCAATAGAGGGATTGAGTTTAGGAACTGGGAGATAATGCTGCAGCTTTATAAGACCCTTGTCAGACCCCACTTGTAAATGTCCGCTGCACCCTTTCCATGGCTTCCACATCTTTCTTGTAATGAGGTGACCAGAACTGTGCACAGTACTCCAAGTGGGGTCTTAGATGGCATGTCTTATGAGGATAGGTTGAGGGAGCTTGGTCTTTTCTCCCTGGAGAGACAAAGGTTGAGAGGTGACCTGATAGAGGTTTACAAGATGTTGAGAGGTATAGATCAGCGGGATTCTCAAAGCTATTTCCCAGGGCTGAAATGGTTGCTATGAGAGGACACAGGTTTAAGGTCTGGGGAGTAGGTACAGAGGAGATGTCAGGGGTAATTTTTTCACTCAGAGGGTGGTGGGTGAGTGGAATCGGCTGCTGTTGGTGGTGGTGGAGGCGAACTCGCTGGGGTCTTTTAAGAGACTTCTGGATGAGTACATGGGATTTAATGGGATTGAGGGATATAGGTAGGCCTAGTAGGTAGGGATATGATCAGCGTTTGTGGGCTGAAAGCCCTGTTTATGCTGTAGTTTTTTTATTTCCTATTGCACAAGGGACTCGGGTTCCATTTGACCTTGGGTGACAAGCTGTGTGGAGTTTGCACATTCTACTCACGTCTGAATGGGAAAAAAACCTCTTTGACATGTATGTTGGGTGATTTAACCACGATAACAGGGATAGGGCAAAGATATATGCCATGTCTCACTAACTTGATTGAATTTTTCGAGGAAATGACAAAGCTAATTGATGAGGCAGTGGATATTGCCTACATGAACTTCAGTAAGGCCTTTGACAAAGTTCCTCATGGCAGAGTGATACAAACGGTGAAGTTGCATGGAATCAGAGGTGAGCTGGCAAGGTGGATACAAAACTGGCTGGGTCAAAGACAGAGGGTAATAGTGAAATGATGTGTTTCTGAATGGAGGACTGTGACAAGTGGTGTTCCTCAGGGATCAGTTCTGGGACCTTTGCTGTTTGTAATATATATAATATATATATATATATAATGATTTGAAGGAAAATACAATTGGTTTGATTACTAAGTTTGTGGACAACACAAAGGTTGGTCGATTTGTAGAGGATGGGAACCAGAGTATACAGCAGGATGTAGATCGGTTGGAGACTTGGCAGATGGAGCTTAATCTGGACAAATGTAAGATAATGCGTTTTGTAAAGTCTAATACAGATAGGAAATATACAGTAACTGGCAGAATCCTTAAGAGTATTGATAGGAAGAGGGATCTGGATGTATAGGGTCACTGAAAGTGGTAACACAGGTGGAGAAGGTAGCCAAGAAGATATGCAGTATGTTTGCCTTCATCAGCCAGGGCACTGAGTTTAAAAATTGGCAAGTCCTGTTGCAGCTTTAGAGTTCAGCTGTACTTGGAATGTAGTGCTTAATTCTGGTCACCACACTACCAGAAGGATATGGAGGCTTTGGAGAGGGTACAGAAAAGATTTCCAGGATGTTGCCTAGTATGGAGGGCATTAGCTATGAGGAGCATTAGCTATGAGGGGAGGTTGGAGGAACTTGATTTGTTCTCACTGGAACAATGGAGGTTAAGGCAGCAACCTGATAGAAGTCTACAAGATTATGAGAGGCATGAACAGAGTGGATAGTCAGAAGCTTTTCCCACGGTAGAAGAGTAAATTACTAGGGGGCAGGTTTAAGGAGATATATGAGGCAGTTTTTTTTCCAGGTGCCTGGAACTCGTTGTTGGGGGAGGTAGTGGAAGAAGATAAAATAGTAACTTTTAAGAAGCGTCTTGACAAATACACGAATAGAATGGAAGTGGAAGGACATGGTCCATGGAGGGGTAAGGAGTTTTAGTTAAGTCGGGCAGTAGGATTGATGCAGATTTGGAGGGCTGAAGGGCCTGTTTCTGTGCTGTAATTATCTTTATTCTTTGTGTAAGACGCTCTTTCAGAGATTCGGTGCAGACTTGATGAACCAAATGACCTCCTTCTTCACTGCAGGGATTACATAGAACATAGAACAATACAGCACAGAACAGGCCCTTCGGCCTTCGATGTTGTGCCGACCAAAATAAAAAGCAATGCCCCTCCTAACTAAACCATTCCCTTATCATCCATATACTTATCAACTAACCTCTTAAACGCCACCAAACTTGGCGCATCTACAACAGCTGCAGGCAGGGCATTCCACTCCCTAATCACTCTTTGAGTAAAGAACCTACCGCTGATATCCGTCCTATAACTCATACCCCTTAATTTAAAGTTGTGTCCCCCCGTGCTAGCTTTCTCCATCCTAGGAAAAAGGCTATCACTGTCCACCCTATCCAAACCTCTAATTATCTTATATGCTTCAATAAGATCCCCCCTTAGCCGCCTCCTTTCTAACGAAAACAACCTCAAATCCTTCACCTCTCTTCATAGGACCTGCCCTCCATACCAGGCAACATCCTAGTAAACCTCCTCTGTACCCTCTCCAATGCCTCCACATCTTTCTTATAATGTGGCGACGAGAACTGCACACAATACTCCAAGTGCGGCCGCACTAGAGTTTTGTACAGCTGCAACATGATGCTGCGGCTCCTAAATTCAATCCCCCTACCAATAAAAGCTAAGACTCCATAAGCCTTCTTAACAACTTTATCCACTTGACTGCATACTTTCAGGGATCTATTGACACATACACCAAGATCCTTCTGTTCCTCAACACTATTAAGAGCCCTACCATTAGCCCTATAATCTACACATTTATTGTTCCTGCCAAAGTGCATTACCTCACACTTTTCCACATTAAACTCCATTTGCCACCTCTCGGCCCAGCTCTGCAACTTGTCCAAGTCACTCTGTAAACTAAAACACACCTCTTCACTATCTACCACACCACCAACTTTAGTATCATCTGCAAATTTACTGATCCATCCCTCAATACCCTCATCCAGATCATTTATAAAAATTACAAACAGCAGGGGCCCCAAAACAGAACCCTGAGGCACACCACTCGTCACCGAACTCCACGATGAATATCTCCCATCAACCACCACCCTCTGTCTTCTATCTGCCAGCCAATTTCTCATCCAATTAGCTAAATCACCCTCTATTCCACACATCTGCATTTTCTGTAGAAGTCTTCCATGGGCCACCTTATCAAACGCCTTACTAAAGTCCATACATACTACATCAACCGCCGTACCCCCATCCACCTCTCTGGTCACTTTCTCAAAAAACTCAATGAGGTTAGTAAGGCATGACCTACCCTTCACGAAACATGCTGACTATCCCCAATCAATTCATTTCTCTCTAAATAACTATAAATCCTATCCCTAATAATTCTCTCCAATACCTTGCCCACCACAGAAGTAAGACTCACTGGCATATAATTCCCAGGAAGGTCTCTCTTCCCCTTCTTAAACAATGGGACCACATTCGCCATCCTCCAGTCCTCCGGAACCAAACCCGTAACCAACGAGGACCTGAAGATCAGAGCCAGAGGCTCTGCAATCTCCTCTCTGGCCTCCCAGAGAATCCTAGGGTAAATCCCGTCCGGCCCAGGGGACTTATCCAACTTCAAACCCTCGAGAATTTCTAACACATCCTCCCTATCTACTACAATACTCCCCAATTTGCAACCCTGTACCTCAGTGCTCTCCACAGATACATTTCCAGCACTCTGCGTGAATACCGAAGAGAAATATTTATTCAGTGCCTCACCAATCTCTTCAGGCTCCACGCACAACTTCCCACTGCTGTCTATGACTGGCCCTAATCTTGCCCTAACCAATCTTCTATTCTTAACATATCGAAAGATTGTGTTTCTATGGATTGTGTTTCTATGGTTACTTTTCTGGGCTGATAGTGACAGCCTCAGCCCATTCATGAATTTGTGCAATACGGAGAGCAAAATGATCTGATTAGAGTAGCCATTATCCCACAGGATGGCTTTGATGTGCCTATTGCAACATCAAGCTTGCATGGTGATCAAATGGCTTGGACCCTATTTACAAGTTGTTGATAAGACCAGTCCTATATCGTAAGAACCCCAATTCTGACCAGTGGTATTGACCAGTGAAGCTAAGCTAGTGGTAGACTATATAGCATAAAGCCCTTCGGCAAATTTATCATCTAGTACGTTAAGGAAAAGAAGTTAATTTGATGTATCCAATTCAAAGATGAACTTTAGCGTTGGATGGAATCAATTAAGACATGTAAGGAAATTGTTACATGCAGCTACTGATTCATATATATCATCTACATATCAATAACATGCAAGGGGCAGAAGGTTAGGTGTCATTCCATCAAAGACACATTTGTCATGGAACCCAGCAGGATGTATGCAAGAACTGGATCTAGGAGGGGGTCTCATGGTAACACGATCTTCTTAGGCATATTTGGTGTCATTGAAGTTCAACTCAACTGTGGGAGTTGTCAAGTTCATAAGCTCAATAAATAACACTCATGCAATGATGGTATGTCTAGATTACCATGATATAGTGCTGCAGCACAACTGTCTGCCGCTTCCATAAGTAGAACATTGATGAAAAGGCTAGCAATGTCAAATGAGCAAATGAACACTGCATTACTATTATTAGTCAAGTCTTGTGGGGTCTTTGCAAATATGAAGGAATCCTTCATCACATATGTGAAAAATCTGTTGAAAATTAGTTGTAGCAACTTGCCTGACCATTTGGCTAACTTGTGCTGTTGAGAGTGTGTGAATGTATGAGTTAGGGGTAAAAGGATATCACTTCAGAACCATAAGGGTGAATGTTGTCATCTACATCACAAGTGTATTTTTAGTTTGCGTTCAAGTAAGGTTGTCCAAATCATATTGAACAGCAGTCCAATGGATACAAATTTGAATCTGTTGCTAAGAACATAGTGCATTTTGTTGACGTAGTCCCACATATTAAGAATGACTATTCCCACACCTTTGTCAGTTTCATTGATGTGTATCTTTGGCTTGATCTTAAGGCTGTACAACGCTAAGAGATTCACGTTACATGTGAGAATCAGCCTGATCATACAGAACTTGGAAGCTACATTTATTTCTATACAGGAAGAAAGAACATGTTTCAGTTAAACAAAGTAAGTGCCAGCCATTTGCTGATTCATTCCCTAGAATCTGCTTTGAGCAGTTCATTGCACACTGATATTCCCTTGACCAGAATCATTCTGCCTGGTATATTAATTAATTGGTGCGTTCCCCACAGAAATGCCTCGATCAATCAGAATCCACTCACCAATCAATCAGCACACTTCTCATACAAAAGATTGTATTCTTATATTAGTACTCGTGCGATTGTACAAGATAAAAAAAACTTCAACATAATATATTTTTTCAGCACCATTCATTCTGCTATCTTGTCTTTATTCCATTATCAGTACCTTTAGTTTTTAATATTCATCTTGTGTCAAAGGTGTCTTTGTCAAATCTCTCCTGAGCTCCCACCATTCCCAACCTTTTGTTTCATTCCACTTGCTCCACCCCACTTTATTCAACAGTATAATATCATCCTACTTGGAAAAGCTAAATCAATCTACTGATTTTCCAAAAATAATTGCCTTATGCTCCACGTTAAGTTTCATTTGTACCTTTTTCACAGAACATTTACTTAACCAGGTTTTTCAATGGAGACTACATGGTCTCCTAGTTGGGTAGAGAACTGGCTTGGCTATAGAAGATAGAGGATAGCAGTGCAAGGGTCTTTTTCTGATTGGAGGTCTGTGACTTGTGGTGTTCCACATGGCTCTGTACTGGTACTTTTGCTGTTTGTGATATATATAAATGATCTGGAAGATGATGTAGCTGGTCTGATTAGTAAGTTTGCGGATGGCACAAAGATTGCTGCAGCTGCAGATAGTGATGAACATTGTCAGACAATACAGCAGGATATATAGGCTGGAAAATTGGGTGGAGAAATGGCAGATGGAATTTAATTCAGATAAATGCAAAGTGATGCATTTTGGCAGATCTAATGCAGAGGGGAGCTATACAATAAATGACAGAGCCATCAGGAGTACAGACACACAGAGGGATCTGGACGTGTAAGTCCACAGATCTCTAAAGGTGGCAGCACAGGTGGAAAAGGTGGTGACGTAGGCATATTGCATGCTTGCCTTTATTGATCGAGGCATAGAGTATAAAAGTTGGCATATGATGTTGCAGTTACATAGAACATTGGTTAGGCCACATTTAGAATACTGCATCCAGTTGTGTTCGCCACACTGTCAGAATGACATGGAGGCTTTGGAGAGAGTACAGAGAAGGTTTGCCTGGTATGGAGGGTATTAGCTATGAGGTGAGATTGAGTAAACTAGGGTTGTTCTCCCTGGAAAGATGGAAGTTGAGGGGCGACCTAACAGAAGTTTATAAAATCATGAAGGACATAGATAGGATGAACAGTTGGAAGCTTTTCCCAGGTCAGAAATGACAAACACAAGGGGTCACAAGTTCAAGGTAAGCAGGGGGCAAGGTTCAATATAGATATGCGGGGGATGTATTTTACAAAGAAGGTGGTGGGTGCCTGGAATGCACTATCAAGCAAGGTGGTTGAGGCAGACACACTAGGATTATTTAAGACTTATTTAAATAGCCACATGAACAGGTTGGGAATAAAGGGATACAAACAGATGGTCTAGTTAGGAGCACATGATCGGTGCAAGCTTGGAGGGCTGAAGGGCCTGTTTCTGTGCTGTATTGTTCTTTGTTCATTGGTACTCAGTGATTTATTTGTTATCGAATTACAACTCTCTTTAATGACCTTAATGTAATGTCACCACCAAACCTAAGTATTTTTATGCTCCTTAATCTTTAATCAATCTTTGCTACTAAGGACATTGCATCCAATCTGTTCCACATACCATTTAACAGTTGAATGAGTGCGCCGACAGATTCATTACATAAAACTCCTGTGACAGTACAACCTGGTTAAATCATTGCCCTCTTCACATTCTGCCTCAGAATTCTCTATGTTGTGATTCAGTTTAAAGGTCCAGACTTGTGTGCTTTGGGCAGTTCATTGCATGCTGATATTTTGAGTTACACCAGAAGCAGCTATTAATTGTTCCTTGGGCATGTCTAGGATTCATTTGCATGTTATTGCTGTTCTAATTTTATCTTCTATAGAAACAGCTGGATTGGCTAAACAGGCTTGCAGATCTTCCATTTTTGGAGTTGGTGGAAGTGGCGGATGATAATCCTTTGGATGCAGAAGCCGATGAGGTGAAAACTGAGGACAAGAGAGCCCTATAATGGTTCTGGGAGGAAGGCAAAGAGGGAGGGCAGAGGAGCAGGAGAGGGGTTGGATCTGGTTGGCTGCCTCCACAGTGTGGCAGAAACCTCGGTTCATGTAAATGGCAGACGTGTCAGAAGTGCTGCTTTTTAAAGTGGTGTCAACAGAACAGATGTGGCAGAGGTGCTGTATCACAATTGGGAGAACGTGATGGAATCCTTACAGGAAATGGGGAATGAGGAGCTGCAGTCTCATCCCCTTGTCAGCATTCCACATGGATCACTCCCTCCCTGGCATCCTAGAAAACTCCTCTATCACCCCTTCATCTCCTTCCCAGGACAGTTTCCCTTGCAATCACAAGTGTAACACCTGTCTCTTTACTTCCTCCCTTGTCACCATCCAAGGATTCAAACACTCTTTACAGGAGAAGAAGCATTTTACTTGCACCTCTTTCAATTTAATCTGTTGTATTTGCTGCTCCCAACTCAGTCTCGTGGAGACTATGCAGACAGGGTAACCGCTTTCCAAAACACTTCTCTCAGTCTATAAACATAACTCCAATTGCTTGCCATTTCAATTCAGCATCTTGCTCATGTGTACATCCTTGGCCTGATGCAATGCTCTAGTGAAGACCAATGCAAACTGGAGAAGCAACATCTCAAATTCTCATTGGACAGGTTACAGCTTTCTGGACTCAACAGTCAAGGAAGTCTTGCTGCAACTGTACAAAGTACTGGTGAGATCACATCTAGAGTATTGAGAGCAGTTTTAGTCCCCTTAGTTAAGGAAAGATAACGAGCAAGATTCTCCAACCTCCCAGCCACTTGTTTCCCACGGTAAGAGGTGACTTGTTGTTTTGCTGGGGCTGGGATTCTCAAGTCCTGCCACTGACAATGGGAATTTCCACTGACACCACCCGATGTAGGTGGAAAACCTGTCGGCCATAATGTAGAATTTCAAACATTCCAATAGAAACAGTTTAGATGAGTGTAGGCATGCAAACTTGGGCACAGAGCCCCTTTTGATCTGATCTTCACAGATGGAAGATGGCAGACATTTTCAGCACAGCAAAACTGACTCTCCCAGCTATAGGAATCATACGAGTCCCATCTTTCCACCCTGGCTTTGTCAAAGGGTGTATAATCTTAGTCTGGGTTTCTGAAATTGTTAATGTTCCAAACAAAAGAACTTGAAAGGAAAGTCATAGGGTCCTTGTCCTCCAGAATCAGTAGATTCCCATGGCAAAGCCCGGCAATTCAAAATATAGATACATTTGTAACTATATTTTGAATCCACAGGGCTTGTCTCTCTTCAGAGAAAACGTAGACAAACTCATTCAATACTGCCAGATTGGATCCTATTGTTTGAAGGTCATGGCCGTACACAGTTTTAGTAATATTAAAAAATCTTTTACTGTTTTTTAAAATTTTAGAAATTAGCAATGATATCCATATGTTTTATAGAAATAGAAAGTGTGTGATCTTAGCCACTGGACATAAGCAGTTGCAGCAGAATTAAGCACAAACTGTTAAGTTTAAATAAAAACATTGACCCTGTCCTTATACTTTTATCTTTTCAAAGTTAACAAATACCTTTTTAAAATAAAAAGCACTGAATGCTACCGTGTAGCATTACCTATGGAAAGTACACATTAAAATAGAAATGGAAAGCACAAGGAATCTATCATCTGAAATTTGTAATGGGGAGTTAAGAAACCATAAATTAAATTAACCATACCAAATTAAACTTACCTTTTTAAAAGTATTTACAATCCAAACAAAACCTGCAACCAGAAAGGTTTATCAAAGGGGGTTTGATGATGCAAGATTTTTCAAGTTATAAACAGCAGAAAGATCAATAGCACTGCAGGTAAAAGAACCACTCTTTGCTCGTCCACCAATTAATTTCTTTGCACATCCTAGTTTCATTATTGTATAGAATAGCAAAAACCAAAGAGAGAAGCTGTGTTAAAACTGCCGTATCACAGTACGTGACTGAAGAACCAGATATATTTCTTAACATTGCTGCAATACCCAAGATATCTTGTTTGAAATAAAATATCACTTGCCAAGCAATTTCAAACAAGACTTGGGATTTGAGTCCAGTTTTAAGTACTAGTTAAAATTAAGTTATACAAACAATATAGACTTCATGGGAATAACTTTCATGGAATAACTTATTTTTTTTAAATGACCTAGATGAGGAAGTGGAGGGATGGGTGAGTAAGTTTGCCGATGACACGAAGGTCGGTGGTGTTGTGGATGGTCTGGAGGGATGTCAGAAGTTGCAGCATGACATCGACAGGATGCAAGACTGGGCGGAGAAGTGGCAGATGGACTTCAACGTGGATAAATGTGTTGTGGTCCATTTTGGCAGATCCAAAGGGATGAATGAGTACACTATCAAAGGTAGGAGTCTTAGCTGTGTGGAAGAGCAGAGGGATCTTGGGGTCCGGGTCCATAAGACTCTCAGATCGGCCTCCCAGGTGGAGGATGTGGTTAAGAAAGCTTACGGTGTACTGGCCTTCATTCATCGAGGGATTGAGTTCAGGAGTCAGGAGGTAATGCTGCAGCTTTATAGGACCCTTGTCAGACCACACTTGGGAGTACTGTGCGCAGTTCTGGTCGCCTCACTATAGGAAGGACGTGGAAGCTATTGAAAGGGTGCAGAGGAGATTTACAAGGATGTTGCTGGATTGGGAGGCATGCCTTATGAAGACAGGTTGAGGGAGCTGGGACTGTTCTCCCTGGAGAGACGAAGGGTGAGAGGCGACCTGATAGAGGTTTACAAGATGTTGAGAGGAATAGATAGGGTGGACTCTCAGAGACTATTTCCCAGGGCTGAAATGGTCGCGACGAGAGGGCACAGATTTAAGGTGCAGGGAAGCACGTACAGAGGGGATGCTAGGGGAAAGTTTTTCACTCAGAGGGTGGTGAGTGAATGGAATTGGCTGCCTTCGGTGGTGGTCGAGGCGAACTCGCTGGGGTCTTTTAAAAGACTTCTGGATGAGTATATGGGATCCAATGGGATTGGGGGTTATAGATAGGTCTATGGCTGGGTAGGTTTTGATGTGTTCGGCACAACTTGTGGGCTGAAGGGCCTGTTTGTGCTGTAGTGTTCTATGTTCTAACTTTAATAGTCATTCATCACAATATTCTCTGATAACTTGCACTGCCTATGGCTCCCATAAAATCACAGAAACCCTACAAGTGCAGAAGGAGGCCATTTGACCCATCAAGCCTGCAACAATAATAATCCCATCCAAACCCTATCCCCATAACTCCATGCATTTACCACGTTATCTCCCTAACATTAAGGGGCAATTTATCATGGCCAACCCAACTAACCTGTACATCTTGGTATTGTGGGACAAAATCAGAGCACCCAGAGGGAATCAATGTAGACACGGGGTGAATGCAAACTCTACACAGACAGTGACTAGATGCCAGAATTGAACCCAAGTCCTTGACACTGTTTGGCAGCAGTGCTAACCACTGTGCCACCATGCTACCCAAAAGGAAATGCATAAAACATACCACAGCACATCAAGCAACAGGATTTAGAAGAGACAGCATCTTCTGACCAATACCCTAGACTGCTCTTCTGAATACTACACTACCCATCTATAAACATAGAACAATACAGCACAAACAAGCCCTTCGGCCCACGAGCTGCGCCGATCACATCTACCAATCCACAGACCTATCTATAACCCCCTATCCTATTCTTTTCCATATACTCATCCAGAAGTCTCTTAAAAGACCCCAGTGAGTTTGCCTCAACAACCTCCAACGGCAGTCGGTTCCATTCGCTCACCACCCTCTGATTGAAAAACCTACCCCTGACATCTCCTTTGTATTTGCTTCCCTGAACCTTAAATCTGTGTCCTCTCGTAGTGACCATTTCAGCTCGGGAAATAGTCTCTGAGAGTCCACCCTATCTATTCCTCTCAACATTTTATAAACCTCTATCAGGTCGCCTCTCAACCTACGTCTCTCCAGTGAGAAGAGTCCCAGCTCCCTCAACCTATCTTCATAAGGCCTGCCTCCCAATCCAGGCAGCATCCTTGTAAATCTCCTCTGAACTCTCTCAATAGCCTCTACATCCTTCCTATAATGAGGCGACCAGAACTGCGCACAATACTCCAACTGGGGTCTGACAAGAGTCTTATAGAGCTGCATCATTACCTCCTGACTCCTAAACTCTATTCCTCGATTAATGAAGGCCAGTACACCGTACGCCTTCTTGACCACTTCCTCCACCTGCGAGGCCGATTTAAGAGTCCTATGGACTCGACCCCGAGATCCTTCTGCTCTACAACACAGCTACGACTCCTACCCCTTATATTGTACTCCTTCATCCCATTATTCCTGCCAAAATGGACCACTACACATTTATCCGCGTTGAAGTCCATCTGCCACTTCTCCGCCCAGTCTTGCATCCTGTCTATGTCCCGCTGCAACTTTTGCATCCCTCCAGACCATCCAAACACCACCGACCTTTGTATCGTCGGCGAACTTGCTAACCCATCCCTCCACTTCCTCATCCAGGTCATTTATGAAAATGACAAACAGCAGGGGTCCCAGGACAGATCCCTGGGGCACTCCACTGGTTACCGACCTCCATGCAGAACAAGACCCATCCACAACCACTCTCTGCCTTCTGCCGGCAAGCCAGTTCTGGATCCACGAGGCCAAAGCCCCTTGGATCCCATGCCCTCTCACCTTCTCCAGAAGCCTTGCATGTGGGACCTTATCAAACGCTTACTAAAGTCCATGTACACTACGTCCACCCCCTTCCTTCGTCAATGTTTCAGTCAATTTTCGAAGAACTCAACTAGGCTCGTAAGGCATGACCTTGCCTTGACAAAACCATGCTGACTATTCTATCAGTCCAAACTTCTCCAAATGTTCATATATCTTATCCCTCATACCTCTCCATCAGCTTACCAACCACTGAAGTCAAACTCACCGGTCGGTAATTTCCTGGACTATCCCGTTCCTTTCTTAAAGATAGGAACCACATCCGCAATCCTCCAATCCTCCGGAACCTCTCCCGTTTCCATGGACGATGCAATGATCATCGCCAGGGGCTCTGCAACCACTTCCCTCACTTCCCACAATAACCTGGGGTACATCCCATCCGGTTCTGGCGACTTGTCTATCTTGATAGTATTTAACAGGTCTACACATCCTCTTTCCTAACATCCACAACAAAGATGTTTTGGATTTGTGATTTCCCCCTGGAAGAGGTGATGCTGTATTTTCCCAACGCCTTAATCTGAAGTGTTCTCAATGATTTCTATAAATAACGCACACAGCAAATACGGAGGGATTTCACACAACCGCCTTTTTTTTTTTTTTTTTTTTTTTTGCACTCATAAGAGGGATAAGGAGAAAAAAAAAAAAGGGGGAGGGCATTGAATACAATGTTCCATTTACATTTGCCCTATTGTAAACGGAAAGACTTGGGAACGTTAGGTGGTAAGTTACGCAACACAAATCCAGCCATCGACCACAACCCTACTTGTTCAATACTTTACTGGCTATCTAGGTACAACTACAGGGTAACATAACAATGGTGTTTGATGTCCAACTTTTATTTACGATATAAGTATTTATTGTTTACATCTTCCTTTCTAAAGCCCTACATTAATCCAATCTTCTTCAAGTTAGGAATTCTCAGATTGTAACTAACATTTAACTCCTATTTAGTTTAGCTAATTGCTAATGTTGCGAAGGTCTTGTTCCACAACAACCACATGGCAACACTGTTAACCCCAACCGTACAAATTCTTTCTTTTTCTGACCTCGTGCATTTTGGGTCTACTACTATCATACAGAAAGTTGTGCAAATCAATTGCATTGGCTTAATACAATGATGCCATTGAATGCATGTCCCAATCTTCTGGCATGCAATTGGAAAAAAACTATCTGTAAACCTCATTAATGGATGCCATGTGCAGATTTAACTGATTTAAGATTTTAAAATACTGTAAAATTGGGATGATTCAGTTGTGGAAATTTGGTATGGGGAGATTTTGAAAATGGGAATTGGATGGGAACTGAGGAGCAGTAACTGAGATCAGTATAAGGTGTTCATTAAGATGCTCAAAAATCCTTAGTCAGTGGCAGCTAAAGCATTTCCACTATATCAGGTATTCGATTGAAATTTCTGTATATTATCTATCCCATTGGGATTCAAGTTCCTATTAAATCCACTGACAGCATCTCAGCTGGTGCATTGCCAGAGGCATTGTCAAAATGAGGTACTAAACAGAGATCCTTTCTTTTTTCCTGTTCAGGTGATATTAAAAGAAAAGGTCCTTGACATACTTACTGGGGTCAACCATTTCTCCTCCTAAACAATGCCGCGGAAAAGCAAGCAGCAGGTTAACTGGTAATTATTCCAAATTTCTGCTTTTGGTTGTCATCTTTTTTTTCGCGCCTAACCCATCAATCCTCCCAGGATTTGGATGAAGTTGAACAAAGAACAAAAGAACAAAAAAGCACGGGCAAAAGGCCCTTTCGGCCCACGAGCCCGGCGCCAGGCCGCCACCCCAATGTTTCACCTCTACCCGCGATCCCCTGTCCATGTTTATAGCACGTGTGCTAATTTGCAGCACCAAAACACTCACTGCATTTTGCCTGACGAAGGCACAACATAGTGTCGAAAGCTCGTGGATTTACTATCAAATAAATTGATTGGATTTTAAATTGGTGTTGCAAAACTTTACTGAGTTTACCCCAGTCCAACGCCGGCATCTCTACATCATGACTACTATCGACACTGCATACTGCCGGATCCAAGTGGAGAGGATCTCCAAGAGGATTGCACATATCGACACAGACATCAAGTTTCTACAGAGATGCAAGAAAGCAGACAGGATACCAAAGGGACTACAGATCACGAACCCACTCAAGTCAACCTATAACACAGACTACGCTGAGAGGCTTTGCCGTTGCACCTCTCTCACACTCCTCAATCACCTCATACACCAGCTCTATAGCAAACGCCGCACCCTGGAAAGTAAAATGGAATACATATTCTCAACTTGCGCTCAGGATGCAGACCAGCTGCGAAATTTTGCCAAGCAGATGAGACAAAGAAACTACACCATTTACATGCACACCAAGAACAGGAAACTTGAAAAACTCAGCGTCGCCACCAGCAACAACCAAACCTCCCTTGGCACCACAGTAGAAAACAACACTACCGCAGGGAGGTCCATTGTTAACTTGTCGGACTACACACTTCAGTCAGAGGAAATCGAAGTTCTCAGCCGATGGCTCAATTTCTGTTCCACCACCAAAATGGACCCCATCAGTCTTGCAGTGGACACAGAGGAATTCATCAGGCGAATGAGGCTGCGTGAGTTCTTCCACAAACCCCACGAGGCCAATAGTGGACTCAATGAGATAGCTAATGAACCAGAACAGCCGACAGAGGGATCCACAGTGCAGCAACCGAAGAGGAATGAATCCAATTGGACTCCTCCGGAAGGCCGCTGCCCCCGACTGGACATGTATGCCCAAGCCATCAGGAGGTCCATGAACACCAGATTCATCAACCGCACTTACAAGACAGTCCCGAACATCACCCAAGCACAAAGCAAGGCCATCCGTGCTCTCAAGACCAACCGCAACATTGTCATCAAACCAGCAGACAAAGGAGGCGCCACCGTCATACTGAACAGAACGGACTACTATGAAGAAGTGTTCTGTGAAGAAGAACTAAACAATGTGAAACACTACAGACAGTTACCAGCAGATCCGACCAAAGAACACACTCGTCAACTCAACACTCTGATCAAAACCTTTGATCCGGACCTTCAGAACACCCTCCGGGCTCTCATTCCACGTACTCCCCGCATTGGAGATCTCTACTGCCTCCCAAAGGTACACAAGGCAAACATACCCAGCCGCCCCATCGTATCGGGCAATGGGACCCTGTGAGAGAACCTCTCTGACTATATCGAGGGCATCCTGAAACCCATCGTACAAAGAACCCCCAGCTTTTGTCTTGACACTACAGACTTCCTACAGAAACTCAGCACACATGGAGCAGTTGAACCAGGGACACTCCTTGTCACAATGGATGTCTCGGCGCTCTACACCAACATCCCCCACGACAATGGTATTGCTGCAACTGCCTCAATACTCAGTGCCAACAACTGCCAGTTTCTGGTTGCAATTTTACAACTCATCCGCTTCATCTTGGACCACAATGTCTTCACCTTCAACAATCAGC